>JACEFZ010011274.1:0-42083 GCA_014155875.1 Cepaea nemoralis | reverse complement strand
CCTTTCGAGACATAGTGCCCGGCACTGCACCTGCCTGGGGGTCCAAAGCAGGGCGAGCACCATAACTTTTAGCAGTAGTCGACATATTCCATTTTGCGTAATTGCGTGGCGTCCTGATTTCTGTGGTGCGCCTCCTGGCTGGTTACCTCCGCTTTCAGCACCTTTCCTTTGCTAGAGCAGACTGTGGTCTCACTCGAGTTTAGATGTGTACTCACGCACACACGTGTCTGCACATGCATGTATGTGTATACACATCTAGAGCACACTGGTTATTGAGCAGACTAGTTTGAAGCACACTTTATTAGAGACTTTATTACCAAACGTTTGGTAATAATTCCATACATTATTCCCAAACGGCTGGTCAAGTGCCGTTTACTACCGTCGTCTGCTAGTCTGTCTTTTGTTTTCAAGCTCTTTTTGAATTTCAACTACATACATTAGTTTATTCCATAAAACTTTAATGTTCATATCTCAGTTAATGTCTAGATACGTTACTTACTTCTTACGTTGAATTTGCGTACGCATGAGATGAAAGTAAGCCTGTAGATGACACTGCAACATTTGTTTTTATGAACTCCGAAGTGAGGGTTCAAAGGTGACAAAGTTCATACAGGGTTAAATTATTTGTTGAGTACTATTCTTCTTTTTTTTAAAGGACATTGCAGTCAATACCAGCATTTTTCAGCTGCTGTCGCTGTTGCAGCAAGTTTTGCGTCCAGTAGTTTGCCATTGCTTTCCGAACGACCGGCTCACATACCTCAGTAAGCAACCAGCGCGACGCAATCCACACCCAATCTCGCCCAGGTATTTACGTCTAGGCCTTCCCCTTGGTCTGTTCCCTTCAATCTTGCCAGTTGTCACCAAGTTCTCCAATTCATTTCTTCTCATAACATGCCCCCCAAAAAAATGTTGACTGTTTACGTCAAATGTCTATAATCAGTTCACGATCTACATTTGTTTCTTGAAGGACTTGTTCAACTGTCTTTCTGTCTGTCCATGGTATTCTTTGCATTTTCCTCAGAAACCACTTTTCTACAGCCATCAGATGTTTTTCAGCTTGGCTGCTCATTGTCCACGCTTCACATCCATACAAAAATGCAGGTTCTATGTAGCACCTCAACACTCTTTTTCTCGTTTCAATTGAAATCTTTTTATTGGTCAGTATGTTTTTCATCTATATACCATAACCGGGCACTCTCACGAAGTTTATACTTCACCTCGACACCGCAAGGTACAAGAGGAACATGATGAGAGATGAGAGATGTTTTTTAATCTTGCTAAAGACTACTTTTGCCATGGCGATTCTTGTTCAAGCGTCGAGTTTCTCAGTTCTGTATTGTAGTTCATAATGGTTAATATTTTGTTTATTAAACATTAAAAAAAAATAAATTGCCGGCGGATAGTTAAACCCCAGTCTCCACAGCAGCAGGCGGAAACGCTAGCCACTACACCACCGAGGATACAATAACGTTTCTACAAACATTAATAATGTATTCAAACCTACGTCACGTGACCGCGAATAATCACGTGACCAGCCGTTTGGGAATAATGAGAGATTTTATTACCAAACGTTTGGTGCATCCGCGAATAATCCCGTGACCAGCCGTTTAGGGAATAGCGCGAGATTTTATTACCAAAAGTTTGGTAATAATCACTTCGTTACTTACTTCTTAACGTTTGGTAATAATCACTTCGTATTTATATTATAACCTCCGATTAGTATTCCTGGCGTCTCTTCCCAATTGCAATTCCAATTTTCCACACACAAAAATTCCAAATTCGGTCTCGTCTAACCTGCTTCGTCAGCGGTGGTTATTGTTGAGAGCCGTAGTTGTGTGGATTGTTAGCCCTAATTCCGATTGGTTTTATTGGTTCCGCTCTGTTCGTCGGACAGATTTGTTTTGTGTTGGTCCTGGTAAAGACCGGTCCTTGGTTGGGCCTACTGGGGCCCGCATTCTTTCGTTTCTTGGCTTCTTTTCTCTGTTAGCACTGCTACATGCTTGTCGCTTCTTGTGTTATTCTCATCGGGGCTGGTCCCGGTCATGTCCAGTCCTCATAATTTTTTTATTTTTTTATTTTTTTTTAAAAAAGATGTTTGTGATAATTTTTCTTTCCAACTTTTATTTCATAAAAAGCAATGTGTATTTACAAGTTGTAGTGTGTGTTTCTTTTGTTTGTGTATATTACAGAGCGTTGCCGTTTGTTAGTGTTAAGTGTGACATTGTGAATAAAAAACATATACATACATATATACAGTTATGATAATATGACATTTGTGGCATAGTGCTACATAAAAGAACATTACCCAAGCAGGAATTGGACTCATGCATATACAGATGGATCAGCCAAAAATTCAATAGAGAATGGAGGAGGAGGAATTCTCCTAAATTTAAAAAATGGAGCGAAAAAAACACATTCAATGGCAACTGGAAAATTTTCAAGTAACTTCAAAGCGGAGGTAGAGGCTCTGAAAACTGCAGCAGAAATGCTCCTGATGGAGGAAAATAAAGAGAAGCAAATAGCTATCTTCACAGATGCAAAGTCAGCTGTCTCAATACTGAAGAGCAATAACAGCACAGAACTAACTGACCTAAGAGCAGCACTCCATGGTCTATGCCAGAAATCCAAAAAAGTTGTAATACAGTGGATCCCATCACATTGCAGTATACCTGGAAACGAAGAGGCTGACATACTGGCAAAAGAGGGCGGACGACTACCACAGCCTGACATAGACATAACCTATAATGAGGCAAAGAGGTTGATAAAAAGCACTTATAGAACCAAATGGGAATCAGAGCATCCAGGCCATCAGAAGGATGATGCATATTACAAACTCGACCGAAGAGAACAAGTAGCAATCTTCAGACTCCGCACAGGACATAACAGGCTGAAATACCACTTGTTCAATAAACTAAAGATAGGAGATACCGATGAATGTAATTGTAGAACTGGAAAAATGACAGCAAAACATTTGCTGCAGGATTGCCCAACGTATGCAGAACAGAGAAAGATATTTTGGCCCACACCTGCTTCATTTGAGGACAAGCTCTATGGAGATATCAACAAGCTAAAGTTGACCGCAGATTACTTTAACTATATACAGGTTGACATTTAAAGGTGCATGAAGACCCAGAGGCATGAAATGGAATATTGCTTGGATAGCAAATCCATTACGTGGAAAGTCCAAATCAAAAGCCCATTGTGTGGGCTTCATAAAAGGTGGAAAAGTGTCCTAGTGGCACGAAATGGAATATTGCTTGGATAGCAAATCCATTACGTGGAAAGTCCGAATCAAAAGCCCACTGTGTGGGCTTCATAAAAGGTGGAAAAGTGTCCTAGTGGCACGAAATGGAATATTGCTTGGATAGCAAATCCATTACGTGGAAAGTCTGAATCAAAAGCCCACTGTGTGGGCTTCATAAAAGGTGGAAAAGTGTCCTAGTGGCACGAAATGGAATATTGCTTGGCTAGCAAATCCATTACATGGAAAGTCCGAATCGAAAGCTCACTGTGTGGATGTCATCTGCAGACTGCATACTTCTGGTTTCCGGAAGAACAGCCTATGGTGAACGGAAGGCCCAATATACGGAAGTGAGGCTAAGCAGCCATGTGCAGGACGTGACGATTCCTTGGGTGAGCCCAGTACCAGAGCGCTATGTATCGGCTCTGCAAGTATGGAAGCCTCCTTGGATGGCGGGGAATGCCCATGGTCTGCCCCTGCCTTCCCTTGAGGGCTGACCAGGATCTTTGGCTGTTCTATATGGACCAGCTGGGATGGGGGATAACACCACAACAGTGAGAGTCAAACGTCCTAAGAAACCCCCGGGAAGGTTAACCCGGTCAACAAATGCCCGCAGAAGTCGGATGTGTCGGCCTAACGGCGCAAGAACGCAGCTCTGCTGTAAACAGGCACAACGCAATCACATCAGAAAAAAAACTCCGGATGAACGAAGAAGAAGAAGAAACCTGGCCACTAAAAGTCACCTTAGTTTACTGGCTACTTAAAGGGCTCATTCAATTTGTTTATACATGGTGGTGCATATTTTTCTTTTGAAACATATCATTACCATATAACATCATGTTGATACTTGAGATACCGACTTGGTTTAAAGGCTGCTACACGCACGCACGCACGCGCACACACACACACACACACACACACACACACACACACACACACACACACACACACTCATAGACACCCATCCACAATATATTTCATGTTGCACATTCAAATATAATAATGGGAAAATTAATAATAATAGTAGCAGTAATAATAATAATAGTATTTTTTAATAATAATAATACACTTGTAAGATTATTAATACCATCAATAAACACATTTATAGTTGTAGTATCCTTTGTTGAAAACAAGTTATTTGCTTCTTCTATAATATGTGCTGTCTTCAGCCAAATCTTTTACGAGATTTGCGCTTGTGGGGCTAAGATTAGAATGTTTGCGACTTTTTGTTGATAACGTTGTTGGACAATTTCTTTGTTGATTGTTCAGTAATTGTATAGTGCTTTGTTTCTTAATGTCCATATAAGATTTCTGTACTCTGCCAATAGCACAAGTAGCTTTGTGTGGATGTCTTGTGTGGAGTAAGGAATGGAATTTATCATTATTGCTTTGTAAACATCTGTACTTTGTTTGGTATGAGTGTTTAGGATGTTTTGTAGGAGATTTCTTGTTGGCATGATT
The DNA here is from genome assembly GCA_014155875.1 of Cepaea nemoralis. Lineage (NCBI taxonomy): Eukaryota > Metazoa > Mollusca > Gastropoda > Stylommatophora > Helicidae > Cepaea > Cepaea nemoralis. Next base: position 37,381 of record JACEFZ010011274.1, on the reverse strand, counting down.
GTGTTGCATTCGTAATAGATGTGCTCTTCTGATTCTTGGACGTTCCGTCTACAAAGCTGACTCTGTAGTATTTGTTTAGTTATTTTTGCTGTTCTCTCTGTTGTTGGGGTCATGCTGTAAACAAGCCTATATGTAATTTCCTTTGCTTTTTGGGGTAATCTGCTTGATGTGAATATTAGAGAAAATTTCGGTATAATCTTTTATGAAATATCTATGTCCTCTTTTAATTCTGAGATGTACCGGAGTTGCTTGTAATTTAACTAAATGCCTGTAGATTGTATGTGTTTTCTTGTGCAGTAATTTTTCGTGTCCTTTAATGGCTGAAATACATGTTTTGTAGAACGTTGGAAGAGTGCCAAAGTAATGTGAGGATGTATTCCTAATAGGTTTTAAGTAAGATAGCCTAATTCCAATGTAATAGTGTGCTAAAGGGTGTTTTTTCTGGGTGTTGTAGGATTTCACCTACGTGTTTGATCCTAAGTGCTTGTATTTTGGTTGTTATGTCTTGGAGGGCGATACCTCCATCTTTTTTGTCTTGCATGAGTGTAGTATGTTTGATACTGTAGATGGTGCTGCTAAACACAAAGCGTCTAATCTCTTTGTTTATGTTTGTGACAGTCTGACGTGGAGGATCTAGGACTGTGCACATATATAGTATTTTTGGGATTATATATGTATTAACAATGGTACTTCTACCAAATATGGTAGTTGTTTTGTATTTGTACCTCTGTAACATATCTGTTATTTTCTTCTCTAGATTTTGCCAAGTGTCTTTGTGTGTCTGATTTGGTTGACATGGGAAGACTATTCCGTACACTTTTATTAGATTGTTTGATGTTAAGTCAAATGGAAAATCCGCCTTATTTTTCCATTTGCCTAAGCCCATTATAGTAGATTTTTGGACGTTTAATTTTGCCCCACTCCCTTTGCCGAAAAACGAGAACGTTTACAAAATGATCCGTACAGATTTTTCAGTAGTCGGAAAGAAAATGGTATCGTCCGCATAAGCACGCAGCTTTTGTTCACCCTTCCCTGGTATGAACGTACCTCTGACATTGTCGTCCTGTCGTATCTTTTCTAGAAGTGGCTCTAGAGCGACAACGTACAGTAATGGGGACAAGGGACATCCCTGTCTCACTGACCTAGTCAACCTGAAAGAATTGGTTAGGGTGTGGTTTAATAGAATCCGACTTTCCGGTTTCATATATAAAATTTTGACACATGTCCGAAAATAATTTCCCACGTTGCAGTGTGAGAGGGTTTTGTGGAGGTATGAGTGAGATATTCTGTCGAATGCTTTTTCTTGATCTAAAGAGAGAATTGAGGACTGAAAGTTTTTCAGATGTGTGTAGTTGATGATGTCCCTTATGAAGTGTGTGTGTTGCTGGATATTGCGGTGTTGCACACTACATTGCTGGTCTTCATGAATGATAGATGACATTACTGGTTTCAATTTATTCGTCAAAGCCTTTGTTAAAATCTTGTAGTCTACATTTAAAAGCGAGATCGGTCTGTAACTCTTTAAAAGTGACTTGTCGGTGTTCTCCTTCGGAATAAGAGTGATGTAAGACGTGTTGAAACTGGATGGGAGTTTTTGTGTTTGGAAAGATTCAGAGAATACTGTTAATAAAAGAGGACCTAGCAGAGGAAAGAAAACTGATAGAATTCAGCGGTAATACCGTCAGGGCCAGGCGATTTGCCCTTCTGCATTCCATGAACCGCTTGTGCTATATCTGTTAGTGTTAATTCAGTATCTAGTGTTAGTTTCTGTTCCTCTGTGAGTTCTTTTGTGAATTTCATAAAGTGTTCTTGCACGTGTGCCTGTGTGTTTTCCTCTGTATAAAGGTTCTTGTAATAATCTTCAAAGGCTAAGGCTATTGTTGTGGCTCGACTTGTGTATTTCCTTCCCTGTCAATTATCTGGCCTATCTGTCTGCTGCGCTGTATGTTTTGTTCTAAAGATAGGTATTTTTTTACTCGGTATCTCTTGTGTTATAGTTTGTAACTTTGTTCGCAGTAAAGAACCCTGAAATCGATGATGTCTGTGGAGATCTAATTCTTCCTGTAATGCTATGATGTGTGGTGAATTTTTGTCTGTCTGTAGTAAGAGCTTAATTGCATTTTCCAATACTTTTTCTTGTTGTAGTTTTTGCTTGTGTATTACTGCTGCTAGTGTTTGTGTTCTCTCTCGTATAGTTTGTTTAAGTGTTTCCCAGAGTTCTCGCGCATTACCCTCTGGTATATCGCTTGTGTATGTGAGGATCAGTTTTATTATGCAATCTACATAGTCCTGATTTTGTAAAAGTGTGCAGTTAAGTTTCCAGTGGGGAGATCTTCTAAGATGTGGTGTTGCTTGTACTGTGTTTATTGTTGCAACTACAGCCTTATGGTCTGTGAAGTTCAGTGTCTCCTGTAAATGCTTGACTTGTGTTATATGATGTGCTATGGGCGCATAAATTCTATCTAATCGCGCTGCTCTATTATGCGCATTGTTTGTGTGTGTTGTATCTATTCCATGGGAATGCATCTGTCTGTATGCGTCTGTTAGCCCATGGATATCTAAAATTGTTTGCAATGTGTCTAATTGATGTTCCTCCTCCCCCGTTGTGTTTCTAATTTGCATTCTTACATCTCCATTTATAAGGTAGTGCGCCGAAAGTACGCAATTAAAATCACCCCTAGAATGATATTGTGACCCCGATATGAGCGCGATAATAAATTTTCCAGTGTTTGGTAGAAGAGCGGCTGATGTCTGTAGTCAGGCGGTGCGTGTATGTTGACAATTGTGTATTTATTTATGTTATTTCTCACCTGTACTATAGCTATTCTACCCTGGCAGTCCCTGTCCTTCTCTATAATCTGCCACCTGTCCGATGTCTGTATTATTGCAGTACCCAATCCGATTTGTTGAGTACTAAGGCTAAAACATGAGTGTCTTAGACCTAAGCATGTTGTGATATAAGATGCGTTTTCGTCGGTTTTAACGTTAGTTTCATGAATGAGTATAAAATCAGGTTTATATTTGTATATGAGTGGTATAAGATGATTAATTGTTGACCTTATACCTCGAATGTTAATACTCATTATTTTAATTTCCGCTGCCATTGTTGTTGTAAAATAAGAAAAGGTTGAGCATAATTATGTTTCTTGTTTCAAAACGTCTGTATTCATGTTATCATTTCTGGAGATCAGTAGATTCCTTCGCCGGGCTTGAAATCTCTAAGTCAATAACGAGGCGTGGTGAATAATCTGACAGGTTTCTTTGTCGTGTTGGTGTGTTAACATTATCACTGTCTATTTCGGTCACGGCGCTGGTCGTTATCTGTTCAGTATAATTACTTACACATTTCTTTTTGTTTGACCTGTGCGCTTCAGTCGGTGTAGGGTAGTCGTAGTTGTTGAGGAGCGGCAGCGTGGTAACAGGTGTTTGGCAGGCTGGAGGTGTCGGGCTCTCACTGTCAGACAGGCTCTTGGTTGAGCGTCCCCTTTTGCGACTGACCAGCTGGAAACCGTCTTCATCCTCCTTGTCCTTACTATGTTGAACTATCTGGGAGTTCGAGGTGACTTTTTGTGCCAGTCTAGGTCCCTTCTGGGTTTTTATTTTGGCCGGACATTTATTACTCCAGTGGGAGTCTTCCCCACAGACTGTACACACCGTACGGCGCCCCGGAACTGTGATGAAGAGACGGTGTAGCTTGTCTTCTACCCCGTCCAACTCCATGTCTACGTAATGTGGCAGAGGTTCTTTCGGGTTGCACAGAAGTAACCACTTGTCCGTGCTGTTTTTCAGCTTATGCACTTCCGCGTTTATATCTCCCGATATATCCGCGGCTATTTGCTTCACTGTCTCAATCTTTGCGGTTGTAGGCATCCAGTGAATCATAGCCTTGGTCTTTTCCTTCTCTATGTTTTCAATTACGATCGTTACTTTGGGATCCTGCAGTTCATGCTTCATCCCGTGAAGCCGTTCACAATGAGCCGCCTTTGCTTCCGGTGTCAGCGTAGCGTACCATATTTTAGGGTCCTCAAAACGGTAGATGGATTTTATCCCTTCCCTACCGATCCCACAAGGTCCCCTCAAGACGCTCGCCATCAGCGAGTAGTTGAACCGGAATACATGAGGTCCTGATATAGAAAACACAAGTGTGTTCGCTTGATGGAACGCTCCTCCTTCGAAACCTTCACTTGTGTTGACTTTGACACGTTTAACAATTTGGTTTTCCATCTTCGATAATCCGTGACAGAGGAAATCTTCAATACGGAAGCACAGATACAGATACACGTGGTGAAAACAATCGAAAACACTTCCAAAAAATTGAATTCACTGATATATTTGAATAATCCGTGACAGGTGAAATTTAAATCCAGATCTACACGTGGTGATAAACTATCGAATTCACATCCACAAAATTAAAATCACTGATATTTTTAAATAATCCGTGAAAGAGAAAATCGTTATGTTTGTGATAAGATGTCTTTGCGACTCAGCTTGCTTCAAAATGTCCAGACTCCTCATAAGGACTCGATGTAGGCAAGGGCAGAGCATTCAAGTGCAAGTCTCAAGGTATCCCCCTGGTCAGCGGCCCGAACTCCTTTACGTTTGTGATTTGGCGTTTTTCATCATCGCGTGTGGGTGTGATGTGGCAGCAAGATGACCAGGTCTCCGTGTCCTCCCAGCTTAGGTGCTCTACCGGGAGAGCCAACCCACCTTCCTGCCATTCACCCCGCCATATTTCTTTTGGTTTTTGTTTTTGTTTATTTACATATAAAAACATGCGCAAATACAAACAAACATACATATATATGAAGAACGCAGGCAATGAGTTACCTGGGGATACGGTTTGATCGAAGCCTTGCTTATAATGTGCACATAGACCAGGTGATAACAAAGGCCAAGCGGGGTTTGGCAGCGATGCGGGTGATGGCGGCAGCAAACTGTGAGCAGCGCCATCTATGTCTTCTGTACGAGGGGCTGGTCATGTCTGTTTTGGAGTATGCAATGGCAATCCTGACTCTCAGCCATAAGCAGATAGAAAGGATGGAAAGGATACAGAATGAAGGTATGCGCATTATTCTTGGATGTACAAGAGATACAGCATGCAGGGCGATGCGCTACCTTCTTGATTTTCCAACCATTGAAGAGAGAATACAAGTTTGCAGGGCACGCGCCTACCTCAGGATTAACGCAAACACACAACATCCACTGCATAGTGAAATTAGGAAGGTGAAGGGCAGCAGGTTAAAAAGAGGACGGTCGTGGATGGGTCAAGCCGAAGACATTCTTCAACAGGTGTGTTCACTTGAGGACTTAGAACCTGGCGAGGAGTGGGTGCAAGTGCCAACAGACTTCTGCACATCCTTTTCAGTTTGCATCCAACTAGATAGAAAATGCAGACAAGAAAATCCGGCTGCTGTTGAGGCTGAAGTACAAGCGTTGATTTTCGAGAATTCGCTAGACGGTGACGCGGTCATCTACACAGATGGGTCGGTGGTCCGACATGTGAGAAGCTCATGGGCCTTTACAGCTCGGGCCGGAGGGAGAATTGTGAAGGAGGACTCTGGTGCTTTCACTGAAACCACAAGTAGCCTGACCATGGAAGTCATGGCAGTAAGTAAAGCAATAACATGGCTCGAGACACAGACATTCACTAGGGCTTGTTTCCTTAGCGACTCAATGAACATGATCAAGAGGATAGAGGAGGGGTCGATCCGAAGAGAATGGCTGCTGCCTCTGAAGCGGTCTCGGCTGGAAAAGATTAGTTTCATCTTCGTGCCAGGTCATGCGGGAGTACAAGGAAATGAGCGGGCTGACAAGCTCGCAGGTGAGGCTACTGTGGAGGGCGGACGCTCCATGGACCAGGCTGACATTCTGAACGCTCTACGAGAAGTGAGACTTTTGCGAGAACCAAGTGATGACTGTGAATCTACAACAATGGCCAGACTGCAGGAGCAGCAAATTAAAAGAGGGGTGGCCAAACAAGAACCTACGCAGGAAGCCAAAGAAGATTGATAAACCAACACAGAACTGTCGTCGTTAGCCGCTACACGCTGCGGGATTTGCTGAGGAGGGGATCCGAGCACTTATGGACTGAATGGTTCGATGTGCAACGAGGATGATCTGTCGACTAACTAACTAACTAAACATACATATACATATATACAGTGTAGTGAGGTTATACGGTCTTCCCTGTTCTGCATAGGAACTGTCTGACCAGTCGCTGTGTTTATGTCATTGGGTTCCCAGTTTTGACGAAGTGATCTCTCAGGTCCCTTCGCTCTCTATTGTACTTGTCGCATACTAGTAAGTAGTGTTCGATGGTGTTGTGTTCTCGGCACTCTCTGCAGTATGGGTTTTCTCTTGTGTCTTTCCAATTGCCTAGTCTGATTCTCCACAACTGTCTGTTTGCCGGTGCTTTCATGTTGGTCTTCACTTGTTTCTTGTATCTGGGTTCACCCAATACTTGGTAGGCACGACGGCCTTTATCGCTGTCTCGCCACTGTTGCCTCCATTCCTTGAGAATGTAGTTTTTGACTATATTCTTCCCTTCAACTTTACCTAGGCCTGTGCAGATTTGATTAGTGCTGGTTATTCCCCGTTTCGCCGTTCTGTCTGCCTGTTCGTTTCCCGGGATACCCCTGTATGCTGGTATCCATCCGATGGTGACTTGGCAACCCATGTACCTGAAGTTAGTGGCTGTCGCTAGTATCTCCTCTTTTATGTCGGGTTTGTTGCCTCTATTGAAGTTGCCGAGCGTTTGTACTTACGACAGGGAGTCTGTTAATATGCACAGTCTCAGTGGTGGGTTTTCGGCTGCGATCTCTAGACCTTTCATTATGGCAACCAGTTCGGCCGTGCATACTTCTGTCTGGTCTGTTAGCTTGAGCTGTCTCTTCAACTTCCAGTCTGGGACCACTACTCCTGCTCCTACCTCTCCCTGTTAGTTTTGGGACCCGTCTGTGTATATTATGAGGTTGTCCTTAGTGATTTCTTGTGTGTATTCCTCGGCCGCGTCTCTTGCATCTGTATCCTCCGTTTCCTTGGTGATGGACTTTGCTAGACTACAGTCAGTGAATGGGACTGTAAGTTCCCATGGTGGGATTGTTGGCTTGATCCGTCTTGTCTGTTTCAGGGTCTCTGCTAGCTCAGTTTCTTCCTTCATCTTCTCTGCTGCTTCCCATCCTGCCGGTCTTTGCAGTTTTACTATTGGGATGCCCCCCTCACCCCCCTTTTGCTATTGTTGTCACTGAACGTTTGGTAACCAGGCTGGTTTTTGTCTTGAGCTACCTTTAACCTTTAACAGTGTCAAATGAAGTAACAAGACTCGAGCTGGTCTAAAACTTATATTTATTCTCAAGACGACATGCCGCCGTCTTCTCAGCTGACTATCGGATGTTGACTAACCTTAACAACATAATACGTCACGATTGAGCATCTCCCACCCCTTTCAGTCTCAATGCTCAATCGTGCTGTATCTGAGTTTCCCACTAGATCCCAACTATGCCCAACACTGTTACACCTCCCCATGTTAAGTAAAGAATTTTCCTTTTTAAAGGAAAAATCTTTACTCCTAATCCCCATACTCTATTCCCTCTTTGTCTTCTAACCTTCGCTAAAACCAATTTGAGTAAACAATAATCTTTTACTCTTTCCCCGTGATATGGTCTGCCTACAACCTCCCCATATACTTCCTTCGCCTTTATTTTATAATACCACGGTTAATCCCAAACCCAAAATTTTATAGCAAATACTACAAAAACCCCCCATGTTTTTTCATTTCTGGTTCTTTCTGGTTACCTATATCAAATATACATATTATAAGAACAGTTTATAAATTCTTTTCGAAAACTTTGACTCAAAAATTCTCATTCTTTTCTATTCTGGTTCTTTCTTGGCTCATCTAGTTTCCTGTATCAAATTACACATTTTAAGAACAACTATAAAATTTTTTGTCGAAAATTAGACCTTATAAAATTTTTCTTCTTTCAAACCCCCGGACGTACAAAAACAAAGTAGTTAGAAAAAATAAAGAAGTGGTGCGCACCAAATAAAGAACAAAGAATGATACACGACATGACCACATGGACATACAGTAAATGTACATTTAAACATTCCCCTTTACCTCCTTGCCAAAAAAAAAATTTTTGTAAAATAATTTTTTAAAACACCTTAAGAAATATATTATTGTTCGTTATAAAACAATTTGGCATAAGTTTTCATAAACCTTCTATTTTTCACATTGACATTGCCACCAAAATTCTGTTCCTCTTCCGTTATCTCACCTTTTTCCATGAGCCATGTTCATATTTTATGAACACCTTTAAATTAATTAAAGCTGGGATTTCACAGCACCTATATCTTGCCCCCGTACATCCCATCATCAATTTTTATAATTTTAGTGAGGTGTGCAGGCCCCGGATACGTCTATCCATTCGTGTACACACGTTCACCAACTATGGTTTCCCACTAGTTAATGGGTGCATAGCACCCTTTAAATATTTACCCTTTAAATTTCCCCCTACCTTATATCATGGACAAATTTTGTTTTTTATCAACTCTTTTCTAAAAGAAAAAACCCTTTTGCAAAACCTATTTTGAAACTTAAACTTACTTAACTAACTTTACAAGCATGTAACTCAATATACCAAAACCCTTCATGTAATCGAATAAAATGACACAACCTTCAAATTAAACTATAAGAAAAAAAAAAAACATTTTTAAAATGACATAACATGCATGTTATCAAATCAGAATAAAATATTCTATTCTACCCATCACTATTGGGCACTTTTTCGGACCAATAGTTCTTATCAACTCAAATGCTAGGAACACAATCACCCTACTCTAAAGCAAATTTAAACAAACAATAACAATCATTTTTTTTTTTTAAAACCAAATCAAGAAAACAAAATGAGGGATTACAACTTAGGCTCAATAAAACAACCAAACAATATCCCTCATTTTCCGTAGCAAATCAAGATAAAAAAATTTCCCATATGACTCATAACTCATAAAACTTAGATTTCATAAACACCGTCTTCAACAAATTATAACTCTCTTAAAATTCTACGTACATTGGCCCACCAGCATTAGGTCTCATAAATGACGCATATCCAGTATTTATATGACCGAGAAAACTAAACATCTATTATATATCTGTTAACTACAGATCAATTATGAACATATTGTTCTATCTACATAAACAAATCAGTAATCCAGAATTTTCTATTTATTATCTCTTACAGCACATAGTATCCTGAATAAGCTCTTAAGTAAGCACTGTAACCTATATCCAAAATTAATATGACATTTGTGGCATAGTGCATGTAGATACACATTCCTTGCATATGCTTCACTTCCACTTCCACAAGCGGAATGCATGAATCACCTGTCTATCTCTCCCTCTCCTCTCTTTCTCTCTCTCTTTCTCTCTCTCTCTCTCGCTCTCTCTCACACACACACACACACACACACACACACACACACACACACACACACACACACACACAATCTCGTGTTTACTGGAGACCGCAGTACATTTAAATGCCCCGCGCTTGGACAATAAACTTTAAACTATCATTTCCATTAAAATCTGGCTTCTTTGTAATTTCTGGGTCACTTAGCTACCGAGGCGAAGGTCATTAGTGTTGTTGCCTGATGACAAATTACAGGGTGACGCTCCAGTCTATGATACCTTTTGTTTGGGGGACAAGAATCAGGGATTTACTACTAGTAATTAGACCTGTCTCCAGGGAGATAATTGGTCCAAAATTGTGATAGTGTCTGGGTTTCATATACAATGGGTAGGAATTAAAACCTGGCCACTAAAAGTCACCTTAGTTTACTGGCTACTTAAAGGGCTCATTCAATTTGTTTATACATGGTGGCGCATATTTTTATTTTGAAACATATCATTACCATATAACATCATTTTAATACTTGAGATACCGACTTGGTTTAAAGGCTGCTACACGCACGCACGCGAGCGCGCGCACACACACACATTGTGTGTTAAGTCAATGTTAAGTCAAATGGAAAATCCGCCTTATTTTTCCATTTGCCTAAGCCCATTATAGTAGATTTTTGGACGTTTAATTTTGCCCCACTCCCTTTGCCGAAAAACGAGAACGTTTCCAAAATGATCCGTACAGATTTTTCAGTAGTCGGAAAGAAAATGGTATCGTCCGCATAAGCACGCAGCTTTTGTTCACCCTTCCCTGGTATGAACGTACCTCTGACATTGTCGTCCTGTCGTATCTTTTCTAGAAGAGGCTCTAGAGCGACAACGTACAGTAATGGGGACAAGGGACATCCCTGTCTCACTGACCTAGTCAACATGAAAGAATTGTTTAGGGTGTGGTTTAATAGAATCCAACTTTCCGGTTTCATATATAAAATTTTGACCCATGTCCGAAAATAATTTCCCACGTTGCAGTGCGAGGGAGTTTTGTGGAGGTATGAGTGAGATATTCTGTCGAATGCTTTTTCTTGATCTAAAGAGAGAATTGAGGACTAACAGTTTTTCAGATGTGTGTAGTTGATGATGTCCCTTATGAAGTGTGTGTGTTGCTGGATATTGCGGTTTTGCACACTACATTGCTGGTCTTCATGAATGAGATATGACATTACTGGTTTCAATTTATTCGTCAAAGCTTTTGTTAAAATCTTGTAGTCTACATTTAAAAGCGAGATCGGTCTGTAACTCTTTACAAATGACTTGTCGGTGTTCTCCTTCGGAATAAGAGTGATGTAAGACGTGTTGAAACTGGATGGGAGTTCTTGTTTTTGGAAAGATTCAGAGAATACTGTTAGTAAAAGAGGACATAGAAGAGGAAAGAAAAACTGATAGAATTCAGCGGTAATACCGTCAGGGCCAGGCGATTTGCCCTTCTGCATTCCATGAACCGCTTGTGCTATATCTGTTAGTGTTAATTCAGTATCTAGTGTTAGGTTCTGTTCCTCTGTGAGTTCTTTTGTGAATTTCATAAAGTGTTCTTGCACGTGTGCCTGTGTGTTTTCCTCTGTATAAAGGTTCTTGTAATAATCTTCAAAGGCTAATTCTATTTGTTGTGGCTCGGCTTGTGTATTTCCTTCCCTGTCAATTATCTGGCCTATCTGTCTGCTGCGCTGTATGTTTTGTTCTAAAGATAGGTATTTTTTACTCGGTATCTCTTGTGTTATAGTTTGTAACTTTGTTCGCAGTAAAGCCCCCTGAAATCGATGATGTCTGTGGAGATCTAATTCTTCCTGTAATGCTATGATGTGTGGTGAATTTTTGTCTGTCTGTAGTAAGAGCTTAATTGCATTTTCCAATACTTTTTCTTGTTGTAGTTTTTGCTTGTGTATTACTGCTGCTAGTGTTTGTGTTCTCTCTCGTATAGTTTGTTTAAGTGTTTCCCAGAGTTCTCGCGCATTACCCTCTGGTATATCGCTTGTGTATGTGAGGATCAGTTTTGTTATGCAATCTACATAGTCCTGATTTTGTAAAAGTGTGCAGTTAAGTTTCCAGTGGGGAGATCTTCTAAGATGTGGTGTTGCTTGTACTGTGTTTATTGTTGCAACTACAGCCTTATGGTCTGTGAAGTTCAGTGTCTCCTGTAAATGCTTGACTTGTGTTATATGATGTGTTATGGGCGCATAAATTCTATCTAATCGCGCTGCTCTATTATGCGCATTGTTTGTGTGTGTTGTATCTATTCCATGGGAATGCATCTGTCTGTATGCGTCTGTTAGCCAATGGATATCTAAAATTGTTTGCAATGTGTCTAATTGATGTTCCTCCTCCCCCGTTGTGTTTCTAATTTGCATTCTTACATCTCCATTTATAAGGTCGTGCGCCGAAAGTACGCAATTAAAATCACCCCCTAGAATGATATTGTGACCCCGATATGAGCGCGATAATAAATTTTCCAGTGTTTGGTAGAAGAGCGGCTGATTTCTGTAGTCAGGCGGTGCGTGTATGTTGACAATTGTGTATTTATTTATGTTATTTCTCACCTGTACTATAGCTATTCTACCCTGGCAGTCCCTGTCCTTCTCTATAATCTGCCACCTGTCCGATGTCTGTATTATTGCAGTACCCAATCCGATTTGTTGAGTACTAAGACTAAAACATGAATGTCTTAGACCTAAGCATGTTGTGATATATGATGCGTTTTCGTCGGTTTTAACGTTAGTTTCCTGAATGAGTATAAAATCAGGTTTATATTTGTGTATGAGTGGTATAAGATGATTAATTTTTGACCTTATACCTCGAATGTTAATACTCATTATTTTAATTTCCGCTGCCATTTTTGTTGTAAAATAAGAAAAGGTTGAGCATAATTATGTTTCTTGTTTCAAAACGTCTGTATTCATGTTATCATTTCTGGAGATCAGTAGATTCCTTCGCCGGGCTTGAAATCTCTAAGTCAATAACGAGGCGTGGTGAATAATCTGACAGGTTTCTTTGTCGTGGTGGTGTGTTAATATTATCACTGTCTATTTCGGTCACGGCGCTGGTCGTTATCTGTTCAGTATAATTACTTACACATTTCTATTTGTTTGACCTGTGCGCTTCAGTCGGTGTAGGGTAGTCGTAGTTGTTGAGGAGCGGCAGCGTGGTAACAGGTGTTTGGCAGGCTGGAGGTGTCGAGCTCTCACCGTCAGACAGGCTCTTGGTTGAGCGTCCCCTTTTGCGACTGACCAGCTGGAAACCGTCTTCATCCTCCTTGTCCTTACTATGTTGAACTATCTGGGAGTTCGAGGTGACATTTTGTGCCAGTCTAGGTCCCTTCTGGGTTTTTATTTTGGCCGGACATTTATTACTCCAGTGGGAGTCTTCCCCACAGACTGTACACACCGTACGGCGCCCCGGAACTGTGATGAAGAGACGGTGTAGCTTGTCTTCTACCCCGTCGAACTCCATGTCTACGTAATGTGGCAGAGGTTCTTTCGGGTTGCACAGAAGTAACCACTTGTCCGTGCTGTTATTCAGCTTATGCACTTCCGCGTTTATATCTCGCGATATATCCGCGGCTATTTGCTTCACTGTCTCAATCTTTGCGGTTGTAGGCATCCAGTGAATCATAGCCTTGGTCTTTTCCTTCTCTATGTTTTCAATTACTATCGTTACTTTGGGATCCTGCAGTTCATGCTTCATCCCGTGAAGCCGTTCACAATGAGCCGCCTTTGCTTCCGGTGTCAGCGTAGTGTACCATCTTTTAGGGTCCTCAAAACGGTAGATGGATTTTATCCCTTCCCTACCGATCCCACAAGGACCCCTCAAGACGCTCGCCATCAGCGAGTAGTTGAACCGGAATACATGAGGTCCTGATATAGAAAACACAAGTGTGTTCGCTTGATGGAACGCTCCTCCTTCGAAACCTTCACTTGTGTTGACTTTGACACGTTTAACAATTTGGTTTTCCATCTTCGATAATCCGTGACAGAGGAAATCTTCAATACGGAAGCACAGATACAGATACACGTGGTGAAAACAATCGAAAACACTTCCACAAAATTGAATTCACTGATATATTCGAATAATCCGTGACAGGTGAAATTTAAATCCAGATCTACACGTGGTGATAAACTATCGAATTCACATCCACAAAATTAAAATCACTGATATTTTTAAATAATCCGTGAAAGAGAAAATCGTTACGTTTGTGATAAGATGTATTTGCGACTCAGCTTGCTTCAAAATGTCCAGACTCCTCATAAGGACTCGATGTAGGCAAGGGCAGAGCATTCAAGTGCAAGTCTCAAGTTGTCCCCCTGGTCAGCGGCCCGAACTCCTTTACGTTTGTGATTTGGCGTTTTTCATCATCGCGTGTGGGTGTGATGTGGCAGCAAGATGACCAGGTCTCCGTGTCCTCCCAGCTTAGGTGCTCTACCGGTAGAGCCAACCCACCTTCCTGCCATTCACCCCGCCATATTTCTTTTGGTTTTTGTTTTTGTTTATTTACATATAAAAACATGCGCAAATACAAACAAACATACATATACATATATACAGTGTAGTGAGGTTATACGGTCTTCCCTGTTCTGCATAGGAACTGTCTGACCAGTCGCTGTGTTTATGTCATTGGGTTCCCAGTTTTGACGAAGTGATCTCTCAGGTCCCTTCGCTCTCTATTGTACTTGTCGCATACTAGTAGGTAGTGTTCGATGGTGTTGTTTTCTCGGCACTCTCTGCAGTATGGGTTTTCTCTTGTGTCTTTCCAATTGCCTAGTCTGATTCTCCACAACTGTCTGTTTGCCGGTGCTTTCATGTTGGTCTTGACTTGTGGCTTGTATCTGGGTTCACCCAATACTTGGTAGGCACGACGGCCTTTATCGCTGTCTCGCCACTGTTGCCTCCATTCCTTGAGAATGTAGTTTTTGACTATATTCTTCCCTTCAACTTTACCTAGGCCTGTGCAGATTTGATTAGTGCTGGTTATTCCCCGTTTCGCCGCTCTGTCTGCTTGTTCGTTTCCCGGGACACCCATGTGAGCTGGTATCCATCCGATGGTGACTTGGCATCCCATGTACCTGAAGTTAGTGGCTGTCGCTAGTATCTCCTCTTGTATGCCGGGTTTGTTGCCGAGCGTTTGTACTTATGACAGAGAGTCTGTTAATATGCACAGTCTCAGTGGTGGATTTTCGGCTGCGATCTCTAGACCTTTCATTATGGCAACCAGTTCGGCCGTGCATACTGCTGTCTGGTCTGTTAGCTTGAGCTGTCTCTTCAACTTCCAGTCTGGGACCACTACTCCTGCTCCTACCTCTCCCTGTTCGTTTTGGGACCCGTCTGTGTATATTATGAGGTTGTCCTTAGTGATTTCTTGTGTGTATTCCTCGGCCGCGTCTCTTGCATCTGTATCCTCCGTTTCCTTGGTGATGGACTTTGCTAGACTACAGTCAGTGAATGGGACTGTAAGTTTCCATGGTGGGATTGTTGGCTTGAACCGTCTTGTCTGTTTCAGGGTCTCTGCTAGCTCAATTCCTTCCTTCATCTTCTCTGCTGCTTCCCATCCTGCCGGTCTTTGCAGTTTTACTATTGGGATGCGCCCCTCACCCCCCCCCCCTTTTGCTATTGTTGTCACTGAACGTTTGGTAACCAGGCTGGTTTTTGTCTTGAGCTATCTTTAACCAGTAGTTATACGTCATCTGTTTACGCCTCAGACTCAGTGGAAGTACACCCAGTGCTACCTCCATGGCTTCTCTGGAAGTACATTTTCCAGCACGAAGGATGGTGTTTAGCGCTTGGGTCTGTATGGTGTCTAGCTTCTTCTTGTTGGCTTCTGATGCTGAGTCGTACACAATGCTGCCGTATTCTAGCTTGCCCCTGATAAATGCTTTATAGAACATCAGCATTGTTTGGGTGTAGGCACCCCAACCGTTACCTTTTATCACCCGCAGTAGGTTGCTTGCTTTCATGAATTTTTCTAATGTCTGGCTTATTTGTTTCGACCAGTTCATCTGTTCGTCCAGGGTCATTCCTAGTGTCATAGTAGGCAGAATATCAAGGACAGGAAGATGTAATTTCCTATACTTAAATGCTCAAAGATAAAGAAGCGCAACACTGACTTTTAATGGGCCAGAGAAGAAAAGGACAATAAGGAGAAATAGAGAAAGAGCACTGTGTATATCCTCCTCTGTTAACAAGAAAAGGGGTAGAATTAAGACAGAAGATTCCAGGAGTTCTTAGGGCGGGGGATGTACTGTTGTACACCCCAGACTGAAGATTACACTGCTGGACTGTAACAGGATCAATGAGTTTACACAACAAACTACAGACTAAACAAAACAAATTAAGAACAACAAAATTAGGTTTTTATTGACAGAACTGCATGGTTTAGGGACAAACAGGCATCTTGACATGTCACATAACTGACATATACAGAAATGGGAACCTATGTTCCCACAGTAATCACTGCTGCCTAACATCGCTATGCACATGACTAGGTACCCATCTCCACAAACCATCAAGGACACCACAACAAAGAAACCTCAACGTAAACAATAACGGTAACCACAGGTATGGACTCTCTATTGTAATCATCTCAGGACTCATGGACAGTCAGTACATACAGAAATGGGAATCTGAAATCCCGCGGTTAGAGATAACTGCTGCCTAGCACCGACTACAGAGGCGGTCTCTAAATGACAGTGAAGACCTCAATCATGTTCAGTTGAGTCGAAGGGGCACCCTCAATACCCACACAAGACACCCGTATCACATAAGTTGACTGGGATCAGATACAGCGAAAAACCATAACATAACGAGTAACAAAACTATAACCCTAACAGCAGAGATATAGTGGCATAAACACGCATAAACAGGTATACGAAGGGGTATAAAAAAAAGGGGGGGATGTGAGCGGCCTACGACATTAACCAGAGCCGGGGCTCAAGTTTGCTCTACAAACCACAAACATGGCCAGAGGTCACTACCTGCAATGCATGACAAGGTACAACATTTAATTAATAATCATCAAAGCATCATTATTTGCATCAACACATGGACTTCACAGGACAACAACTACAACAACGGTGTATGCAAACAGTGTCCTTGTGGCACAAACATAGACATGGACTGTGTAAGTTCACACCAACCACATGATACTTCAACTGGACAACAATGACATGGATAGGTTATAGGATATACTCCACATAAAATATAAACAGAGCACACACGCTCTACAGCATCCTTCGGAGTGATTGGACCCACAATTAATGCAACCGCCACCACCATATCATGGGACAATCTTAATGTGAGGGCGGATCATCCCTCGTCACAATGCTCGCAGCCTTTCCTGGCTTCTCATCTAACTCAACATTTACTTCTTGAACACTCTCAGTTCAGGGGGGTCATTACCTACAGATCTCTGACACAACACAACTTCTCATCCCCAACACCACAGGCTGAGAATACCACTCATAAATGCCAATGTTACACAGCAACACTCATCAACTAGTCAAAATCAACACCGAACACAACTCAGCTACACCGGTGTACCACGACTCTAACAGGACAACACCATTTGAGCATGTACAATACAGGACATAAATACAGTCAAATGCACCAACAGCAATCAAGCAGATAGGATATGCAATTCAACTTGACATCACCAACTAGATGTGTCATTGTACTGATGACAACTAGACAACATCACTATACCAGAAGTACAGTTCTACACATAACACCAGCAACAATCAGGACACAGGCTATAACATAAGTCACTGCCAACAACTCAGACATATAACACCACATAGAACCATCACAATCATCAAATGATCGCTCTCACCATAGCCACCACCACAATCACAATCATCTTAGCTGACATCACTACATGGTCACCCTCACCATGACAAAGCTCTCAATAATACCCCAGATTCATTATGGGTGCCTTATTCAGCACTTCTTGCTGGTCAGGAGACTATTCTTACTAAGTTCACATGTGTCCAACCTGAGCAACACAGATCATTATCCCCATGAACACTATTATAATCATAAACCACCCTATCATGTGTAGTGTTCAACCTGGCACCTTCATCACTACACCCAGTCATGAATAATTATTACCATAGCTCCATTTATCTAGAAGAACATAACATACATTGTCATCAAGCACCATATATCTATTACTTTCACCGTGCCACTCTACACCTTCGTACGCCAGCAATCACTATAGGTTTGGTGTTCTTGAGTCGTGATAAGTCATCTGACTTCAAACACACAATATAACATAATGGAGGTGTCTCTCATCCCCTGGCACCCTTTACTTTCCATTACACATGAGGCATCTCACTACCTCAATATATTATAATATAAAGACACCGGCCTTCCCCTTTCTTGTGGGAAGTTAAATCATAAACACATCTGTACCATGTTTCCAGCTCAACTTTATGTTCCTCATTATAGACCAGACTGGTATAACCACCCAATGATGTACTTTGCCTCCCTCTTGCTGACTGTAGTCCACCTGGAACAGCCCTAGTTACCCCAGGCCATTCAATCTACTGTTATCTTCAACCTCACCATGCTACTATAATAATGGCATATTATATTATATATATCCTGCACACCTAATCTGGCCACCTCCATACAGGAATATCACCCACATAGAATTAACATAACCTAATATTTTATACTACAGTGCTCCATATTTTCCTCTTCACTGTTGTAAACAGCCACAACCATTATTTCATTGTTTCCTCATATTTTATTCTAGTGCTCTGTATTTTCCTCTTGTCAGAACACAGACTTTACAGAACAATACATCCTCCTCTACTCTGGACTATGATACTACATATTTTGCCTACTGTATTGAATTCTGGACCTATCAAATTCTATAGAACTACCAAACACAGTACAGTATCGATATTTGATTACTTCCAATCCATACTGCAGTCTGCTACCTTAAATCTAAAAGCCTACAAATATACACACCATCGTATGAGAACAATCTTTCTCCTGCCTCGTCACTGAATATACCTGGTACTAGTTTTCTTACTACTTCCCTGCCAGTCTGCAGAGTAGCACTTTTACAATCATTAATTGAAGCAAACCCATGTTGTTGTCATTCTGCCGGTCATCGCCATTTTACTTGTGAAAATAAATACTAATTTTAGTCACTCAGGAACAGAAGAGTTCCTCATTCTAGGTAACACTATAAACCGAACTACACCGAATTGTACCTCAAACCTGTGGATGTTAAATTTGGAGCTTCCAGTTGGAAACTAGCAAAGGCACCACTATCCTATCTTTAATTAAGCTATCTAAATAAATTTAACTCACCAAGAGTGGGCTTACAAATTGCCAGTTATTTTGATGGATTTCCTCGGTCCTCGTGTGTGGGTCACACAAGCCAGTCATGGTTAAATCTAGAGGCATTTGTGACTCCCTGCTCTGGTCCAGTGACTGGGCCTCCCCATTCTATACTACAGCGATCTACATCATCGCTCCTTCGGCCACGGTTGTCTGGTTTGGAGAGACCGGGAAACTGACACGCGCCTCTATTTATTCATGCTTCCAGAGCGGCTTCCCATCATACCCCAGGGCACTGCAAGGGATGCTGGTATGGGTAACATCATCAACATCATCATGTATCGCGCCAGACTATTACACTAGGAAGACTGTGCTCTTTGTTTTCTTAATGGTTTCCCCTTTTATCTCTATTTTCCAGTCCTTGTTATGATTTATCTTCTTCTTTCTGCTAAATACCATCCTGACCGTTTTATTGGTATTGATTATGAAACCCCATTTGTCCATCCATGCTGTTAGCTTGTTTATTTGTTTTTGGAGGGGTCCTCTTGTAGTCTTTGCCACCTTGCCACGCCTCCATATGGCGCAGTCGTCCGCGAATTGAGATAGTCCTGTTTTCGGGTCTTGAATCTCCTCTGTCAGGTCGTTCACCAGTATTGAAAAGATTGTTAGTGAGATGACCGAGCCCTGGGGAATGCCGTTCTCTTGCACATATGTGTCGGATACCTCATTCCCTACCCTCACTGAGAAGCTTCTATCTTGGAGGAAGTTTTCTATGTATTTGTAGGTTCTACCCGTTATGCCTACTTTCTTCAGTTTTATTAGTGCGGCTTCACTCCAGCATTGATCGTACGCCTGGGCTAGATCCAGGAATACAGCCAACGTCTTTTCACCTCTCTTGAATCCTTTCTTTACATGGTTTTCCAATTTGATGATCTGATCCATCGTGCACCTGTTAGCTCTAAACCCGGATTGTGTATGGCTGTACAGTTCATTCTTCTCTAGGTAGAATGTTATTCTTTTATTTATCACAGTCTCCATAACTTTGCCCAGGTGCGATGTCAGTGAGATGGGGCGGTATGATTCTACCCTTGTTGGCTCTTTACCTAGTTTCTTGATTGGGATCACCGTGGCTGTTTTCCATTGTCTGAGGATCTTTCCCGTCTGCCATATTACATTATACAGCTTGGTAATCGCTTTTATTGTGTTATTCGGGAGCTTTTTGAGGATGGTATAATTTAGAATGTCCGCTCCAGCCGCGGTTTCGGATTTTTCGTTTAGCGCTGTTATCACCTCATCTGTTGTGATGTCTGCATCCATAAAGTGTTCTTCGATGTTTTCGTCTGCTGCGTCTTTTAGTTCTTATGTCATTTCTTCCCTTCTTTGTCTTTCGTTGCTTCCAAGTCTTTTGTTAGAGCAGACTTCGTGGAAGTAATCTCCGAACACTTTGGCTTTGTCCTGGTCTGTTACTGCTAGTTTCGTGCTTTTAATGGTTGGGATTTTGCTGGTCTTTTTATTTCCTTGAATGGCTTTTATTTGTTTCCAAACCTATGTGGTTGGTGTATCTGGACTGAGTGTTTGACAGAATCTTTTCCACTCCTTCTCTTTTGCATGTTTTACTGCTCTGTTTGCTTCGTTTCTGAATTTCTTGAATTCTTCAAAATTATCTTCTGTCCTTGCCTTTTGGTATTTCTGCAGCGCTCTTTTCCTATATTGTTGTGTCGCTGTGCACTTGTCGTTCACCAGGCCACTGGGTTGTACCATCGTTTTTGGGTTGTGTGGGGCTCTTTCTAACCCGGTCTTAGATACTCTGGCATATTTTTGTTAGGGATGTGCTTGATGGCTATCCGCAGTATGTTTCTGGTCAGTCTCTCCGTATATTTATCCATGTCTTCCCGTTTCTGCTGTTCCAGGTCTGTGTTGGTCATCTCTTCTCGGAACTGCTCCCATTTTGCTTTCTTGACGTGGAAGGTTGGCCTGTTGTTTTTGGCGCTTAGTTGGGGCTTTGTTCTGGTGTTGATTATTATGGGTAGGTGGTCTGTGTTCGTGTCCTCTGTCACTTTCCCACTGGCTGCTTGCTAACCCTATGGTGGCTATTGTCAGGTCGATGGCTGTGTCTTGGCAGTTTGGTCTGGGATCTATTCTGGTTATCGTCCCATCGTTGAGCACTGCCAGCTGATTGTCTTCGATAAACTCCATGAGTTTTGTACCAGCCCTGTCGTTCTGTATAGCTCCCCATGTGTTGTGGTGACAGTTGAAGTCTCCCACTATTAGGGCTTCTGCTGTAAGTCTGGTTTGGAGGGCTTGGGTGTCTTCATCCTCAATTACCCCTCTGGGACAGTATACATTAATTATAGTTTGGTGTTTAGGGTTCCCTGTGATAGTTGCACTGACACACTCCAAGTTCTTGGTGCGGAATTTTTCCTGTGTCACAATCTGGAACTGTTCGTGCACTAATAGGGCAACCCCGCCCCCTTTAGCTTCTGTCCTGTCCTGTCTAATTACCGTGAACCCACGGCACCTATACTGTTGATTCGGTTTCAGGTGGGTTTCCTGCAGGGCATAAATGCAATTCTGGCTCCCCAGTTGTTTCATGATGTCTGGGAGGTGGGATTTAATGCCCCTGCAGTTCCACTGTATTATTTTCACGTTTCTGTTATCCATTTTTGGTTTTACTGTTGTTGCTGTCTGACCCTGTCTCTGGTTGTCCTTCATTCTTTATCTTTCAGAGTCTGTGCTGTTTTCGTTGTCATGGAAGCTGGTTTCTTCCTCTACTGTAGGTAATCGTTCACTCCGCCAGTATGGCACTGCGCTCTCCTTGAGTATTCCACGTTGGTGAGCTATCACAGTATTGAACCTCGAAGTGACTTCTTTTCTGATACTTTCTATTTTGTTGTTCATTTCCTTCAGCTGGGAGGAGTTGAACATATTCAATATTTATGTGTGTTCTTCTTCCATTTTTCTTAATTTGCTTTCCTGTTTTTTCATCATCTTGTTGATGCCTTTTAGCTGTTCTTCAATGCTTTGGGTGGGTTTTTTCCATCCTAGCTGTGGCTTCTTCCATATGTTTGGTGGCCTTTGCTAGTTTACCTTCTGCTTCCTGTATTCTTTTAAGAGCTTTTCTCAGGTTCTCGTCCTCTAGCCTTGTGTCTGATTCTGCTTCTTTTTGTGCCTGTTGGCTTTTGTCTTGCGGTTTGTCTGCTACTTGTGCTCTCTGGTTAGTCGTGTTTGTTTGCATTATCCGCCTCTTGGGTAGCGTTTCAGGGCCGCTTTTGTGGAGGTTCTGCTTCAATTTAACTATCCTGAGTGGTGTCTTGGTTAGCACTGATTCCCTCCAGGCCGCCAGTTCCCTTTTGTATGCAGGACACCCCTTGTATCTTGCACCGTGATTGCCCTTGCAGTTGGCGCATGTTCTTTTGGGATTGTGTTCTGCGTATTTTGTTTCGTTTTTTTTGCGAGCTGGCAGTCGCTCCTCCAATGCGGTCCTCCACAGAACTTGCACGTTGGCACTTTCTGTCTGCAAATTTGCCGGAAGTGGCAAAATTTCTGGCAAAGTGTGCACTGTGCTAATGGGGGAACATATGCTTCGATGTGCTTGGGTTCCTTGTTTAGGGATATCTGACTGGGCGGGTCTTGTCCTTCACATTTGATTTTTATGATCATAGTGGGTTTTCCTTGCCTGTTCATTATTCTTTGCCCATCTACAATCCGAGATTGTTTCTTTTCTTTTCTAAGGTCGATTAAGATCTTAGTCATGTGCCATTAAGGGTTGATGCCTTTGACCACTACCGCAGGTTGGTTTGTGGATGTTGATGTCCACCTTGATCCCATGATTCAGTTGGATATTGTGGGGTTTCTGTGTGTCTTTAATTTTTTTAATGATGGCCTCCATTTTTTCTGTTTTGTTTGGGTGTACGAATACCTTCCCTTGCTTTGTCTTATATGCTTTCTCGATGTTTCTTTTTCCTAGTGCGTTATCAAGCATCGTTCTTATCTCAGAGTTATTCAGCGAAATGATTTTCGCCTGCCCTTGATTGATTTGTGTTGCTACTAGTCGAGTCTTCTCGCTCTCTGCTTTGGTCACTGGACTGCTGTCTCGGGGTTTAGACGCCTCTCTCCGGCTGTGTAGTCGCTCACCACTTCTGTTTGTGTTTGTGGACTGTGCTGGACCTGATGCTACTGGCTTCTTCTTCTTCTTTTCGTTCATCCGGAGTGTTTTTTCAGATGTGATTGCGGTGTGTCTGTTATGCGCCCTTGGGCCGAAACCCGTAGGCCAACACACTCGACTACAGCGTGCTTTTTTGACCAGGTAGCATTCCTGGGAGACTCTCACTTTTGTGGTGCCATCTACAACCCAGCTGGCCAAGGT
This sequence comes from Cepaea nemoralis, assembly GCA_014155875.1. Taxonomy (NCBI): domain Eukaryota; kingdom Metazoa; phylum Mollusca; class Gastropoda; order Stylommatophora; family Helicidae; genus Cepaea; species Cepaea nemoralis. Next base: position 14,279 of record JACEFZ010011274.1, on the reverse strand, counting down.
TGAACGGTCGAAGACAACGGTCATCCCTCAAAGGAGGGCAGGGACAGTCCATAGCATTTTCCGCCATCCAAGGTTGCTTCCATAGTTGCAGGGCCGACACATAGCGCCCTGGTCTGGACTCACCGAGGGAATTGTCACGTCCTGCTCGTGGCTGCTTTAAATCCTCACTTCAATATATTGGTCATTTCGTTTGCCCCGGGCCATTCCGGCACATACCAGACAGGTTTGCAGATGGTATCCACTCAGCGAGTTTTCGGACATGTGCTTGTCGTTGCGCCCGTCAGAGCTGTTCCAGGCACGACAGACATTCGGAAAATTACCTAGTCAGAGCTGTTCCGAACAAGAGCGGCATTCGGAAACTAGGTAGTCAGAGCTTTTCCTAGCACGAGAGACATTCGGACGAGACATTTCACTCGGACGTAATTGCGTAGTGTCAATTTTTAGTTTGCCACCCGTAGGACGACACTTCCGACTTCCGGCGGGCATTTTTAATGAGGTTAGCCATCCTCTGGTTTCGAGGCACTTTAGACTGTTGTGATGTCGCCAACATCTCAGCTGGTCAAGATAGAACGATCAATGACATCGCGGTCAGCCCTCAAGGGAAGGCAGGGGCAGAAAATGGGCATTCCCTCGCTATCCAAGGAGGCTTCCATAATTGCAGAGCCGGCACATATTGCTCTGAGACTGAGATCACCCGAGGAGTTGCCACGTCCTGCTCATGGCTGCTTTAGTTCCTCTCTTCCATTTGTTGGGCATCTCGCTTGCCACTGATCGCTCAAGCACACACCAGGAGCGGTTACAGTTTTCGTAACCATTTCCTTCGACTGGGGCACTTTTCTGACTTTTTGTACTCGCTCACGAGGTAGGCTACATGTGCTGCCGGCTCAGCACCTTACCTTCGTGCAGCAGTGAATGAGAAACGGCCTGGCCCTCTCATCCGGGAATCTCTCATATCCCCCAGATGAGAGCCTTCTAACATGTATCAGACCTGAGCATGTAGCTTGCTCAGTATCACGCCTCTATTTTTCGGTAGGTGGGTATCGGCCCGGCTCTCAGATCCGAGGGTTTGTGTCTAAAAGGCGTTCAGCCACAGCCCTCGACAGGGAGCCTTAAGAGTTTTGTCCGGACCAAGAACTTCTGCCTTCGTGCACCTGATTTAAATTTTTGACTGGTATCGTAAGTCTACCTGCAGAGCAGCAGGCTGTGTCTCTCTTAGTCTGGTCCCTATCCCATAAGCTGTCCGATATGTAGTTTTTCATCCATCGGCAAGCAAATGGGGTCGATGGGACACGCAAGCTCCCCCACCACGTCAAGGTGGAGACACATCGGGGGAGCTACTGGCTTCTGATTGCCTCTGGTAGGTCCACTGCCTGCCTTCCCCCTCTGGGTACTCGATTTAGGATCGGCAGCTGCCTTTTCCGAGTAAAGCTCTTTGTTTTGCGAGCTACTTCTTGTGTTGTACGCCATTTTTCTTCTGTTTACTTGGAACTATCGCGATGATAATGTGTTTATATTTATTAAGTAGTGTTAGTACTCACGTATTTTGCTTTCCCTTGGAAATATTAGCACACACAACAGCAATACTTTAATACTGCAACAATTGATGACGAAGTGAATGCAAGAATCTCCAAGGCCAGCGCGGCCTTTGGCAGACTGTACAATAATGTATGTGACAGAAATGGAATTAGCCTGCAAACATAGCTGAAAGTCTACAAAGCAGTTGTATTATCCACACTGCTATATGCTTGTGAAACGTGGACTGTTTATCAGCGACACGCTAGGAAATTAAACCACTTCCACACAGTCTGCCTAAGGAAGCTACTGAAGATTAAATGGCAAGACAAGATTCCAGACACTGAAGTCCTAGAAAGAGCGTCCATGCCCAGTATCCACACTCTACTAATGAAGAATCAGATTCGCTGGGCTGGTCACTTGACTCGCATGCCAGATCACAGGCTCCCTAAACGAATTTTTTACAGCGAACTGCGTTGTGGTAAACGCTCCCAAGGCGGCCATAGGAAACGCTTTAAAGACACTGAAAATTTCACTGAATGCTTTTGGAATTCATCATGACACCTGAGAGGCTGCAGCCAGAGGCCGAAATTCGTGGCGTGCATCATTACGCAAGGGTGCAGTCATATGTGAGGCAACCAGGACTGCAAGAGCTGTGAAGAAAAGGCAGGACAGAAAAACCACTGCAGGAAATCCTCCTCCAGAAACGTCAAGCATTCTTTGCCCACATTGTCTAAGAACATTTCGAGCCAAAATAGGCCTTATCAGCCATCTTAGAACCCACGGCTCCATACCTTCAACCCCACTGGATGAAATGAATGTTCATCATCATTCTTGATGGACAAACAACACAGGTTCTATGTAGCACCTCAACACTCTTTTTCTCGTTTCAATTGAAATCGTTGTATTGGTCAGTATGTTTTTCATCTTTCTAAAGGCTACTTTTGCCATGGCGATTCTTGTTCAAGCGTCGAGTTTCTCAGTTCTATATTGTAGTTCATAATGTTTAGTATTGTGTTTATTAAACATTTAAAAAAAAAAAGTTGACACCCAATCTCCACCGAAGTAGGCGGAAACACTAGCCACTACACCACCGAGAACTCAATAACATTTCCACAAACATTAATAATGTATTGATTATGTGGTTGTTTCGGGATTTGAAATGTAAATATTGAGCACAACCCACTACTGGCAACGCCGATCGCATTCTGGTATGAACCTAAGGCCTATCCTCGTCAATATGGAAGCACTATTAATAGTACTATATTATATATAACACTATTAATAATGTAGTCAAACCTACGTCACGTGACCGCGAATAATCACGTGGCCAGCCGTTTGGGAATAATGGGAGATTTTATTACCAAACGTTTGGTGCATCCGCGAATAATCACGTGACCAGCCGTTTGGGAATAATGCGAGATTTTATTACCAAACGTTTGGTAATAATTATAATCACTTCGTTACTTACTTCTTAACGTTTGGTAATAATCACTTCGTATTTATATTACAACCTCCGATTAGTATTCCTGGCGTCTCTTTTATATTACTTCGCTATATGTAGGTAGAAGAAATCCGATAATAAGACACACCCCTGTCGTACTCCTAGCTTTATCTGTTCGTAACTTCCCTCTTTATTTCCCATTTTAATTGCTGCTACTTGGTTCCAGTAAATATTCTTTATTATACTTAAATATTTCCCATTAATGTTGATATCTTCTAACATATAATATTAAATCATGCAATTCAACTGCGCATGCATTTCCCTAGTTGCTTAGAGCTTAGTTTAATCAGTTAAAAGATCATAATAACAATAACATGATAGTAATGCCTTGATTGATAATTATGTTCAAGCATTCTGAGGAATTACAAAATATCTAAAAGAAAAACACTTAGATAAGCAAAAAGTAGGTTACATTTCGGGAGACTACGTGGCGAAGTGGTCAAGCCATTTGACTCGGGCTCGGAAGGTTTTGTGTTCGATTCCGGGCCGCGAACCTTCGGTTCACAAGTGAAAGTTTCAAGAGAATCATGTGGGTCGTCGCTAGAGCTACGGAGATCGTGCTTTGTGCCACGTTTTCCGCGCTGCGGAAAGAGACCGAGCCATATGCGATAAAAACTCAGTGCAACGAAGTCGAGCCTGTCGACTTTTAAACAATCCCTACTTTTTTGTGTAGGGGACATAAACATCTAACATTGTTCCAAGGGAGACTACTTGAAGTAGAGAAAAAATAAATTATATTATAGCGATAATAATAAACCTTAACTTTTCACGTCTATCCTTTTGCTGTAAAAATTAAACAATCAATGAGTAAGTGAAACTTGCAATGGCAATTACACTTCATTTAGATTTCTTTTATAAAATATTTTTAATTTTTAGATACTTACATTTTAGAACCATCATGAGGGTTATTAATTAATATCTTAAATTTTATTTGTAGACATTCAATGTCAAGTAGTCTTGTTAACTGAATAATTACCCCTATTTGGGGGGTGGAACATTTTTTTACTGGCCTCCTACGGCCACATAACGTGTTAAATGAATGGTCATAATCATTCTTGATGGACAAACAACAACAACACATGAATTTAACCACACATCACATCCCTCTCCTGTCTCTTCTCTTGTTCATAACATATATAGACAACGAATGTCAAGCCAAACAGTTAACGCAAGAACACCGTATGACGAAAACACAGATGAAGAACTATCTGCAAATTACACCACAAGAGAACTCCTGTTTGCGGACGACCAAGCACTCCTAGTAAAATCAGAAGCTGAAATACAAGACCACATGAATAGTCTAAACGAAATGTATATTGCAGTTCTTCCCAAACTTTTCACTTTCGCGGACCGACATACAATTTTCCTTTTGCACCTGGGACCCGTGCCATTAAAAAAACATAAAAAATGTTCTTCTTGTATTCTAGAATTTTATATGACCTCAATATACATTTTAATACAAATATAAGATTTAACGTAATTGTGGGTATTGTCCCGGTGCGATAAATACTGCTCCATAATGTTATTGGACGACGGTGATTGATTTAATGGTGGTCCCATTTTCATGAATAAAATTTTTTAGAGATTTACAAATAAAAAATATGTTTCAAATGTCAACACTACATTTAGATCTTCTTGTAAAGGTGTATATACTCGTATACACCGACAGTAATGAACACCGATATAAAATAAAAATAAAATATATCTTGGAAAACGATACATCTTACTTTTTTCAACTCACGTTGTGGACCGGCAAAGAAGGGCTCACGGACCGGCACCGGTCCGCGGACCACCACTTTGGGAAGCACTGGTACAGGAAACATAACATGAAAATTAGTATAAATAAAACAGAGGTAATGACTTTACCTAAAGAATAAAACAAAGAAAAAACAACAACAACAACAATTCACCTAAACGAACACCCCTTGAGACAAGTAAAGAGGTTCACGTACTTAGGAAGTGTTATATCATCAAATGGCAAATCAAAAGACGAGATCGAAAAAAAAAGATGCAATAAGGCAAACTATTGGACAAATGGTACCAATAATACTAAAGAACAAACATGTATCACTAACTACTAAGAAAGCACTTTACAACACAATTTTCACATCAACTCTATGTTACCAATGCCATACCTGGACAATGACAGAAAAAGAGAAAAGAAAATCACAACAGAAATGAGATTCCTGAGAAGAATACTCAATGTATCAAGAAGAGATAAGATCAGAAATGAAGAAATCAGGACTAACGTGGGGGTTATAGCTGCGCTAGATTTTATTAGAAGGCAACAAGTCAAATAGTTTGGCCATGCAAGTAGGTTACCACTAACAGTGTACCACAAGAAGCAATGATGTACAGACCAGATGGAAGCAGAGGAAGAGGCCGACCACGCACACGATGGACGCAGTGAATAACAGAGTCCGTGGGAATATCGATACGTGAAGCCCATAAGCGGACACTCTCCCGCGATTTATACGTCACCTCGACACCGCAAGGTACAAGAGGAACATGATGAGATGAGAAGAGATCCCACACTTTAATAACATTAAGAAAGAAATGAGAAGACTAAATATTAACATGTTGGGTGTCATGGAGGGACCCCAGATCAAAGAACTGGCACCAACTCGACCTGGTGCTCACTAACGCAACAATCTCCGTAATGTACTGGCTGACTCGCAGCTATCATAGTGCTGACCGCGACACCGATCATTCACTCGTTTCCAGCAAGGTAAAGATAAAGCATAAGAGAATCTACAGAACAGAAAGAAGACCACGCATCGACACCAGCGGCACCCGAAACAAAGAGGTCAATACATTCACCCAGGCTATGGCGGAGGCTCTGCCTGGCCCCACAAATGGAACTGCCACCGAGAGATGGAGTCATTTGCGCGACACCATCTATACCACAGCACTATCAACATTTGGCAAGTATCAACCAAAGTCAGCCGACTGGTTTGAAGCACACTTTATTAGAGACTTTATTACCAAACTTTTGGTAATAATGAGAGATTATATTACCAAACGTTTGGTAATAATTCCGTACACTATAACCGAACGGCTGGTCAAGTGACGCTTACTACCGCCGTCTGCTAGTCTGTCCTTTGTTTTCAAACTCTTTTTGAATTTCAACTACATACATTAGTTTATTCCATAAAACTTTAATGTTCATATCTCAGTTAATGCATAGATACGTTACTTACTTCTTGACGTTGAATTTGCGTACGCATGAGATGAAAGTGAGCCTGTAGATGACACTGCAACATTTGTTTTTATGAACTCCGAAGTGAGGGTTCAAAGGTGACAAAGTTCACACAGGGTTAAATTATTTGTTGAGTACTATTCTTTATTTTTTTTAGGACATTGCAGTCAATACCAGCATTTTTCAGCTGCTGTTGCTGTTGCAGCAAGTGTTACATCCAGTAGTTTGCCATTGCTTTCTGAACGACTGGCTCACATACATCCGTAAGCAACCAGCGCGACGCAATCCGCTGCCAATCTCGCCCAGGTATTTACGTCCTAGGCCTTCCCCTTGGTCTGTTCCCTTCAATCTTGCCAGTTGTCACCCAAGTTCTCCAATTCATTTCTTCTCATAACATGCCCAAAAAATGTTGACTGTCTACGTCTAACGTCTATAATTAGTTTACGATCTACATTTGTTTCTTGAAGGACTTGTTCATTGGTTTTTCTGTCTGTCCATGGTATTCTTTGCATTTTCCTCAGAAACCACTTTCCTAGAGCCATCAGATGTTTTTTCAGCTTGACTGCACATTGTCCAAGTTTCACATCCATAGAAAAGTACAGGTTCTATGTAGCACCTCAACACTCTTTTTCTCGTTTTAATTGACATCTTTTTATTGGTCAGTATGTTTTTCATCTTGCTAAAGGCTACTTTTGCCATGGCGATTCTTGTTCAAGCGTCGAGTTTCTCAGTTCTATATTGTAGTTCATAATGTTTAATATTTTGTTTATTAAACATTAAAAAAAAAAAATTGGCCGTCGGAGGGTCGAACCGCACTCTCCACCGTAGCAGGCGGAAACACTGGCCACTACACCACAGAGGATACAATAACATTGCCACAAACATTAATAATGTAGATAAACCTACGCCACGTGACCGCGAATAATCACGTGACCAGCCGTTTGGGAATAATGAGAGATTTTATTACCAAACGATTGGTGCATCCGCGAATAATCACGTGACCAGCCGTTTGGGAATAATGCGAGATTTTATTACCAAACGTTTGGTAATAATTATAATCACTTCGTTACGTACTTCTTAACGTTTGGTAATAATCACTAAGTATTTATATTACAACCTCCGATTAGTATTCCTGGCGTCTCTTTTATATTACTTCGCCATATGTAGGTAGAAGAAATCCGATAACAAGACACACCCCTGTCGTACTCCTAGCTTTATCTGTTCGTAACTTCCCTCTTTATTTCCCATTTTAATTGCTGCTACTTGGTTCCAGTAAATATTCTTTATTATACTTAAATATTTCCCATAAATGTTGATATCTTCTAACATATTATATTAAATCACGCAATTCAACTGCGCATGCATTTCCCTAGTTGCTTAGCTTAGTTTAATCAGTTAAAAGATCTCATAATAATAACATGATAGTAATGCCTTGATTGATAATTATGTTCAAGCATTCTGAGGAATTACAAAATATCTAAAAGAAAAACACTTAGATACGCAAAAAGTAGGGTACATTTCGGGAGACTACGTGGCGAAGTGGTCAAGCCATTTGACTCGGGCTCGGAAGGTTTTGTGTTCGATTCCGGGCCGCGAACCTTCGGTTCACAAGTGAAAGTTTCAAGAGAATCATGTGGGTCGTCGCTAGAGCTACGGAGATCGTGCTTTGTGCCAAGTTTTCCGCGCTGCGGAAAGAGACCGAGCCATATGCGATAAAAACTCAGTGCGATGAAGTCTAGCCTCTCGACTTTTAAAACAATCTCTACTTTTTGAGTAGGGGACATAAACATCTAACATTGTTCCAAGGGAGACTACTTGAAGTAGAGAAAAAATAAATTATATTATAGCAGTAATAATAAAACTCAACTTTTCACGTCAATCCTTTTGCTGTAAAAATTAAACAATCAATGAGTAAGTGAAACTTGCAATGGCAATTACACTTCATTTAGATTTCTTAAATAAAATATTTTTAATTTTTAGATACTTACATTTTAGAACCATCATGTGGGTTATTAATAAATATCTTAAATTTTATTTGTAGAATTTTCAATGTAACATTTGTTGATAAATGAATAATTACCCCTATTTGGGGGGTGGAACATTTTTTTACTGGCCTCCTACGGCCACATAACGTGCTAAATGAATGGTCATCATCATTCTTGATGGACAAACAACAACACATGAATTTAACCACACATCACACACTTCTCCTGTCTCTTCTCTTGTTCATAACATGCATAGACAACGAATGTCAAGCCAAACAGTTAACGCAAGAACACCGTATGACGAAAACACAGATGAAGAACTATCTGCAAATTACACCACAAGAGAACTCCTGTTTGCGGACGACCAAGCACTCCTGGTAAAATCAGAAGCTGAAATACAAGACCACATGAATAGTCTAAACCAGTGTTTCCCAACGTGGGGCCCACGCCCCACAGGGGGGCAATTTGACTGTTAAGGGGGGCAATTCGAAAATGGAAGAAATCGGCTGAATATAACAAAACGGGGAGACTTGAGACTGAAGTTAATTAAATTGGAACCTGACATAAGATCTCTTTGCAGCAAGCATCAGGCGCAAGGATCTCACTAAATTTAAATAATAAATAATTACTAATAATTAAAATAATATAGAAAAATCTTTCATTAAAATTATTTTGTACTTGAATTTCAGTTCTCCATTATATGTTTTGAAAATTTACTTACTGTGTTTGCTCAATAATTACCTAGTGATTTCTTCCTAAAATCTATCATTCAAGCTTCTTTAGTGAACATTTCAATTTTTGAATATTAAAAATAATGTATATGTTGAGGTGGGGGGGGGGGGGGTGGGGGGTGGGGGAGGGGGGCAATATGAATTTTAGAAAGGCTTAAGTGGGGCATGGCACAAAAAAGGTTGGGAAACACTGGTCTAAACGAAATGTAAATTGCAGTTCTTCCCAAACTTTTCACTTTCACGGACTGACATACAATTTTCCTTTTGCACCTGGGACCCGTGCCGTTAAAAAAACATAAAAAATGTTCTCCTTGTATTCTGGAATTTTAAATGACCTCAATATACATTTTAATACAAATATAAGATTTAACGTAATTGTGGGTATTGTCCCGGTACGATAAATACTGCTCCATAATGTTATTGGATGACGGTGATTGATTTAATGGTGGTCCCATTTTCATGAATAAAATTTTTTTAGAGATTTACAAATAAAAAATATGTTTCAAATGTCAACACTACATTTAGATCTTCTTGTAAAGGTTATATACTCGTATACACCGACAGTAATGAACACCGATATAAAATAAAAATAAAATATATCTTGGAAAACGATACATCTTACTTTTTTTCAACTCACGTTGTGAACCGGCAAAGAAGGGCTCACGGACCGGCACCGGTCCGCGGACCACCACTTTGGGAAGCACTGGTATAGGGAACATAACATGAAAATTAGCATAAATTATAAATAAAACAGAGGTAATGACTATAAGTAAAGAATTAAAAAAACAACAACAACAATTCACCTAAACGAACACCCCTTGAGACTTCTTCTTCTTCTTCTTCTTCTTCTTCTTCTTCTTCTTCTTCTTCTTCTTCTTCTTCTTCTTCTTCTTCTTCTTCTTCTTCTTCTTCTTCTTCTTCTTCTTCTTCTCTCTTCTTCTTCTTCTTCTTCTTCCTCCATTTAGTCTTTACATCCGATTATACTTAGTGAGGAGCGGCTGGCCGAGTGGCTAGGACGCCGGACTCTCCTTGAGGAGACCGGGGTTCGATCCCTTGGTAAAGTGTGGGATTTTTTTTCTGTCGGGGGACAAAAAGAAAATCCTAACCTGCACAGTTTCGCGGCGACTGCACTAAGCCAGGCGGCCTTTTTTCCTCAGGCTCAAAGACCCCTCTGCCCTACACCGCAAGGTACTATATTGGCAGTAAATGACAGTTATACTACTTAGTATTTCTACGTGCAGTATGAAAATCTCCCGCCGTCTTGCTAGGCCAGTCGCAGATTTTATTTTTTTTTTTGGTTTCAACTTTTATTTCATACAAAGCAATGTGTATTTACAAGTTGTAGTGTGTGTTTCTTTTGTATGTGTATATTACAGAGCGTTGCCGTTTGTTAGTGTTAAGTGTCAGATTTAGGACACAAACCTGACCAAGGGAAGTCCGACCTCCTGGCGAGCCAGACACATCGCGGTCATGGGTTCCTAGTCTACACCACGGGCAGGCGGTGTTGACTTGTGTAGTCTGCGGATCATCGGCAGGCTACTAATTTTCACTGTTCACCCATCCTAGGAGGGGCTAGTCGATCCTAACCCCGCCGACAGCAGGGCCCGGCGCAGTCTACACCTTGTAGAGTGTCTAACATATGGTTGAACATGTATATATATATATATATATATATATATATATATATATATATATATATATATATATATATATATATAATATGTTATAATTTATAAAGTATATTGTATAAGCCGGCTCAGTGGCTAAGGTGTTACTGATACTGATACAGTTCGTGATCTCGCATACCCACGTTCGAAACACAGCTGCCAACGATTTGGCAGCAGGCAGTGTTGCGTTGGTTTTTTTACGAAATGGTATGCGTGTCGGTCGTTCAGAAAACAATGGCAAACTACCGAACGTATACTTGCCAAGAAATTACAACAGCAAAAAATGCTGGTGTTAACTAGCAACTAACTTATGTTGCATAAAGGTCTATCTATCATATAGTTGTACTTAAAATTAAAAAGATAACAAAAACTGATTGTCACGTATCATGTATAGTTAAGTATTCATTTGGTATGAAACCTTAAGTATGTTATATTATAGAGAATGTATCGTAAAGAGGTTCTGTCTATTATATATTTTAAGTATATGTTTACGTCCCCGCTAATCACTGGTATCATGAAGGCTAATTTACTAAAAAACAACTTTTCACGTCAATCCTTTTGCTGTAAAAATTAAACAATCAATGAGTAAGTGAAACTTGCAATGCCAATTACACTTCATTTAGATTTCTTTTATAAAATATTTTTAATTTTTAGATACTTACATTTTAGAACCATCATGTGGGTTATTAATAAATATCTTAAATTTTATTTGTAGAATTTTCAATGTAACACGGTTTTTGATAAATGAATAATGACCCCTATTTGGGGGGTGGAACATTTTTTACTGGCCTCCTACGGCCACATAACGTGCTAAATGAATGGTCATCATCATTCTTGATGGACAAACAACAACACATGAATTTAACCACACATCACACACTTCTCCCTGTCTCTTCTCTTGTTCATAACATGCATAGACAACGAATGTCAAGCCAAAACAGTTACCGCAAGAACACCGTATGACGAGAACACAGATGAAGTAACTATCTGCAATTACACCACAAGAGAACTCCTGTTTGCGGACGACCAAGCACTCCTAGTAAAATCAGAAGCTGAAATACAAGACCACATGAATAGTCTAAACCAGTGTTTCCCAACGTGGGGCCCACGCCCCACAGGGGGGCAATTTGACTGTTAAGGGGGGCAATTCGAAAATGGAAGAAATCGGCTGAATATAACAAAACGGGGAGACTTGAGACTGAAGTTAATAAATTGGAACCTGACATAAAATCTCTTTGCAGCAAGCTTCAAGCGCAAGGATCTCACTAAATTTAAATAATAAATAATTACTAATAATTAAAATAATATAGAAAAATCTTTCATTAAAATTATTTTGTACTTGAATTTCAGTTCTCCATTATATGTTTTGAAAATTTACTTACTGTGTTTGCTCAATAATTACCTAGTGATTTCTTCCTAAAATCCTATCATTCAAGCTTCTTTAGTGAACATTTCAATTTTTGAATATTAAAAATAATGTATATGTTGAGGTGGGGGGGGGGGGGGGGTGGGGGGGGGAGGGGGGCAATATGAATTTTAGAAAGGCTTAAGTGGGGCATGGCACAAAAAAGGTTGGGAAACACTGGTCTAAACGAAATGTAAATTGCAGTTCTTCCCAAACTTTTCACTTTCACGGACTGACATACAATTTTCCTTTTGCACCTGGGACCCGTGCCGTTAAAAAAACATAAAAAATGTTCTCCTTGTATTCTGGAATTTTAAATGACCTCAATATACATTTTAATACAAATATAAGATTTAACGTAATTGTGGGTATTGTCCCGGTGCGATAAATACTGCTCCATAATGTTATTGGATGACGGTGATTGATTTAATGGTGGTCCCATTTTCATGAATAAATTTTTTTAGAGATTTACAAATAAAAAATATGTTTCAAATGTCAACACTACATTTAGATCTTCTTGTAAAGGTTATATACTCGTATACACCGACAGTAATGAACACCGATATAAAATAAAAATAAAATATATCTTGGAAAACGATACATCTTACTTTTTTTCAACTCACGTTGTGAACCGGCAAAGAAGGGCTCACGGACCGGCACCGGTCCGCGGACCACCACTTTGGGAAGCACTGGTATAGGGAACATAACATGAAAATTAGCATAAATTATAAATAAAACAGAGGTAATGACTATAAGTAAAGAATTAAAAAAACAACAACAACAATTCACCTAAACGAACACCCCTTGAGACTTCTTCTTCTTCTTCTTCTTCTTCTTCTTCTTCTTCTTCTTCTTCTTCTTCTTCTTCTTCTTCTTCTTCTTCTTCTTCTTCTTCTTCTTCTTCTTCTTCTTCTTCTTCTTCTTCTTCTTCCTCCATTTAGTCTTTACATCCGATTATACTTAGTGAGGAGCGGCTGGCCGAGTGGCTAGAACGCCGGACTCTCCTTGAGGAGACCGGGGTTCGATCCCTTGGTAAAGTGTGGGATTTTTTTCTGTCGGGGGCAAAAAGAAAATCCTAACCTGCACAGTTCGCGGCGACTGCACTAAGCCAGGCGGCCTTATTCCTCAGGCTCAAAGACCCCTCTGCCCTACACCGCAAGGTACTATATTGGCAGTCAATGACAGTTATACTACTTAGTATTTCTACGTGCAGTATGAAAATCTCCCGCCGTCTTGCTAGGCCAGTCGCAGATTTTTTTTTTTTTTTTGGTTTCAACTTTTATTTCATACAAAGCAATGTGTATTTACAAGTTGTAGTGTGTGTTTCTTTTGTATGTGTATATTACAGAGCGTTGCCGTTTGTTAGTGTTAAGTGTCAGATTTAGGACACAAACCTGACCAAGGGAAGTCCGACCTCCTGGCGAGCCAGACACATCGCGGTCATGGGTTCCTAGTCTACACCACGGGCAGGCGGTGTTGACTTGTGTAGTCTGCGGATCATCGGCAGGCTACTAATTTTCACTGTTCACCCATCCTAGGAGGGGCTAGTCGATCCTAACCCCGCCGACAGCAGGGCCCGGCGCAGTCTACACCTTGTAGAGTGTCTAACATATGGTTGAACATGTATATATATATATATATATATATATATATATATATATATATATATATATATATATATATATAATATGTTATAATTTATAAAGTATATTGTATAAGCCGGCTCAGTGGCTAAGGTGTTACTGATACAGTTCGTGATCTCGCATACCCACGTTCGAAACACAGCTGCCAACGATTTGGCAGCAGGCAGTGTTGCGTTGGTTTTTTTACGAAATGGTATGCGTGTCCGGTCGTTCAGAAAACAATGGCAAACTACCGAACGTATACTTGCCAAGAAATTACAACAGCAAAAAATGCTGGTGTTAACTAGCAACTAACTTATGTTGCATAAAGGTCTATCTATCATATAGTTGTACTTAAAATAAAAAAAAAAACAAAAAACTGATTGTCACGTATCATGTATAGTTAAGTATTCATTTGGTATGAAACCTTAAGTATGTTATATTATAGAGAATGTATCGTAAAGAGGTTCTGTCTATTATATATTTTAAGTATATGTTTACGTCCCCGCTAATCACTGGTATCATGAAGGCTAATAGACTACAATGGCTGGGGCATATAGAAAGAATGGAAGATAATAGGGAAGCAAAACTCGCTTACACTCAGGAAATAAATGACCGTAGACCCCGAGGTAGACCAAGAAGACGGTGGGTTTT
>JACEFZ010011273.1:0-28471 GCA_014155875.1 Cepaea nemoralis | reverse complement strand
ACTTAGAAGCTACAAATAATCCCTAGCTACAAAATCTGATACAAGCAAATATACTAAACAAAATGTAAAACATTACAAGAGGGAAAAACTAAATCTGGATATAATTTCCTGAACATGATCTGCCAGAAGTCTGTCAGATGCTGATTTCACAGGACAACAAGCAGCAGCTAGCACAGACTTGCCAGTCGGATCCTTTAGACAGTCAGACTGTGATGGTGAGACCTACACTCTGCTGAGCCTTTTCTACTGTGTACGAGCAACTGTTCAATTCAAAGTAGGAACAATTAGTTCTGTACTCTACCACATCAATAAGAAGATAACTACATGCTATAATTGTGTAGATAAAATAGCTAAATGAGACTTGAAACCAAAAACATCATTTAAAATAATTAATTAATATTAAAGGTAAATGAAAATTAATAAATAGTTAATTACTGACATTTGTCAACAACACTTGTGTTAAGTTTGTTAATTCCCAATAACAACATTTAAAACATAATTAGGAGTTGTATTTTTTAAATTCTGTGTATCTAAGTGCATAACATCAGTGGCTTATGGTAGGAATAAAATTCAGTAAATGAAAATCTATTTTAATTCATTTTTATGTGGAAAACTTAAGATCAAATTGCTAGTAATTCAAAGCAAATTAAAACATTCTGTTTTTTAAAACTGTAAAAAGTTGAGATATGTAGAGAGATGTTAAGGGGTATGTAGGTTTTGTCACCAGTGCAATTTCTATAATGTTAGTGAAGTGTACAGGACACCTTCTCATGCCACGATGCACAATGGGTCTATAATGCTAGCTCCATATTTATAGACCAATGTGGACTCAGTAGCTGATATGGTCAGAATTATACCCCTCATCTTTACTTCTCAGGAAATTTCTGGGTACTCATTTTAGGGTGGACTGCCCTGGAAGCCGAGGTCAATGAAAGAAAACTCCCACCTCAGAAAGAATTCAAACACATGATCACTAGATTGGCAGCAAGAATGCAAGCCATTGTGCACTAGATTGGCAGCAAGAATGCAAGTCACTGTGTAACCAAGGCCCTAAATTCTCTCATCGGCTTCACTTCAATACAAAATCATGACTTTACTTGGAGCTGGGAAATGGTAAATATGATTAAAGATGCAACTGTTAACCCTATCTCATATGTATTGTATACATGAAATCTACTCATGCAACAGTATCAGTTGTCGGATAACCTCAACTGAAAGGAACCTATTGTATCACCACCCAAGCTTTCCTGTTAATCCTGACCATATTTTACGGGGAAAACTTGCTTAACACATGCTACAACAATCAAGAACAAGTACCTGTTGGCATGAAGTCATCAGCTCCAAACAGATCCTTGCGTGCAGACTGGATAGCCAGTTTGTTAGCTAACAGGACTCCAACTGACAGAGAAATAGGAGGCTCACCCACAGCTGAGAATACATACACATGAACACATGAGAATTCATATAGTGTATGTGAAACATGACACCAAAAAAAACAGTAGAAGTATATTCCTGTTTTTATTCACAAGCAGACAACTTTTTGAAGATGCCATCCATAATTAATGTTATCATGAAGAACAAAAGCTGAAATATATTGAAACAGATGGCAAATTCACGCTTTCAATTTTAAAGAACTCAGTTTGAATGATTGAATCTCTTCTTTCCCTAAATACCCAACCATTGCAAAATACATTCTTACTTTTTTCTTTGGCCAGAGAAATCTATAGAAATCTGTCTAGTGAAATGTCATGTTTTAATCAAGGTGTATATGTTAAGCCTCTCTCTTTAATGCAGTGATACATTTTAATAGCAGTTATTTCCTCCATTGAACGTCTGCAGCAAAAATTGAAGGGACTGAATAAGTTCAGAAGGAAAGAGAGAATAGTAGTGAAAGAAGAATCTGGACAGTCCTGCATAATTTTATATGAAGGAAAGAAAAGATGGTGGTGAGAGAAAAATCTGGACAGTTCGGCATCATGCCAAAACTATTCTTCAATAACCAGGACTTGGGAAAAATTACTGAATGACATTTATAAATGAAACATAGAAAGAGCTATAGTGGAGAGATGTACTAGAGAGAGTGTAGGGAAAGTATTCATGGTGAAGACAGTATTACATGTGGGTTGGCAACAAAAGATGGACTGGATGAGAAGTCTGGATGAGCATATTGTGAAGAACCAAGACAGAAAATGTTGGTAACTATTACTGCTAACACCCAACGCCATGAAGATTCCGGATGCTGATGATGATAAACGAGTCTATGCCAACATTGTGATTTAACTACACGCTAATTGCGTAATTTAATGGCATGATATTTTGTTTATTATTTAAACTAGCACCGAGTCATGGCTGCATGAAACACAAGGGTTTACTAGCATAAAGGTATTGGTCTCGCATCCCAGGGATTTATTTTTCTGTAAAGAGTCAACCCAACCTAGTCAGATGGGTACTTAAGATCCCCCTGTGGAGGGAAAAGTGGTGAGGAAGTATGACAAGAACCTCATATCAGTTGCCAAAGGATATTAGAAAGTAAATGATAAATGATAAAAATGCATACTTAAATGTGATATTTTAATGAATGCACATCAGTTTATTCCATCACAATAGAATTACTTCTTGTTTCATGTCATGGAAACCTACAACATATCACATTAAATATAATTTGCTTAATGATCCAAAGTATTAGAAAAGCCAACCACAACAGAAGACAGATTATTTTTAATTGTGGGAAGCAAGGGAAAACCATCACATTGATGTCACAAGAATATACTTATGGGCAGTCTTAAAGTTATATGTATAATGAACTGACATTACACCTCTCTTCAGACATAATTTCCTCACATAACTGTACTGTGGTAATAAAGCATGAAGTGGGATCTTACCTTTTGAACTACGAAGGCCTGTAGGATTTGGTGTATCAGGCAGAAAATGGATTCTCCAGTCTATGGGGATATCCTTGGTTGTCGGAGGTTTATATTCCTAGACAGAGAATCAGTAACATCTTAGTTTGAGGTTGTTCACCAAAGCTCTGGGACAGATCAATCACAATGTGTAAAGTACAATGCTGGTCTATGTCATTGCTTTATTGCAATGAGACAATTTAATACAGTTTTGCATTAAAACTGTTATACTATTGTCTTCTGGTTCTTATATATATATATATATATATATATATATATATATATATATAATTATGAATCATATTGGTGTAGACTAACTGGCATTTCAGGGATGATGAAATCAATATCACATCAACTACCTTCACTTCCCAAGTCATTACCTGGTACCCATTTAAGCCTGGTTGACCAGGGGGCCCAGGTCACTGAACAAATCCACCTTGATATGGATTCACATTCCATTAACTTTTATGTTCTGATTCCTTTTTTCCAAGGACTTCAATACATGATTCATTTCAAACACTTTTAACATGCTGCTACCAGTCTTCTGTGCTCGCCGCATCTATCCACCATTACAGGGTCTGATATTTATTAGAGACTGCGATCATAAACTGTTCTTTAGTTTCTTGGTTTGATCTTTCCAGTTGTCACGATTTCTCCAATGACTCTCATCTCATCACATGACCAACAAAATCTGTTTGCCTCTTTTTTATTGTTGTATATAATGCTCTAGTTTCATTTGCCTCTTTCAGACATTCGTTGTTAGTTACTTTGGCAGTATGACAAGTGGGTGTTTTAAGACACACCTGTTGAGAATAACTGCAGTTCAATAGACTAATTGACACAAACAATATTTCTACTAATATGGAGAATTTAATTAGAAGGTATTGTTGAATTTCATGTTGCCAGTTCTATCCAGTAGATTCTTTTTATAATTAACACAATAAATTAGAGAAATTGCATGTCAATACCTACTAACTTGTGACAGTAACATTAGTAGCTGGAGGAAGAGAGAGGCTATAGTATAGTGTACTTTGTAGTAGTTGTATATTATTTCTACTGGTGAAAGTAGAAGGTAGTAGTAGTAGGAGGCAGTAGTGGTAGTAGGAGGCAGTAGTGGTAGTAGGAGGCAATGGTGGTAATAGGAGGCAGTAGTGGTAGTAGGAGGCAGTAGTAGGAGGAAGTAGTGGTAGTAGGAGGCAGTAGTGGTAGTAGGAGGCAGTAGTGGTAGTAGGAGGCAGTAGTGGTAGTAGGAGGCAGTAGTGGTAGTAGGAGGCAGTAGTGGTAGTAGGAGGTAGTAGTGGTAGTAGGAGGCAGTAGTGGTAGTAGGAGGCAGTAGTGGTAGTAGGAGGCAGTAGTGGTAGTAGGAGGCAGTAGTGGTAGTAGGAGGCAGTAGTGGTAGTAGGAGGCAGTAGTGGTAGTAGGAGGCAGTAGTGGTAGTAGGAGGCAGTAGTGGTAGTAGGAGGTAGTAGTGGTAGTAGGAGGCAGTAGTGGTAGTAGGAGGCAGTAGTGGTAGTAGGAGGCAGTAGTGGTAGTAGGAGGCAGTAGTGGTAGTAGGAGGCAGTAGTGGTAGTAGGAGGCAGTAGTGGTAGTAGGAGGCAGTAGTAGGAGGTAGTAGTAGGAGGCAGTAGTGGTAGTAGGAGGCAGTAGTGGTAGTAGGAGGCAGTAGTGGTAGTAGGAGGTAGTAGTGGTAGTAGGAGGCAGTAGTGGTAGTAGGAGGCAGTAGTGGTAGTAGGAGGCAGTAGTGGTAGGTAGTTCTTTGGCCAGTACACTCAATAGGAGGTAGTTAGGAGTAGTTGTGCAGAAGTTTAGTGGTGGTAGGAGATAGCTGTCATGGTAGATAATTGTAGGTAGTAGAAGTAGTAATAAGTAAGTAATAATGTTGGTGGTGATGGTGGTGGTAATATAGCAGGTAAGAGTACGTACAAAGGATGTGGTGATTGTAGTAGTAGCAAACAACTTGCCCCATAGATCGTGGTGGAGGTATGAGCAGTGTGTTTAAAGGCATAGTAAACAAGTCAGTTGTTTATTAATAGCAGTAGCAGTGTCCGCATGGACATTGGACTGGAATCTGCTGACAATGAAATACCTAGAACCTGTGGAGGAAACATCACCAGCCTAGGCCTAGTCCCAGTGATGTGCTAAATGATGAACTGGTTACATCATAATATGCTTCTCCTCCCATTCGAAGGTACAGAACCAGTCTCGCACAACTTGCTGACTTCTGGGTTGGAGAGCTCTACAAAGCAGTTCCAATACTTTGGTAACAGATCTGAAAAAAAGTCTTTTCACCAACCTCACCCTGGTGGATGCTTCAAGGTTTAGAAGACCTGATGTTAATGTTTACAAATTAAAACTCAGTCTTCCAGAGGATTCACAACCAACCATCTATCTAATCAAGTGTATAGTATTGGCACTTGCAGGGGGTATTAGCAGTGCTGGTAGCATGACCAGGAAGAAACTGGAGACATGAGTTGTAAAACTGCTGATAGCTCTAGGACTAGTGCTACAAAAGAAACAAGCTGCCATAGCACTAGGAAATTTGTGTAAGTCAAAGGAACATAACACCAAACATAGAATTGTAAACTCCAATGTTAAATCAGTATTACTGTAAATACAGTATTACTTAAAAGAATATAATTAAACTACAAACATTCACTAAATGGTTCTGCACAAAATAGTGGAAATAAAATGGTATGAAAATCACCAGTGTGGAGCTCATGGACAGAACCAAGCAAATCTGACTGAACCCAGGAGTGAAGCCATAGAATTTGATATTCTCTGACAAATAACACTGAGAAAATCTGAGGACAAAATAACTTGATACTCTCTTGTCTGGAATCAACAAAGTATATGCAAAAGCAGGAGACCTGATAAACCTTTGAGAAGAGAATTACAGAAAGATTCATATTGGGGGTACATACAGGAAGCAGCAGGAGATAGTAACAGATAGAATGGCTTGATGTGGTTTGGTTGAGGACCTAAGCCTCAATGGGGGATGAAGGGTGGAAGAAGAAGAAGGTAGTCAGACGAGTAGGTAGGTTATAGTAGTAAGCAACACATTATAAATACATACACACCCAGGTACCATGATTGAAAAATACATTATAAATATATACACACCCAGGTACCATCATTGAAAAATACATTATAAATATACACACACCCAGGTACCATCATTGAGAATACGTCCAGTTTTGTCATCAAATTTGATATCTTCTGACAAATAACAGCCAAGACCCATAACAAAGGCTCCTTCCACTTGTCCAATGTCAATAGTTGGATTTAAGCTGCAGGTGAAATATATAATGACATAATTTTATTATATTAAAAAATAATGTAACCTAATGTTAATTCATTACGACAAAGCGTTGAATGTACTTTGTCTTTTCAGTGACATGTCAGATGCTTATGCAGTCAGTTTTACAAGACGGATAACTATAAACTCATGTTTTGTGACTGGTTAGACAGCTGCAGATTGATTGGTCAAAACTTATCAAACAGAGAGCAAGATAACTATCCCCATGGAAAGAATAAAAGAAGTCAGAACCCTGTCCAGATCATTTCTGTCAAGTTCAAGCTCAATGAGTATATGTCATTAAAATTCACCATGCAGAAGGAAGAAGGTGGTCTTACCAAATTTCAGCTAAAACAGGTTCAGGGACTGGTGGCAGCAGACATTAATTCCCGGAACACCTCAGACCTATTGACAACAAAGTATCTACTTAAAATATTCAACCAGAGCTGGGTCCTGTGCCATCCACCTGGAAGGCAGCATATATTCAGCCTATCCCGAAACCAGGAACACATAAGAAAGACCTGATGAACTATAGACATATATGTCATCTGAGCTGTGTAGCTGAACTGATGGAGAAACTAGCAAACTGAAGATTCATTTTGTTCCTTGAAGCCAAGGCATTGCTTTCCCCACCACAGACAGCAAACAGGCAGCACAGAAGTACAGAGGACAAACTAGCTTACCTGACACATCATCATCATCAAGTGCCCTGCCAGCCGGCATAGGCGTTCATGGCTCTCCGCAGATATCTGTCTTTGGTGTTCTGCTGATGGTATTCCTCCTTGCCACTGTCTGAATCCATGCAGCTTCATTTCTCTTGGTCTGCCTCTGCCTCTTTTCCCCTCGATCTCTCCAGTTGTCACAATGTTCTCCAATGCCTCTCTTCTCATCACATGACCGAAGAAAGCTGTTTGTCTCTTTCTTATTGTTGTATATAATGTTCTAGTTTCATTAGCCTGTTACC
Source organism: Cepaea nemoralis (assembly GCA_014155875.1). Taxonomy (NCBI): domain Eukaryota; kingdom Metazoa; phylum Mollusca; class Gastropoda; order Stylommatophora; family Helicidae; genus Cepaea; species Cepaea nemoralis. The sequence continues at coordinate 21,312 of JACEFZ010011273.1, read as the reverse complement.
TGACACAAGACACTCAAAATACCTTCTAAGAAAAAAAGAGAGTTCTTGCCATCTTCTAGGATCTTTTTCATGTTTTTGAGGAGGTGTAACTACAAACAGGAGTTACTCATAACGTGTATTCTTGGGTAAAAGATTTATTGTATCAACAATCATCTAGAGCTCCAGAGCAAAAATAGACAGCCACCTCAGCAAGTTAAAAAAACTGAGACAAGTTGCCCCACGGGGAAGTGTAATAGCGCCACTCTCTTCTTGGTTTATATAAATGACATAACTAAATGCCACCACCAACATATATTCAACGGCCTACATGAAGATATTCTGCTGTCTGCACAACAATGGCTTTGTATCTTCTTAAACATACAGTGGATAAAGTAGAGATTTGGTCAAAAACTAAACCAAAGAAAAATGACAACAGTCTTCCCTCTCTCCCCAAAAGGAAAGGAGGAAGGGAGGGAGGGGAGGGAAGGAGGGAAGGAAGGAAGGAAGGAAGGAAGGAAGGAAGGAAGGAAGGAAGGAAGGAAGGAAGGAAGGAAGGAAGGAAGGAAGGAAGGAAGGAAGGAAGGAAGGAAGGAAGGAAGGAAGGAAGGAAGGAAGGAAGGAAGGAAGGAAGGAAGGAAGGAAGGAAGGAAGGAAGGAAGGAAGGAAGGAAGGAAGGAAGGAAGGAAGGAAGGAAGGAAGGAAGGAAGGAAGGAAGGAAGGAAGGAAGGAAGGAAGGAAGGAAGGAAGGAAGGAAGGAAGGAAGGAAGGAAGGAAGGAAGGAAGGAAGGAAGGAAGGAAGGAAGGAAGGAAGGAAGGAAGGAAGGAAGGAAGGAAGGAAGGAAGGAAGGAAGGAAGGAAGGAAGGAAGGAAGGAAGGAAGGAAGGAAATCAACCTTACCTTAGACAGATGCACATACATTTCTTGGTTTTACCCTCAATACCTACCGACTCCGTGGTGAAGAAGTTACGGATGCAGTTCGTAATCATGCAAACCCACGTTGGAAACACAGCTGTGGGCGATTTGGCAGCAGACCGCCTTGTGTTGGTTTGTTACGAAATGGTATGGGAGCTGGTCGTTCAGAAAGCAATGGCAAACTACTGAACGTAAACTTGCCAAGAGATCACAACAGTGCTGGTGTTGACTGCGATGTCCTGTAAAGGCTATGCAACTAACTTTTATTAACTATCCCTCAATACCAGACTCATGTGGAAGCGAAACTTAAAACAAATTCAAGCAAAAGCCATCCACAGACTCACTGTAATGGAAAAAAGAAACTGGGTGGAATTTCCTGAGTAACAAAGACAAAAATATTAAAGCAAGGCTATATCAGAGCAGTCAGGTCCATGGTGGAACATACCTCAAGCTCTTGGACTACAGCAGCAAAATGGAAATTGGAGAGATAAGACAAGGTTCAAAATATGTGATTATGAATAACCCCTAAGCAATAAGAAGCACCCTCATAAAAGAAATGGACTTGGATTACCAATCAGTAACTATTCTATGACTGGCATCTCTTCAGGCTATACAATTCCTTTACCCACTGCAAGAGGAAAGCAAGGGTAGAGATCACAAGAGATCAGTTTTCCTGAATAATGGATGCTTATGCAATAAATCTGGTCAGCTCACAAAAGGTCAAGACCCACAAAAATATCACTGTCTCAACAGCAACAACAATTAAAGACTGAATGAGTCTCAACAACAGAGTTCTCTATAAGTTAGTGTTTTATATCAATCAATCAATCATGTGCCATGCCGGAAAGCGTGGGCGGTCATGACTCGCCATTTCACTCGATCACCAGTGTCGTGGATCAGCTCAGTGTTCCTGTCTCTTCCATGCCATGTGGCCAAGCCATCCATGTATTTTCCTCTCGGTCTTCCTCTTGGTCTGTTCCCCTCGATCTTGCAAGTTGTCACTAAGTTCTCCAATCCATTTCTTCTCATAACATGTCCAAAAAATTTTGACTGTCTACGTCTAATTTCTCTAATCAGTTTACGATGTTCATTTGTCTCCTGTAGTACTTGGTCATTGGTTTTTCTGTCTGTCCATGGTATTCTTTGCATTTTCCTCAGAAACCACATTTCTGCAGCCATCAGATGCTTTTCAACTTGACTGCTCATTGTCCAAGTTTCACATCCATACAAAAGAACAGGCTCTATGTATCCCCTCAACACTCTTTTTCTCGTTTCAATTGACATCTTTTTATTGGTTTTAAAGTTGCAGTATTGTTACATCTTACGAGGAAAGAATAAATGTTAGGCTTGCAGGCTTGGCTGCTGTGGGGAGCGGGCAAGCAATGAACCAGACTGACATCCTGAACCCTCTTAGGGAGGTAGGATGAGGAAATGGCTCAAGGGACAGGGGTAATTATGTAACATTGACCAGACTGCAAAAACATCAAGTCAAAAGGGTTGAAGCTAGACAAGAGCGCTATGTGGGGAGCCAAAGAATAATAGTCAGTTTAGTTTAGTCGACGGATCAATATCACGGCACATGGGTGTAACCCATAAGTGCTCCGTTCTGCTCCTAACTTGAGCCTGAGTCCAAAGAAACTCAGCTCAGTGCACAAACTCTGTAGCACTGGCGAGGATCCTAAAATACTTTAGGTAGATTTTTAACTAAAAATTTTGCCCAGGCAGCACCGTTAGGCTACTCTTTTTTCGATTTCCAACTGCCAAGGGACTTTGTACATGCGCAGCAATACACGCGGGCGTTCGATCTCACTACTCAGAAACTAGTGGGAATTTTTGTTACTAGAAGTCCACATGAAAAAATCCCAGCCCTCACCAAGGCTTGAACCCGGGACCTCCAGCACTTGAGGCAGACACCATACTTCGAGACCACTCAGCCCCCCAGAAAGAATAGTCAACCAACACTGGTGGAGATACTAAGAAAGGGATCTGAGCACTTATGGACAAATATTTCGAGGTGCAGTAAAGATGATCTCTTGACTAACTACCTCTTTGTACACAAGACTTTTGTTTACATACATGAATGTTTGTATAAAATGTACAACATCCCACCTTTCTCCAAAATCAGCCATGATGTCCACTCTCCTGATCTGTGATTCACCAGTCAGGATGTCCACCTCAGTCTCCAACACAGCAGCACAGTAGGTGAAATAGTGGAATTTGGGATTTCCAGGGCCTGGGGTATAGCTGTGAAAATCAGTGTACACAGTTACAAACAGAAACATAATAGATAGCAATTTTTTTCACAGTATGAAAGAACTAAGAGATAGAGAAAAGACTACAAATGTATTCCTACACCCTCAATGTAGTCTTATGTTCATGTCCATTTACTGAACGCTTGTTCTCAACACTTAGACTGACATAAATGTATAAGGTGATGTGGCTAAACTTGTATTAGTGTTTAATCCTCATTCTTCTTCATCTTCTTTGTTTCACCCTTTATCCCTCTATTGGAGCATAGGCCTTCAACCAACTCGCTCAAAGTCCTTCTGTCCTTTTCTATCCCATCCAGCTCAGTCTATGTCCTCTCTATATTATTCATTCCTGTCTCTACTTCTCTTCTCCATATGCTTTTAGATCCTCCATTTCTTCAGCACTGTGGATTCCAGACAAAGGGCTTTCTAGTTAGTTATACTATTCTTAGGTTTTATTATCGAATGTACTATTCAGCGCCAGCGTCTCAGTTGTAAGAGGCAACATAGAGGAGGAGGAGGAAGAAGAAGAGGGGGGAGGGGGGGGGGGGGTGATTTGTCATATGGCTGGCTTCCCCATTTCATAGAAACACTTTAGCTGCAAGATGTAATTCATCAGATAAGTAATGTAAAGAACAAGTAGATATTGACAGACTAAAAAGTATATTTAGCAAACTCAAAGTAGTGATCAATAAATCAAAAAGCAATAAGAAACTAGACCCGAGGCACCTAAATACAGCAAGCTAAAAAGTGCGATCATGGAGAAGAAATAGGTCATGTTTGCAGACTAATTTTTATGAGAAAAAACAAGAGAAAGAAGAAACAACTTTAAAAGAGACAGGAGGAGGAAAAAGAAAGAAGATGGAAGAGGAGACAAATAAGGATCACAATTTAGAAAGAAGGAAGAGGAGGAGGAGAAACAAGATGGAAGTAATAGGTGTATGGAAAAGTAAGTAAGAAAATGGGAGAGAATCAAGAGGAGGCAAGATGGGATGAAAGTAATGAAAGGAAGTGGAGGAAGAAGTATACAAGAGTCAACAAAGTGAGGGAGCTGAAAAATTGAATGGAAGAAGAGAGACAGCAGCTCAAAAAACAAAAAAAGGATGCAGAAATACAGAATGAGATGTCAGCAGTGAGTTGTAATCTAGTAATGCTGTGAAAGATGGGGAAAACACAGTTGACCTGTATCTGGCAGACATGTCGATGTTGCTCTTGGCACACTGCTCACACAACTCTTTCCAGTCAGCATCAGGGAACTTCTCTCTGATTGGTCTCATTCGTTCTTTCAGAATATTGCTGGCTTCTATAGCAGCCTACAGAGCCATGGAAACAAAAGTAACGCTGTTGAGCATATCTAATTATAGACAATCACATTAATAGCATATTCAGAGCTTACAATGTGAATATAATAAATCATGACAATCAAACAAACAAGAAATACAATAAAAGACACACATGTAAAATCAACAGCTAAAAGCTAAAAAAGAATTCCATATTTCCTGACTAGCTTAGGTTTTTCTCCTGAAATTGAATACAGATGTAAACAAAAGCAAGCCAGGAGTAATGGCCAGGTTTCACCTTCTTCTGATAGTCCATGCCTTATGGCATCAGTTATCATATCTGTCCACAGTCCCCTGTCTTGTGTACTCGATAATCAATACTGATATAGATGTTCCTCCATGTCATGATGTTAAACTTCCAGCATGTTCTCCTTTAGTCTCCCCCTGCCTCTTAGCCACCCCCCTCTAATACTCAAACATAATTTTCCTGCTCAGTATTTTTTATCAATGACCAGACCAACTTAACGTAACAATAAAGGCAGTATTGTAGTAACATAAAATACATTAAGATGTGAAGTGTTAACAAGAAAAGATACAATAAGAAATTATAATAAATAAAAAGTATGATGCATAGTAGTGGTTAGGTTTCATTAACAAATCATCTAGTAAACTAGTTTTGGCCATCTAATATGACGACCAGTAACCAACAGAAATCAAATTCTTTCAACACAATTAGAAAAACAGCGCAAGGCAGCCCTTGCAAAGGAATTGCATAACTGAGGCAATAAACACTGATGGTATATGAGATGAGGAGCGGCTGGTCGAGAGGCTAGAATGCCGGACTCTCATTCGGGAGGCGCAGGTTCGATCCCTCGGTAAGGTGTCGGATTTTTTTCTGTCGGGGGGCAAAAAGAAAATCCTAACCTGCACAGTTCGCGGCGACTGCACTAGCCAGGCGGCCTTTATTCCTCAGGCTCAAAGACCCCTCTACACCGCAAGGTACTATATTGGCAGTAAATGACAGTTTTTGACAGGTATATGAGATACCTAAAACTTGTTCAATAATTTTGTTCAGACAGTCACTTATCCATCCCCCAACCCACACACATGATGCTTGCACACGAATGACATACACACAAGGACACTGAAAAACACATTCTTTGTCTTTGTGTTTTCTTTGTATTTCTCACTGAGTGGTTGCGTTTGTGTTTTTCTCTCTTTATGTCACTGTCTCTCTGTCTTTTTGCCTATTATTATATGTGTGCAATTTTAGCAGAGTGTGTATCCGTCTGTGTCTGTGTGACAGAGGAAGTGAATAAATCACCAAAAAAATGATATATCCATCTATCTTTCTTTGATAGAGACAGTGAATAAATCACCAAAAACTGAGAAATCCGTCTGTCTCTCTGTGACAGAGGCAGTGAATAAATCACCAAAACATGAGATATCCGTCTGTCTCTCTGTGACAGAGGCAGTGAATAAATCACCAAAAAATGAGATATCCATCTGTCTCTCTGTGACAGAGGCAGTGAATAAATCACCGATAAATGAGATGTAGACTCGGTAGGCTTTACTAGAACACAATCACAAGTGACAAATGGACCATGTGGCCAGAGCCTTAAGTGGCCTTGACAGACAGACCTAGGTTGTCATGGAGAAAGACAGAAGAAATAGAAGAGAGAGAAACAAACACACTATTGTCATTCATCTGTGTGGAACATTCACTAGAAACCTGTGTGAAAATTCCATCAAAGTCTTACCTGCATTAAGCATTCACCAAACACTCACCTGCATGGAAGCTTCACTGCCAACACTGCCACCGGTGACAGTGTTGTTTGGTGCGATGATGCCCTGGTTAGGTCGTACTTTAATGTTGTCAAGGGGGACTCCCAAAGTATGAGCCACACCTTGTGCAACCTATGTACAAATATTACATTACTGATTAAATAGTTCCAGCTATGGGGCTCACTGGGTTTCTGTCATATGGTGTCTTTCATTTTTTATTAGACAGTCTTCACTGTATAATGCAAATTTGTACATTGTAGCTTGCACTGGAGACTAAACTGTACAATGTGACACAGCTTGCAACAGTATAGTGTCAATTCTGGCCTACAATGTAGTCTTACTTGTATGTAGTGCAGCCCCTGCTGTATAAATAATGTAGCCTATTGTATATGTTAGCCTCTGCTGTATAAATAATGTAGCCTATTGTATATGTTAGGCTCTGGTGTCTAAATAATGTAGTATATTGTTTGTGTTAGTCTCTGCTGTATAAATAATGTAGCCTATTGTATATGTTAGCCTCTGCTGATTAAAAATAATGTACTATATTGTTTATATTAGCCTCTGTTCTATAAATAATGTAGCCTATTGTATATGTTAGCCTCTGCTGTATAAATAATGTAGCCTATTGTATATGTTAGCCTCTGCTGTATAAATAATGTAGCCTATTGTATATGTTAGCATCTGCTGTATAAATAATGTAGCCTATTGTATATGTTAGTATCTGTTGTATAAATAATGTAGCCTATTGTATATGTTAGTCTTTGCTGTATAAATAATGTAGCCTATTGTATATGTTAGCATCTGCTGTATAAATAATGTAGCCTATTGTATATGTTAGCCTTCACTGTATAAATAATGTAGCCTATTGTATATGTTAGCATCTGCTGTATAAATAATGTAGCCTATTGTATATGTTAGCATCTGCTGTATAAATAATGTAGCCTATTGTATATGTTAGCATCTGCTGTATAAATAATGTAGCCTATTGTATATGTTAGCCTTCACTGTATAAATAATGTAGCCTATTGTATATGTTAGCCTCTGCTGTATAAATAATGTAGCCTATTGTATATGTTAGCCTCTGCTGTATAAATAATGTAGCCTATTGTATATGTTAGCATCTGCTGTATAAATAATGTAGCCTATTGTATATGTTAGTATCTGTTGTATAAATAATGTAGCCTATTGTATATGTTAGTATCTGTTGTATAAATAATGTAGCCTATTGTATATGTTAGCCTCTGCTGTATAAATAATGTAGCCTATTGTATATGTTAGCCTCTGCTGTATAAATAATGTAGCCTATTGTATATGTTAGCATCTGCTGTATAAATAATGTAGCCTATTGTATATGTTAGCATCTGCTGTATAAATAATGTAGCCTATTGTATATGTTAGTATCTGTTGTATAAATAATGTAGCCTATTGTATATGTTAGTCTTTGCTGTATAAATAATGTAGCCTATTGTATATGTTTCTAGAAAGATGGCAGGAGTACTGCAGTGGAATGTATGATATGAGTGACAGTGAGGATCTGAATGAGATACATGAGCCAACGTTAGCAGAGACAGAACCAGAACCCTCTTTAGATGAAATTGCATGGACAATAAAGAACCTGAAGAATGATAAATCACCAGGATGTAATGAGATACCAGCTCAACTAATTAAAGTGGGAGGAGAAGAAAGCATACAAATCTATCACGCATTATGTAGAAAGATATGGAAATATGGTATTTGACCAAAAGATTGGAAGAGAACTATCTCAATTCCAATACCAAAAAAGGGCAACCTGAAATTATGCACCAACTATAGAACTGTTGCCCAGATCAGTCACGCAAGTAAAATTCTACTAAATATCATAATGGGAAGACTAAGAAAATGGAAGAAGAAAGTAACATGGTTTAATCTGGATTTAGACAAGGAAGGGGAACAAGAGATCACATTCTCAATATGTGTTTAATAATAGAGAAGTGCAGAGAATTTAATGTACACCTATACTAATGTTTTGTGGATTATTCAAAGGCATTTGACTGTGTACAACATCAGAAACTTTGGGAAATCATGAGGAATATGGGCTTTCCATCACATGTAATACAACTTATAAAAATGCTCCATCTAGACCAGTCGTTCTCAACCTTTTTTGGCCCATGCCCCCCCCCCTTTAACATATGTTGAGAGTGTCATTCCTCCCCTTTCATATTTCCTCCCTATAAATTCCCCCCCCCCCCTCTCCCACCATGCCCCTACATTGTATACGTAAAAATGGAAGCTAACTTTAATAACACATACTAGAACAAGTTTAGACGTCTACATAAAACGTGATTTGTGGGTCTACTTACGTTATAAAACGAATATCAGAAGGACGAGGAGTACAGAACCGTGAAGTATGGAGGGAAAACCAGTATCAAGTAATCGGTTCTTGTATTAATGTGATCTTGAAATAATCTTCAATTCTCCCCCCCCCCCCCCCCCCCCCCCCCCCCGGAAACCCTAAAATTCCCCCCTGGGTGGAAATTCCCCACCAGTTGAGAACCACTGATGTAGACCAACAAGCAGTTTGACATCAAGCAAGGAGTCTATCAGGGATGTGTGCTGTCCTTCTATTTGTTTAACCTATACGCCAAAAATATAATGAGAAATGTCAGAGATGATATAACCAGGGAGCAATATGATGCCCTAAATATCGGTGGTCATGAAATACCAGAGATTCGATATGCCGATGATACTGTATCACTATCCATAACACTGAATGGTATAGACAACTTAATAACCTCAACCCAAAGAAATAGTGAAAATCAAAACTTATATCTTAACATAGCAAACACAAAGAAAATACATACAGATAAAACTACTATGGAGAAAGAAATATATGTTAATGAGGAAAAACTGGAGGTGGTGGAAAATTCTGAATATCTTGGGTCATTTATTACCAACAACGGCGACACAATGAAAGAAATTAAACGACGACTATCAATTGCTCTTCAAAGACTAAAACAACTGAATAAATTATGGAGTGAGACAGATAGACCTACAAAAATTAGATTTTTAAGAGCATGTCATCTTTCCCATTGCAACATACGCCTGTGAGACCTGGACACTTACTAAACAAGCTGAGCAGCGCATAAATACCTTTGAATATAAATGTTATAGACGAGTTCTAAGAATATCTTGGGTAAAGAAAAGAACAAATGCATCAATACTTCAAGAGGTGAATATTGAAGAAGGCTGGCTATTAAAGAAGATAAAACAAAGAAAATTGAAATATTCTGGTCACTTGAAACGCCACAAAAGTTTGGAGAGAACAATAATGGAGGGCCTGCAAAGAGGAAGGCCAAAGAGAAGATGGGTGCAGGATGTTGTGGATGATCTCCAGATGGGTGTATCGGATGACGGACATCTTGCTTATGATCGAGAGGTTTTCTGGAAGGTTGTTATAGGAGCGAGGTTCTGCAAAGGATGTGCTACTGAATGAATGAATGAATTGTATATGTTAGCCTCTGCTGTATAAATAATGTAGCCTATTGTTATATTTTCAGGAGCTCTAGTAGTGTGGTGGCCACATGCTTCAATATCTTTATCAGTTCCCCCATCTTTTGTCTAATTTGCAGCCTAAATAGGTGTATGATTCCATCTCTTGAATTGAGGTTTCACCAATAGAGATTAAGTTATAAATTGCTTGGTTTATCTCAGCAGTGAGGAATTATGTGGAAGCTGTGGTTTTCTAGAAGAATAATGAGAAATGTTTGACATGGTATGGAGAGCTGGACAGTTTGACATGGCATGGAGAGCTGGACAGTTTGACATGGCATGGAGAAATGTCCATATCGAAAATGATTGGCAGCACAAGAGACAGAAGGCTGTGGACATGATCACCAACTCCACACAGCATGGACTAAGAAGATGATCTCATTATCTTTGCCCAGTGAATTCTAACTGCTGGGACCAGCAAGTTTGTTTAGTTTATCTTACATATGATTTTGTGTGAAGGACAAAAGGGCAAATTCCAGAAGATCATTTATCATCTATTGAATTCTATATCTGGCTGTCACTATTGCTTTCTAGTTTAGCTAGTTAACTACTTTCTTGTCTGACAAACATACACATATATCAAAGCTCTGTGACTGTCCCATTATACATACATGAACTAACATCCAGGTATTAATGTAAGAATGTATTACCCAAGCATGAGCAATATGTAGTTTCCATGCGTGTCAAGAAGGGGGACTTTTTTTAAGCCGTTCACATGTTGGCATCGTGGGAAACAACAAAGGGATTAGTATTCATATCCACAGGGACTACTGAAGGGCTTCTTCCAGGCCAGGATAGATAAGCTTAAGAGTTGGAATTAGCTGTAAAGTTGTCATGAATATAGATAACAAAAGCTGTAGTTTGAATCACTTGTAATCATCTTGTACCAGACTGTTTAACAATATATTTCCTATATGTGATAATGTATCAAAGTTCTGGTATTATTCAATAACCTCAGTTTGGTGATTATCTAAAAGCTTAAATAGGGAGAGAAGATTGAACCTGTCTGGGGAAATACAGTGTAATTCACTCAGTCCAAACTTTGGCCTACTGACCATGTGAGTATTATCTTATTTAGAAACCTTTTTCCGAGGAGCGGCTGGCCGAGTGGCTAGAACGTCGGATTCTCCTTTGGGAGACCCAGGTTCGAATCCTCGGTAAGGTGGGGATTTTTTTCTGTCGGGAGCAAAAAGAAAATCCTAACCTGCACAGTTCACGGTGACTGCACTAGCCAGGCGGCCTTAATTCCTCAGGCTCAAAGACCCCTCTGCCATACACCGCAAGGTACTATATTGGCAGTAAATGACAGTTTTTATTTCCCCTGGAGTAAAGTTCACTGTGATTATCAGGCAAATCAAAAACTTGCCAGTGAGAAGAAAAGTTCCTGATGTATCCTCGTGAAAGAATTATCATATTCTGTCTCCCTACAGGTATGCTGGGCCTAAGTGTAACAAGTCAGAAAACACATTATGGGATGGTTGGGATTCAACAGGAAGAGTCAACCATGCATCATATGTTGCATCAGACTACAAGAATTAAAGCATGATGTTTCAAGTTAACTAATTGGGTCTGGAAATAGCTAATGGTAAAGAAAACCTGATCTCCACAGATGATAAACAAAACAGTAATACAACCTTTGTGTAAAGTCCTTGTCCCATCTCCACACCTCCCTGGGACACAGCGACAGACCCATCTCTGGCATAGATGGACACTGTAGCTCCGTAGCCTGGGCCAAAATACATCATGCCATACTTGTTGGAGGTCATTGTGATTCCTCTCTTTTTTCCACAAATTTTCCTGCAGTGACCAGAATAAACTATTTGTTATACAAGTTTGGCTCTTAAAAAAAATATGTTAGACAATGTATTATTGTGGCTCTAAACATATCTGTGAGTCAATGTATTATTTTGGTTTATTGATAAATATTACATGAAACATGCTGACAAGTTTGGCTCTTAATAAAAATATGTTAGACAATGTATTATTTTGGCTCTAAACATATCTGTGAGTCAATGTATTATTTTGGTTCATTGATAAATATTACATGAAACATGCTGATAAATATTTAACTAAAATAAATAAAATGGATACCCAGAAATATAGGGAACCACTTAAGTCAACAAAATAATCAGATAAATAAATTTACAGGTTTTGATTAGCATTCATAGAAGAAGACAAAGAGACATAAGATTATATCACAGGACACACCAGACAAGAGAAAAACATTATTAGCAATTATTGCTTACCTGATTGAAGGCATCAACTTGTCTGATTCTGCCTTCTACCTCAGCTGTGTCTTTCAGACGTCTCCACAGTTCTCTGATTGTACAATCTTTCATATCATGACCATACAGATCTTTCTAAAATGTCAAAGACAACATTCAAATAAATACAAATGTAATTCAGTGTAGCTTAAATAAATTAACTTCTAATTCAGTGTTGTATCGCCTCTGTCAATTATATTAACTTCTATTTCAATGTTGTATAGCCTCTGTCAAATATATTAATTTCTAATTCAGTGTTGTATAACCTCTGTCAAATATATTAACTTCTAATTCAGTGTTGTATAACCTCTGTCAAATATACTAACTTCTAATTTAGTGTTGCATAGTCTCTGTCAAATATATTAACTTCTAATTCAGTGTTGTATCGCCTCTGTCAATTATATTAACTTCTATTTCAATGTTGTATAGCCTCTGTCAAATATATTAACTTCTAATTCAGTGTTGTATAACCTCTGTCAAATATACTAACTTCTAATTCAGTGTTGCAGTCTCTGTCAAATATATTAACTTCTAATTCAGTGTTGTATCGCCTCTGTCAATTATATTAACTTCTAATTAAATGTTGTATAGTCTCTGTCAAATATATTAACTTCTAATTCAGTGTTGTATCGCCTCTGTCAATTATATTAACTTCTAATTCAATGTTGTACAGCCTCTGTCAAATATATTAATGCCAGATACAATCTCATTCATTCATTCAGTAGCATGTCCTTTGCAGAACCTCGCTCCTTCCAGAAAACTTTTCAGTAATAAGCAAGATGTCCCACATCTAATACACCCATCTGAAGATCATCCGCCACATCCTGCACCTAACATCTCTTTGGCCTACCTCTTCCTCTCTTCCCAGGCATATACCCCTCCATTATTGTTTTATCCAAACTTCCATGATGCTTCAAGTGACAAAAATATTTCAATTTTCTTTGTTTTATCGTCTTTAGTAGCCAACCTTCTTCACTATTCAGATCTTGTTGTATGGATGCATTTGTATGGATGCACTGTTCAGCTTGTTTAGTAAGTGTCCAGGTCTCACAGACGTATGTTGCAATGGCAAAGATCCATGCTCTTAGAAATCTAATTTTTGTAGGTCTGTCTGTCCCACGTCACAATTTATTCAGTTGTTTTAGTTTCTGAAGATCTAAAGATATATTTTTTTTTGGTTTTAATTTCTTCTGTTTAATTTCATTGTTGGTAATTAATGATCCAAGATATTTGAAATTTTCCACCACCTCCAAAAATCAATCTCAGTACTTGACATTCATTATTTTTCCAGAAATGATGGTTTGCAATAATGTAATGCCAATCTTCCTCCAGGTTTTCAGCATAATCTTCCTTAAAGGCAATTTAATTAATTACATCTGAAATGACATACTTTAGAACAGCTGTAGGCTCCATTAGAAGTGACAGAATTAGAAATAATGACAGAAATATCATAGCTACCACTCCCTGTATTGATGTAGAGAGAGAACAAAAGTAAATTGATCAGACAGCTTGTGAAAGTGAAGACCTATCAGTTACCACATTGTATCCACAGTCAAAGAAGCACTGGCTACAGAACTAGAGAAAGACCACAAAGCAGATAGATTCTGTCAATGTCTACTAGATTTTTAAAAATCAGCAATGCAGTTCAAGTGGTACACAGAGACTCAAAACTAAAAACATTAAAGTGCTGCTTAAGGACAAATGTGAACCATACAAGTCATAGTTCATATGGAGATGGAAGACTGATTACCTGATGCTTTTCGTAGAGGTTGATTTCCTTAACAATAATAGGATGTTTATTCAATGACTTGGCAACATGCTCCATTATGGTCTCAATGACAAATGCTGCAGGCACAGAACCTAGAGATAACAGAAACAAATGCTAATTATAACAACATTAATGATGATAACAATAGGTACATCTGTCAGAGAAGATAGAAGTATCCTGAGTTTATTCAACAGGTTAGGGGTCTGGCACTTTCCATAACCGAAGATTGTCGAAATGTAGAAACACATTTTTATATGACAAATTAATTTTGCTGTGTATCAAACATCCTAACAATACATTTCCTTCATTAACTAAATTTCCTTCCAAATAGGTTCCCTCAGGCAACTACACACATTTTCCAACATTCAAGCAACCATTGGAAGCACTGGTGGAACCACTCCTTGAAACCTCTCAACTGCAGTGTCACATTAATATCCTTAACATCTATATCTATATAACAGATCTATATAACAACATTAATGATGATAACAATAGGTACATCTGTCAGAGAAGATAGAAGTATCCTGAGTTTATTCAACAGGTTAGGGGTCTGGCACTTTCCATAACCGAAGATTGTCGAAATGTAGAAACATTTTTATATGACAAATTAATTTGCTGTGTATCAAACATCCTAACATACATTTCCTTCATTAACTAAATTTCCTTCCAAATAGTTCCCTCAGGCAACTACACACATTTTCCAACATTCAAGCAGCCATTGGAAGCACTGGTGGAACCACTCCTTGAAACCTCTCAACTGCAGTGTCACATTAATATCCTTAACATTCCTGAATTATTGCCCTTTATAGGCTGATATTACAGATAAAAGAACAAGAAAGCAGACAATACCACGTCAGGAGAATATACAGAATGTTTCAGGGCAGTCACATTGTGAGTAGTGGGGGTACTGCTTCATCAGTAAGGACTGATGTTCTGGCACACTGCCATGCAACAGAGTCCAGATGTTTGTTCTCCATTTAGCCACAAAATTATTCATGAAACTCAAAAGATAAAGGTAGTCCCCATGGAATTACAGCAGTAGTGGTGAGAAATGCTAGCCTTCTTAAATTCTAGGTTATACTATGATGTGGGGTGGCCAGAACCTTCTTCTTCTGTATTTTTTTGCCCTTTATTCCCATTGGGGTAAATATATCATGAATACACAAATATGAATCACACTGGTGAATAATATAATATTACAATATTTTCTTATAGTCCATGCTATATGTATTTAATTATCTAAATGTGACACAGAGATAAAGTAAAGAATCACCATGTTTAACCAAAGATTCCTTTACACAAATGTTGGACAAGCGTGGCCTGTTGTGAATGTTGGACAATGAGTGTGGTCTGTTGTGAATGTTTTACAATGAGTGCGGCCTGTTGTGAATGTTGGACAATGAGTGTGGTCTGTATGGTTGTGAATGTTGGACAATGAGTGTGGCCTGTTGTGAATGTTGCACAATAAGTGTGGCCTGTTGTGAATGTTGCACAATAAGTGTGGTCTGTATGGTTGTGAATGTTGGGCAATGAGTGTGGCCTATTGTAAATGTTGGACAATGAGTGTGGCCTGTTGTGAATGTTGGACAATAAGTGTGGCCTGTGTGGCTGTGAATGTTGGACAATGAGTGTGGTCTGTATGGTTGTGAATGTTGGACAATGAGTGTGGTCTGTTGTGAATGTTTTACAATGAGTGCGGCCTGTTGTGAATGTTGGACAATGAGTGTGGTCTGTATGGTTGTGAATGTTGGACAATGAGTGTGGCCTGTTGTGAATGTTGGACAATGAGTGTGGCCTGTTGTGAATGTTGCACAATAAGTGTGGCCTGTTGTGAATGTTGGACAATAAGTGTGGCCTGTTGTGAATGTTGGACAATGAGTGTGGCCTGTGTGGCTGTGAATGTTGGACAATGAGTGTGGTCTGTATGGTTGTGAATGTTGGACAATAAGTGTGGCCTGTTGTGAATGTTGGACAATAAGTGTGGCCTGTTGTGAATGTTGGACAATAAGTGTGGCCTGTTGGACAATGAGTGTGGTCTGTATGGTTGTGAATGTTGGACAATAAGTGTGGCCTGTTGTGAATGTTGGACAATGAGTGTGGTCTGTTGTGAATGTTTTACAATGAGTGTGGCCTGTTGTGAATGTTGGACAATGAGTGTGGTCTGTATGGTTGTGAATGTTGGACAATGAGTGTGGTCTGTATGGTTGTGAATGTTGGACAATGAGTGTGGCCTGTTGTGAATGTTGGACAATGAGTGTGGCCTGTTGTGAATGTTGGACAATGAGTGTGGCCTGTTGTGAATGTTGGACAATAAGTGTGGCCTGTGTGGCTGTGAATGTTAGACTGAGTTATTGGTTGAGAAATGAGAAATGAAGGGGGCTGAGTGGTTTTGAAGTATGGTGTCTGCCTCAAGTGCTGGAGGTCCCAGGTTCAAGCCCCAGTGAGGGCTAGATTTTTTCATGTGGACTACTAGTAACAAAATTTCCCCTGGTCTCTGGGTAGTGAGATCGCGTGTATTGTTGTGCACTTGAAAGATCCCTTGGCAGCTGGAAATCGAAAAAGAGTAGCCTAATGGCGCTGCTCGGGCAAAATTTTGAGTTATAAATCTACTCAAAGTATTTCAGGATCCTCACTGGTGCTATGGAGTTCAGTGCACTGAGCTGAGATTCTCCGGACTCAGGCTTGAGTTAGGAGTAGAACGGAGCACTTATGGGTTACACCCGTTTGCCATGATGTTGATCCGTCGACTAAACTAAACTAAATGAATTGGTGAAAAAACTGTTGAGAATATTGTGACAGAGAAGAAAAATGCTGAGGTATAGAGAGCAGGAGTTACAATATCCCTGAGCATAACAATCAGGAACAGACATAAATGAAATCAATGGGAAATATCAACACAAGGGGTGTAATAGAGAAATCAGGCTTATATGGGAAAATACAAGGAAAGAGAAACAGAGAAAGACAGATGAAGATATGGAAAGTTTAAACAGCTGGGCAACAAATAATAAATATAAGCAATACCAACATCACAAAAGTTTCTGATGACAGAGATGACTATAGAGCATTCATCACTGTTGACTGCATTCTGTTTCAGACTCCACATCTGAAGGAGGACACCAAACTAGAGTGAAGGTGAAGTACTGTACAATCAATAACACAACATGTCAGTGTAGTTTGTTTGTTAAATAACTAGAAACGCAACAGAATAGAAATACCTGGAGCTCTTGTTGGAGACATACATTGTTTGTTTGTAAACATCGGGTGGGGGCGGATCTTCCAGTTTGGCACAAAATAACCTGAAATGTGCGAACTTGTTAAAGACTATTGCACTTGGTCATGACAAGTCTGAAATATTCACAGTGAACATTATTATGCATTTTGTCCACATCAATTTAATACTGTTTCTGGTATAGGCAGATGTTACCTTTAAATTAAACTGGTTTTGGAGGAGTTCAAGTAAAAATAGGAGTCGCAGTTAAGATTTATGTTATCCATTACACCTTAAAACATGTTGAATACGGATGTGATCAAATTTTCAAGTTTTATTTGTTTGCCATTTGCTGGCTTAGAACTCAAGCATAGTCCATAGACATGCTACTACTTTGAGTGAACTGGAATGATTTTTGAGTGTTGAATTGAAAATACAAATATGGGGCTAACACCATGTACACATGAAGTCTCAAAGCATGGAAAAGTATCATCACAAAGAAACCTATAAAGCTATCTAATATCTACACTGCATTTCCTAAGGATAGTTCTTATGTTGCAGATATGGTCCCTGGTTCCTCTGCCCTGTCTGAAACCTGCCTGCACATCTGGTAATTTATACTCTCTTTCTCTCTTTTTTCTCTTGCATTTATATACATATATAACATACATAGCGTATATATTACATATATACATGCTTGTATGTGTGGTGTATAAAAACTCTGCCTTGGAGCAAGCACAACACGGGGATTCTGACTGTCAGAGTGCCCCCCCCACCTTCTTCCCAGAATGTTTGAGCCCTTTACCTTGATGACACTTTCTTGGGGCGGGTCCGTCCAAATCATGACTATGTGTGTCTTTTCCTTACCATGTGTTCGAGACATTCGAACTTTGCGTTGTTCTGTGTTCCACACCTACAAAATGTCTGCTCCCAAGCCACCCCTCCCTTGGTGAGGAGAGGCTTGTGCACCTGGTACTTCATGCCCTCACACAAACCCTGGCATCTGTGGCCGGGGGAGGCCAGCTTCTTTCCTGGCTATTGCCTCCGCGCTGACGCTTGCTATGCACCAGCGTTTGTCTTCGTTGCCATGTTCCTTCTTCCTTAAAATATATTTCCATGGAAAATTTGCAAGTTTCTATGTCAGTTACTATACGAGTAATGTTACAAAATTCACTCATGAAATACAAACCCATGTCCATGTAGCTCATCATGTGGGCTAACTCTGAAGCATTACTGTCCAGCTGTCCACAGTCCATATACAGATCAACATCCACCACCTGAACATCCCCAGAGTTACTGAATCCTGCCTGTTTTAGAGATACATTCATAATTACAACATAGCTACTCTATCTAAACCAGCAATTAAGGATGCAGATGAGAGTAACCTGCCTTTATCAAGAGAAATCTCAAAATATTATGCAATGATACTGTTATATGGAAAAACAATGCATGAACTCCAAGATATAAGACAAAATGTTGATGTAATGTAGAAAAGGTGGAAATTATAGAAAGATATATTCATAGACAACTTCCGGAATATTTGCATAAAAAGACATTTTCAAAAGTAAAAATGGGTTTGGCATGTTACATATTCTTGATATTTAGTTTGTTATTTAATTACTTCTGGAGTGCCTGTTCTGCTTCTCCTTTTACAGCTTGGTCATCTGTAAATATGATTGTATTCATTCACTCTCCATTGACTGAGAGGTACGCTAGGCTCAACTATGCTTATAACAGCTTATTTTCATCCAAGATGACAGCTGAGGCAGAGATGATTGATCAGGGTGAGGTAGCATATGTATAATGAACCCGCTTCACCTCCCAATGGGGCATCCTGGAAACAGAGACTGGTCTGTCCAACACAGAGGCAATCAACCATGAACTCTACTGTTATGAAATAAATGTAAAACTTTGCTGAGAATCGACATGAGAGTAACATAAAATCCCCATGGAGATGGTCATTGAGAGTCACCTTTTCTTACACTCTAATTCAACAGCTGAGGGATCACAACCTTCTCTTGTTGTTGAGCTTATTTGCCATTGCCAAAGCCTTCTACAGTCAACATCTTTGACAATTCTACATAACTGAGAAAAAGGTCAGATGGGCGTAATCAGACTGTAAAGCCACCATTAGTAATAGGACTCTTCGCTAGCCGCTGAAGATGAGAATGGAGCACATATGGTAATGTCCTGTATGTTGTGATGTCAGTCAGATGCATCGCTTTGTATTTTGCCATATCCTTCTAGAGCCAATATCTTTAACAATTCCACATACATAAACAAGAGATGTTTGCAGCCTCAGCCTCACCTTGTATTTTGCCAGGATAGGCGATCTTTTTCCACACAGCTGCATGTTAGTTTCCAGATCTAAGGACATACGCACTGGTCTGGGGAAACATGCATACAACGTGTCAGTAAACATATAAACAAATTATTAGAAGGTATAAAATTGCTTAAAGCAGTTCACAAGAGAAATCTGTTGAGGATTGACATAATTTAGAGAATAGTAAAGTCAGAATTCTTGATAAATGATGACGAGATTGACCAACCAACACATCTGCTACCCAGATGGGTGGCAACCTGTCATCAAGCACACAAGCAGGACTGAAACATGGGACAGACAAACATTAAGATGTTTCAAGTCTAGCCCAAAGGATGAATAATTCAATTATGGTGATGATGATGCTAACATCATATAGCTTCATTAATAATTCTATTAACTGTCTTAAAGTATTCCACAATAGCCAGTTTTATAATGCATTGACAAACGTTAATCTTTTTATAGTCACCATGGAGGCATACAACGTAGTTATTGTACATATTGAGCATCAGTCTTATAATCAGGTCTTAGTTAGATATGACTGAGCTACCATAATGACAGGGCAGGGCAGACAAGGCCCTAAGCCTTGGTTGGCAGCTGGTCTAGGATTGAAGCTCCGACAGGCGGACAGTTAGAGCATTGCTTTGCTGATACAGCAACTTCTGCAGCTTGTCTTGTTCCAGATGTAGAGGTGTTACCTTTCCTCTGGAGTGAACTAGGCAGGCCGAGAGAGGGATCATGCTGCATGGGCAACACATGGTCTCTATATTTTAGCCCAGGTTTTGTGCTATGGAGAGGTATAACTCCATCCCTGGTCTTAACCAGTCTCAGAATCAAAGTGAGAGGTAGCAGTTATGGGTTATAAGTCCTTGTCAGTTGGCATAGACATGGGGCACCATGGGTTGCCTCTGACGGTGGGAGACACCTACAGGAGTCACTGATCAGCTACTGCCTGCCTCAAGCTGGGCAGCCCCCGGCCACTAGGGTGCTGATCTGCCACAGCCTGTCTGCTTCAATGGGTGCTTGGGGCTAGGACAAAGTCTGAATCGCAGGCTGTAAAACCAATGCACCAGGTACTACTAAAAAAAGACAAATAGAAACCTCAAGCTACGGCTTGCAACTTGGAACGTAAGAACCATGTGTCCAGGATTTTCTACTGACATGACGAATATTGACGATGTGAGAAAAACGGCTGTGATTGATACTGAACTCAATCGTCTTAACATTGATATTGCTGGCCTGCAGGAGATTCGCCTCGCTGAGGAAGGGTCACTCAGGGAAAACAATTACACCTTTTATTTTGGAGAGGTAGAGGGCAAGCAGAAAAAAAGGCAACAAGGTGTGGACTTTGTAGTGAAGAATTTGCTACTGGGAATGATGGAAATTCCAGCTGGAGGTAATGAAAGACTATTATCCTATTATCCCTACACTTGGCAACCTCTTGTGGCCAGTGTGCCTTGAAAAATACGTCGGCCGCATTAATTAAAATGGGCAAAGGCTGTTGGAGCATTGCACCAGAAATGACCTATGGATTACAAACTCCTTTTTTAAAACAAAAGAACTGCATAAGGTCACATGGAAACATCCAAGATCCGGCCACTTGGCATCAGCTGGACTTCATCATCACATGGAGACATCTGAACCAAACATCATTAACTCTAGTTACCACAGTGATGACACTGTGATAAGGATCATTCTTTGGTTGTTGCAAGGTTAGACTGAGACCAAAGAAAATCTACACAGCTAAACACAAATATAGCCTGAGGATTAATATTATTAACACCCACGATCCTGATAAGTGCTTTGAGTTCCAACAGCAACTTGAAGACACTTTCACTGATACATCAGAACATTGTACATTACGTGAAAAGTGGGGTAAACTTAAGGAAACTATAAAACAGTGGTAGGGGTTTATGGCACTGTGGATCTTAAGAGGCAGGACTGGTTTGCGGCAAACAGCCAGACACTGCAGCCCTTGATTGATAAAAAGAAGATAGCTCTCTAGAAAAAGGAAAAAAG
>JACEFZ010011272.1:0-12972 GCA_014155875.1 Cepaea nemoralis | reverse complement strand
TTTTAAAACATTTTTTGGGGGGGTCCGGGGTCCCCCCTGACTGTCCGTCCCGTCTCCCCTGAATTCCCCCGCAGTCCAGCTACTCGTCCCCCGTTCTCGTGCGGTCAGTCCTACGGCGTGCTGGTTCACTTGCCAAGTAGTTTTAGTGGTCCAGTCCTCGTAGCCTACAGCTGTACTAGAGTTCAGTCTGTTTACGGGTAATCCCCGTGCCTACTGTCAATAAATCAATCAATCATGTGCCATGCCGGAAAGCGTGGGCGGTCATGACTCGCCATTTCACTCGATCACCAGTGTCGTGGATCAGCTCAGTGTTCCTGTCTCGTCCATGCCATGTGGCCAAGCCATCCAGGTATTTTCCTCTCGGTCTTCCTCTTGGTCTGTTCCCCTTCGATCTTGCCAGTTGTCACTAAGTTCTCCAATCCATTTCTTCTCATAACATGTCCAAAAAATTTTGACTGTCTACGTCTAATTTCTCTAATCAGTTTACGATGTTCATTTGTCTCCTGTAGTACTTGGTCATTGGTTTTTCTGTCTGTCCATTGTATTCTTTGCATTTTCCTCAGAAACCACATTTCTGCAGCCATCAGATGCTTTTCAGCTTGACTGCTCATTGTCCAAGTTTCACATCCATACAAAAGAACAGGCTCTATGTATCCCCTCAACACTCTTTTTCTCGTTTCAATTGACATCTTTTTATTGGTCAGAATGTTTTTCATCTTGCTAAAGGCTACTTTCGCCATGGCGATTCTTGTTCTAATCTCTTCAAGGCATCTCCCATCAGATGTTATGACTGTTCCAAGATAATTGTACCGATTCACTTGTTGAAGAATATTTCCATTTACTTGTATATTACATTGTGGCACTTCTTCCTTCCGAGTGACGATCAACCTGAGTCTTTTTACAATTTAATTCTAACCCCAGTTGCTCACTGTGTACAACAACCGCATATACTAATTGTTGCAGGTCCTGCGCATTGTCTGTAATTAATACTGTATCATCTGCATATCTGTAACAGATCACGCAGAGTCTGAACATAACGTAATGCAACTGCATTTATCAAGTCAAGGCTCCGGCCAAAGTGTAAACGTGTCGGTTTATTGGTCAAGGTATAAAAGTATGTACAGCAAATTGGAAACACCTCGTGTTAGTTTGCAGGGCGAGTTGGAACTGAACTATGTTTATCTTCTACGTCACGCGTGAGCCCCCCTAACAACTAGTTCAATCGTGCTCACGCGTGCATCATTTACTACCTATTCATTTCCCAAACCCTTTTCTATTGCACACCATCTATCTCCTAAACTACTAACAGAGATGGTGCTCTGTTATATATCTAATGTTATTGATGTTTCGTCCTCCAATGCGGATTCCATTTATATCCTCTCCATTTCTTAAAATATTTTCACTGTATAGGGAAAAATGATCTGGAGACATCACACATCCCTGCCTAACACCTCTCTTAATTGGGTGATACTGTCCCACTTCATTATCAATCCTTATTGCAGCTTGTTGTTTCCAATATATGTTTTTTATAAGTCTAATGTCTTCCCCATCAATTTGTAGATCTGCAAGCATATCCATCATTTTTACATGTCTAACTCTATCAAAAGCCTTTGAATAGTCAATAAAGCAAAGATGTATATCCTTGTTTACTTCTACAGCACGTTCAATAACTGTTCGCAGCATATACACAGCATTTACTGTACTTTCATTCTACAAACCCACACTGTCCTTCCCCTATTTCAGGTTGTATCTTCTTCCTCACTCTTTGCATGATAATTCTTAGCAAAATCTTTGTGATGTGACTCATTATACTAATTGTTCTATGTTGATCACATTCCAAGGTTCCTGATTTCTTTGGGATTGCAATAAGTACAGAGTTACATAATTCAGGAGGTATATCTCCAGTATCATATAATGTGTTCATCAGTCTGGTGACTTGCTCTAGTCCAAATTCTTCTAAAGCTTTAATCATTTCTGTTGTGATGTTATCTGCACCGGGGGCCTTGCCAGCTTTCATATGCTTAAGAACATTTCGAACCTCCATCTCCAAAATTGGCGGTCCTTCATTATTAAATCTAATATCATACTGTTCGTCTCTGTTATCATCATAAAGGTGTTTCACATAATCTGTCCATACATGTAGAATCTGGTCTTTTTCTATTATGATTTTGCCATCTTCAGTTTTTAGACACCCTGTTTATGTACTTGTTCTTTTATTAGTAAGTTCCTGAATACTTTTGTGCACTAATTTGGTATTTTGACTGTTGTGTTGGTTTTCAATTTCTAAGCACTTTTCCTCAAGCCATGCTTCTTTTGCCTCCTTACATAATATTCTGACTTGTCTGTGAATTTCTTCATATTTGACAGAATTATTTTTGTTGAGTCTTCTTGTTTCCATGAGGTGTAAAATTTCTTCAGTCATCCATTTCTTACGACCCACCTTCTTTAATATTGGAATAGTTGTTTCTGCAGCCACATTGATTGAATTCTTCAACGTTTCCCATTGATCATCCACATCCTGGAATAGGATCTCTAGATCAGACAAAATTTCAAATCTGTTCTGTACTTCTATGTTGAATTTGTTTTGCATTTCCTTGTCATTACTCAATGTACACAAATCATATTTAGTGTTTCCTGTTATATACTTGATTTTCTTCAACTTTATCCTTAATGTTCCTGTGAGTAATCTGTGGTCACTAAAACAATCAGCACTGGGAACTGTTTTTGCTAGTGTTAATGCGTTTCTAAATCTTCTGCTAATCAGAATGTAGTCAATTTGGTTTCTAATCCTGCTGTCAGGACTCCTCCATGTCCATAATCTTCTAGGGTGTTGCTTGAACCAGGTGTTTCCTACAATCATTTCCTGTTCTTTTGCCCACTCTACGAGTCTGTATGCTCTTTCATTTCTCTCTCCTGAACCATAGTTTCCTAATGTGTATCTATCCCCTTGATTTCCTACTTTTGCATTGAAGTCCCCTATTATGATGTTTATTTCGGAAATTTTACAGTTCTTTAAGGCAGACTCTATGTCATTATAAAATTCTTCTACACTATCTTCACTGGATTTTCCTGTTGGGGCATATACTTGAATAATATTTATGCTAAAAGGTCTGCCACTTAATTTAACTAGTAGAACTCTGTTCGACACGGCCCAATATCCTTGAACAGATTGTGCTGTTTTCTGGTCCAAAATAATTGCCACTCCTCTATGACGATCTTCATCTCCAGAATAAATAATCTTGAAATCTTCCTCTATCTTGATGCCTGCTCCTGTCCATCTCGTTTCGCACATACCTAAAATATTAATTTTTTCCCTTTCAATTTCTTGTTTTATGTTCTCTAATGTTCCGTCGTTGTTTAACGTCCTAATGTTCCAAGTTGCTAATTTTAACGTCTCTGTCCTTGTCTTGCGATGATCAGTCTTTAAGCGAATCATGATATACTAGGCACTTTTAAAGAGGTAGTTTGCCGTTGCTTTCCTCTATGGCAGTGACCTTACTGGTCGGAGACCGCAGCCATTGACTCAAGAAGAGTTCCTCTGCCTGCCGTCGTGAAGCTCGAGGCCATGACCCACAATATCTGTCGGCTGCCCTCAAAATTTCATCCACCACCTGCCTTCCGTGGCTTCTTTTGAAAACTTCCAATAAAAGGAACACAAAATAACATCACATAATCCACAGGAAAACACTATTCACAGGGAATCCATAGGAAATCACACGAAGGATAACACTAAATAGCGTCCCTCCGAAAAGTAACGCTTCATTTTGTCGCCATTGTACCGGAAATTATGTGCCTACTGTACTCTGTCCTATTTCGGGAGTTAATCCCGGTATGTCCTCGTCATGTCCTAGCTATGACACATGCGTGTCCTGTGTAGGTCTGGTCCTAACACTGGTTTGGAGTTCTATCTCCTTCTACTGTCTCTTTCTATCTATACTCTTGTACAGGTCCTTATTATGTCCTGTCTCTGTCCTTTACTTTCCTCCGTCCTTGTCCTACTTCTATCTGTCTCTAATCCTACTTCTATCTATGCCTATCCAGCATCTTGACATTCTTGTAATACTTTCATCCGTGTACAGCCGACATTGGCAACCACAAATAACACAGGGACAGCGACTGCATCTATTTCCGTTGTTGAGCTCATCAAGTGCCTTGCCAGCTGGCGTAGGCGATCATGTCTCTCCACAGATCTCGGTCTTTCGTGTTATGTACGATACGATTGATGATATTTCTCCACGCCACCGCCTCAGTCCATCCAGTATCATTTCTTTTGGTCAGCCTCTGCCTCTCTTACCCTCGATCTTTTCATTGTCACGATGTTCTCCAGTGCCTGTCTTCTCAATACGTGACCAAAGAAAGCATTGTATTTGTCTCTTTCTTATTGTTGTATATAATGTTCTAGTAGTTTCAGTAGCCGTTATCCTCCGAAGTCGGAGAGTGTCTGACTGCACGGCGAGGAACCACCAGTCTGCACACCAATAAGCCAGACATGGGACAAGGGATACTCACGCAAACCTCAGGTCCTGGTAGTGACATCACACTGATATTGGACAACAGGATGTCTTCATCCGACGTAAAGGACTTCACGCTAGAGTTCACAGCCAGCGAACACAAACAAGCAAGCAAGTAGCCGATATTTCACTAGGAAACATGTTGCTATTATTATTATTATTATTATTATTATTATTATTATTATTATTATTATTATTATTATGTAGCAATATCTTGTTCAACCGTTCACGATTTTTTTGTTTTTTGCGTTTTCCTCGCTTTGAACTCAAGTGTAGTCCATATACGTATTATTTTCAGAATGTACAAAAACCGCATCTACAAAATGTTGCAGATCCTGATTTATTGTCTGAAATCAACACTGTACAATCTGCATATCTTATTCATATTATTATGATGGTCTGAAACCAGTCGTGTAATTCATTTAAAGAACAACATATTACATGGTTCGGCCACCTCACAAGACTGCCCTGATGCCATCTACCACACAGAGCCATATTGATGAAATAAACAGATACCGAGCAAAGGGAAGACCACTTAAAAGATGGAGTGATGGTAACAAGAACAACTTTAATACCAACTTATAAAGAACGCATAAAAGCATAGAAGCCAAAGAGGATATCCTTCACTTGCTGTTTCTCTCATATTCTTTAAACCTCTTATGTTTTCACCACACACACACACACACACACACACACACACACACACACACACACACACACGCACGCACGCACGCACGCACGCACGTTTCCAAAATAATACACCATGGGTAGTAGATCGCACGCCTTGCCTTCACGTATAAGGACGAAAAACTAGAAGGACCCGCGAGCAAGTTGCACATGAAGTAATCGCTAAAGTGTCTGTAAGATCCCTGTCTAAATAAAATTGAAAAGGTTGGGTCAGTTATCCTGCAGACCGGGCTCGTGTTTCTAACTAGTATCGTCACGTAGCCTATGCCTTGTAAAGTGACGAAAGCATTCATGTCACTCTACGGATCTTGGTCTTCATTGTGCTATGGCAACTCTGTAATTGGCATTTATAATCTGCTTACACCATCATTCATTATTTACCTCAGTCTCGGTCTGTTATCTTTTATCGTGCCGGTCATCACGATGTTCTCCAGCGTCTCTCTTCCCATCGTATGACTAAAGAACACAGTGTGTCCCGTTCTGTTAGATTATAGTATTTTACTTTCTTCTTATCGTATAATATTCTAATTTCCTTGATCTGTTCTGGCAATCGCTGTTAGATAATAGGGCCCTAAGGTATTCGCAACATTCGTCTCAAATAGCACGTATACCTGTCCTCCAACCTCTTTCTAGTTTGTTTTCTTACATTCGAAGATTCACTGCCATACAGCAGAGCAGGTTCGGGTTCGATAAGATAAGGACACACAGATTCTTTAGTCATGTCATAAGAAGAAACATCTGGCACACTAGTGAATGAAAAATAACCTAGAACAGTGGATCTCAACCTGTTTTGGTCAGGGCACCCTTTCACCATATGTTCAGAATGTCATCCCCCCCCCCCCCGCCCTTTCGTATTTCCTCCCGATAAATTCCTCCCGCCTCTTCACAGTATACGTAAAAATGGAAGCTAAATTTAATAACACATCCTAGAACAAGTCTAGACGTCTACATAAATCGTGATTTGCAGGTCTACTTGCGTTATAAAACGAATTTCAGGCTGCATGCACTTTATTTCGCGTTTAAGTAGACAAATATAATGTTTAGAGGAAATGTAATTTATAATGTTTGTAATTTAATTAATTTTTAACAAATAGTTCTCCTCTCTCTCTCTCTCTCTCTCTCTCTCTCTCTCTCTCTCTCTCTCTCTCTCTCTCTCTCTCTCTCTCTCTCTCTCTCTCTCTCTCTCTCTCTCTCTCTCTCTCTCTCTCTCTCTCTCTCATCTCTCTGTCTCTCTCTCTCTCTCTCTCTCTCTCTCTCTCTCTCTCTCTCTCTCTGCCAAATGGTGCATTATTTTCTGACCATCCCTCCTATTTCTTTCAAATAAATATCTCCTATAATAATAAATCCTACAATTCAATTGTGCATGCGTTTCCCTAATTGCTTAGGACATATTTAAAATACCATAATAACATTATTTATAGTAATGCCTTGATTGATCACTACAATTACTAATAATTCTGTTCAAGCATTTTGCGGAATTATCAGATTTTTTTTTGTTGCATATCCCTTACAGGACGTTGCAGTCAACACCAGCATTTTACTGCCGTTGTTGATGTCTTGCCAAGTTTTTACGTTTAATAGTTTACCATTGCTTTCTGAACGACCGGTTCACATACCAACACGTTAAAACCAGCGCGACACGGTCTGCAATTATCAGATTTTTTTTTTTTGGTTGCATATCCTTCTCAGGACGTAACAGTCAACCCCAGCATTTTGGCAGATCATGATTTCTGGGCACATTTTACGTCCAGTAGGTTTCCTGTGCTTTCTGAACGACCAGCACCTAAAGCTTTAAAAATAAAAAAAATTAAAAACCAGCACCGCTGTGTTTTGAACAGGCTTGCGAAAGCAGTTCGTGAGCCGGGTACCAGTCTTTCGAAGCTCAGCTGCGACCGATTTGTGCAGCAGACCGTGTCGCGTTGGGTTATAACGTGCTGGTATAGGAGCCGGTCGTTCAGAAAGCAATGGCAAACTACTGAACGTAGCACTTGCCTAGTACATCAACAGCAGCTGAAAAATGCTGGTGTTGACTGCAACGTCCCGTAAGAGATACGCAACAACAACAAATCAAACTATGAAATTACCAATCACGTCCGTAAAACCTTGGCTACAGAGCCCATGGAAAAGCAATTAATAGGGGACATAATCATCTAATATTGTTGCAAGGGAATTTACTCAAACTTAAAAAGGAAAATGATATATCAGTAGTAATATTATTAATTGACTTAAAAATTCCTGTAGTTTTTATTTAGAAATAAAATATCTGAAACTGCATTCAGATTCTATAATCTAACTAAAAGCACTTTCAGATAGCTTATATCAACATGTGTGAATCTTTATTTACTTACATTTTATAATCAATTTGTGTATTATACATTTATTCACTTGAGTGTTAATTGTGCACCTTCACTAAAGAATGACAATGTTAATGTTCAATTTCCCCTTCATGGGGAAAAATCATTATTTTACTGCCCTTCTATGGCCACACAACATTCAAAAGGAAATCAACCACACCTATCCCAAAGTTTGATAACATTAACAAAGAAATGAGAAGACTGAATATTTACATGTAGGTACGTGAGACCAGAGGGCATTATTATAGAAAACAGAATTATCACCATAAAGACAATATTTCGCCTAATGTAAATGTATGGGTATTCTGTTCTTCTGTTCTCTTCTGAGTCTTCTCTCCTGTTCTCTTCTCTCAATGAGTAATGAAATGATGGAGGTAGGGGAGTTGTGAGAGTATTTTGAACATATCGTGGACAAAGGAAACGAACAATGAGGTTTAGCTGTAGGTGTTACAAGGTCACCCATCAAAACCATAAGGAAAGGATAAATGAAATTCAAAACAATGTTTTCCCGTAGTGAATTTAAATAACGAAGACACAAACAATAGAATGCACGATTTATTGCCTGGCATATTTCGCTGCATCTCGTCAGGTACATACTGCAGAATTCACACAACAAAAAGTAAAATAACTAGATAAATCCTTCAATCTGAAATATACACATGTTCGCACAGTAATGTCAATGTATACCATGGTAATTTAAACCTCACTAACATGTCTTTCTGTTTGCACAAAATTGGCCATGTATATTGATTATTATGGCTTCTGCAAACTTTAACAAGCGACTATTTTGTGTGTTGAACAACACGCAAAAGGCACTGTCTCTATCAATCACAAGACCGGTTTCCAACACTGCCTACCAATTGATGAAGCGGGAATCTTCCGGTGTGTCGGCCTCCATGTGCTCCCATCATTTGTGTGTAGTATCTTATCGACCCATTGAGGTATGTGTTCACCCACCCTGGTGTGTAACTGTTGCTCTGTTATGCCGATGTTTGCGTTAGACTGACACCTACATGTGAATTGGTAAATACAGTTAGATTTGGCGTGCAAAGCGATCGGATTCATTAACTGCTGGCTTGGGAATAGGTTTAGTTAGTTTAGTCGATGGATCAACATCACGGCACACGGGTGTAACCCATAAGTACTCCGTTCTCCTCCTAACTCAAACCTGAGTCTGGAGAAACTCAGCTCAGTGGACGAACTCCGTAGCACCGGCAAGGATCCTGAAATACTTTGGGTAGATTTTAACTCGATATTTTGACCGGGCAGCGCCGTTAGGCTACTCTTTATCGATTTCCAGCTGCCAAGGGATTTTTTACGTGCGCAACAATTCACACGGTTGTCCTATCTCAGTACCCAGAGACCGAGGCAAATTTTTATTACTAGAAGTCCACGAGAAAAAAATCCCGGTCCTCACCGGTTCTTGAACCCTGGACCTCCAGCACTCGAGGCGGACACCATACCTCGAGACCACACAGCCTTCCCCCCTACTTGGGAATAGGTGTGGTTCTGTACCTAATAACTGGAGTACCTAATAACTGGAGATAAATTAAATGTTTGTGGCATATCAATTGTACAGGTGAAATACGGAAATTAACCTATATGGAAAAACTATGTGAATATAGGCAGAGAACGCTTAAAATACTCGATTTGAAAATCATGAGTAAACATGCTAACTATAGTATGTGTTTCTCCATCTTGAAGAAACTTCTGTTTAAACAAATTAATCAATGGGCTTTGCTTAACTAAAGAGTAAAACACAGTGCCTATAATGATTAATTTACACCACCTCTTTCAATTATTACTGTAATGCTGCAGTGTAAACGTCTACACGAAGATACGATTGTTTGAGCAGATGGAAAATTCACAACAACGAAGATTCTTTTAATACTTTCATCCGTGTACAGCCGACATTGGCAACCACAAGATAACACAGGGACAGCGACTGCATCTATTTCCGTTGTTGAGCTCATCAAGTGCCCTGCCAGATGGCGTAGGCGTTCATGTCTCTCCACAGATCTCGGTCTTTCGTGTTATGTACGATACGATTATGATATTTCTCCACGCCACCGCCTCAGTCCATCCAGTATCATTTCTCTTGGTCAGTCTCTGCCTATCTTACCCTCGATCTTTCCATTTGTCACGATGTTCTCCAGTGCTTGTCTTCTCAATACGTGACCAAAGAAAGCATTTTATTTGTCTCTTTCTTATTGTTGTATATAATGTTCTAGTAGTTTCAGTAGCCGTTATCCTCCGAAGTCGGAGAGTGTCTGCCTGCACGGCGAGGAACCACCAGTCTGCACACCAGTAAGCCAGACATGGGACAACGGATACTCACGCAAACCTCAGGTCGGTATGACATCACATTGATGTTGGACAACAGGATGTTTTCATGCGACATACAAGACTTCACGATTGAGTTCACAGCCAGTGAACACAAGCAAGCAAGCAAGTAGCCGTTATTTCACTAGGAAACAGGTTGCTATTATTATTATTATTATTATTATTATTATTATTATTATTATTATTATTATTATTATTATTATTATTATTATTATTATTATTAATATTGTTATGTAGCAATATCTTGTTAAACCTTTCACGATTTTATTTTTGTTGGCGTTTGATCGCTTTGAAATCAAGTGTTTATTGTCTGCAATCAACACTGTACAATCTGCATATCTTATTCATATTATTATTATGGTCCGAAACCAGCCGTGTACTTCATTTAAAGAACAATAGATTACATGGTTCGGCCACCTCACAAGACTGCCCTGATGCCATCTACCACACAGAGCCATATTGATGAAATAAACAGATACCGAGCAAAGGGAAGACCACTTAAAAGATGGAGTGATGGTAACAAGAACAACTTTAATACCAACTTATAAAGAACGCATAAAAGCATAGAAGCCAAAGGGGAGTGTTCTTCACTTGCTATTTCTCTCATATTCTTTAAATCTGTTATGTTTTCTCTCTCTCTCTCTCTCTCTCTCTCTCTCTCTCTCTCTCTCTCTCTCTCCTCTCTCTCTCATCTCTCTCTCTCTCTCTCTCTCTCTCTCTCACACACACACACACACACAATTATAAAATAATACACCATGGGTAGTAGATCACACGCCTAGCCTTCACGGATAAGGACGAAAAACTAGAAGGATCCACGAGCAAGTTGCACATGAAGTAATCGCTAAAGTGTCTGTAAGATCCCTCGGCGCTAAATAAAATTGAAAAGGTCGGATCAGTTATTCTGCAGAAAGGGCTCGTGTTTCTAACTAGTATCGTCACGTATGCCTTGTAAAGTGACGTAAGAGTTCATGTCACTCTACGGATCTTGGTCTTCATTGTGCTATGGCAACTCTGTAATTGACATTTATAATCTGCTTATACCATCAGTCATTATTTACCTCGGTAACGGTCTGTTATCTTTGATCGTGCCTGTCGTCACGATGTTCTCCAGCGTCTCTCTTCCCATCGTATGACTAAAGAACACAGTGTGTCCCGTTCTGTTAGATTATATTATTCTACTTTATTTTTATCGTATACTATTCTAATTTCCTTGATCTGTTCTGGCAATCGCTGTTAGATAATAGGGCCCTAAGTATTCGCAACATTCGTCTCAAATAGCACGTATACCTGTCCTCCAACCTCTTTCTGGTTTGTTTGCTTACATTCGAAGATTCACTGCCATACAGCAGAGCAGGTTCGGGTTCGATAAGATAAGGACACACATATTCTTTAGTCATGTCATAAGAAGAAACATCTGGCACACTAGTGAATGAAAAATTACCTAGAACAGTGGATCTCAACCTGTTTTGGTCAGGGCACCTGTCAAGGTGTTGAGGAGGGATGTGCAGGACATAGAGAGGACAAGGGACAGAATAGAGGGACTGACATATAGGACATAGATAAGGACTTCTACAGGGTAGTAGATAGAGTAGAGACAGAACACAAGTCAGGACTTAGAATGGTCATAAGACAGGACATCGACAGGACAGTGGATAAACAGGAGACAGGACTTAGTTGGGGACACAGACGTGTCATAACCAGGACACCGGCAGGACCAACCCCAAGGATAGGAGGGGACACCAGTTCACGGGATAATACCCTGAACAGACTAGACGTTAGTACAACCCAGCTTAGCACGAACAGACTGCTCTAGGACACTACGGGGTTTTACGGACAGCACGGGGTTTTACAGACAGCACGGGGTCTAGGGCGACAAGACCAGCCAACCGACTGGAAATCGTCAGACGGGACGTGACAGCTTTCAAGAGAGGACACTTGTGTATTTAGGTGTGCAAATTGTGCGCCTAGTTTGCGAGGGCGCTAGTTGAAGATAGCGAGTGTTGACTTTGAATAAGTGATTGTGTATGATTATTGTAGAGAAGGCGGTATATTTGTTCAGGCAGCCACCGCCTGGGTATGATGTATAACTATCTCAGGTTCGCCTGAAATAAAAGACGTGATGTACCATCCACACAACGGATATTTCTTTGGGTGTGGAAGAAGATACGAGAGTGCCTGTGTGTGATATAAGACGTTGAAAGGCAGCGTAGCGTGGTGTCAGAAGTTTACGAGTGAATCCATCGCCTGCATGAATGTGTAAGACAGGAAGGTAAGCAGAACGTGTTATCGGAAAGTTTGAAAGAATTCACCGCCTATGAGAAAGTGTACGTAGATTTGGTTAGTAATATTATTTTAAACATAACATGTACTAAAGTCAACTCATTTTTATTGAAGTTGCACTATTGCCTTTATAGTTAGAATATATTCATAGAAAGTTTATAATAAGTTAAAGAATATAGTCTCAGAAATATCCAAAATCATTTAGCTACATTTAAAACAAAGATAATATATAAACCAGTAACATCTACAAATTAGTAGTTTAAGAATATACATGTCTCTAATGAGACAACGTTCTTAAAAGCTAGTAGCAGCACTTAATTAAGCAAGAAATTGCATTAATCTACAGTTAAATACATTTAAAACTTTCGAGGCTCATTAACAACATTTTACTTTAAGGGAGCCAAAACATTCCTACTACAGCTATTTAGTTTAGTTAAATTATGTTTCCTTGGTTAACAACACCCATTACACCAAAATACAGAAAGCCATTTATAGTTTATTTCCTTAGTATTGCCGGAAGCAATCAAATAATTCTGTAAATAGATTATTGTACGATTGAAAATACGACTATAATATACGGCAGTCAGCTCGTTAAATGTTGAAAACGAGCTTATTTTTTTTCAATTACAGAAATATTTTTAATATTAAATTGTCTAAATGAGTGGGCGAAAGTTGAGTGAAAGAAGGAATGGATGAATTAAAATATCAAGGATGATCATTGGTGCACTTTTTTGCACACATGCTCCGAGGTCTGTAAACATGTGAGCGTGCAATTGTTGTATATGTGTTTAAGT
>JACEFZ010011271.1:0-36458 GCA_014155875.1 Cepaea nemoralis | reverse complement strand
AAGAAAGAAGATGCATTGTTAATGATGGTTATCAAAATTAGTGGAAAATATACTCATCTAATCTGCTAAAAATACGGCACTCGGGATGTTCCACCGTTGTCTTTCGTACACACAACTGATCGACTTGCTTTTACAACTGATGTCTCTGTTTAATAGAGCATCAACACTTTAGAAACATGCATGTAATGTACAATACATGGTTGTTATTAATTCACCCAATACAGTTTATACGGATGGTAACTTACAAATGTGATATAAATAACGATGATTGATGTAAATGATATGAATGTTATGATAGTATAAATGATAGTCAATGAATTGTAAGATGAATGAAATGAATGTCAATGTCGTCTTGTCTTCACTTTCTATCGTCTCTGACTGAGCTGCGCTGTATGACTTTAGCTTAACCTCTAATCTATTTCTGTTGTGCAAAAAGAATTTGCTTTTGCACAAGTACATACGTGAATGTGATGGATGTTGACATTATGATAGTATCACAAGAAATGTTTCACAAATGATGGTTAAATTTGTAATTTCGATACATTTCCATCAAAAGAATTTACAAAAATGACATAAATAACATTTTATAGAATTTCCGAATTTAAGTGGGAAATTGGTAGATTAATTGTGCTTGAAGGTGGTTCAAGCTCCACAAATGATAATTAAATGGTGAATTAAAGTACTTCTGATAACAAATGGTACTTGAAGATGGTTCAAGGTATTTCTGACACAAAATGGTAATTGACGGTGGTTCAAGGTAACACGATTTTGACACCAAATGGTAATTGGCTGTAGTTCAAGGCCCACGATTCTGACACTAAATGGTAATTGGCTGTGGTTCAAGGCCCACGATTCTGACACCAAATGGTAATTGGCTGTGGTTCTAGGCCCACGATTCTGACACCATATGTTCGTTGACGGTGGTTCAAGGCCCACGATTCTGACACCAAATGGTATCCTGCCTGTCAACAACTCACCTGCGACAGGCATACAAGGATGCCCTACTTTTGCACTACACGAAAGTGACAACTCGTATGGTTTGCAAAAGGATACATTTTATTTGGAGCTGATAGTACATAAGCTCCACGAGCGGAATACCACATCGGTATTAAACATCGTAGTATGTTACAAAGATGTAATGAGGAGATGGATGTTAATGATAATATACTACTGAAGCTAAGCTTAAGTTCTAACTATTGATACTGTCCTTCTTAACAACAAAGTATTCACAGCGGATATACAGTCCGTCGCCTACGCCGTCTAGTCCAAGTCTGAACAAGCTCCCTGTGGCGTGTTCAGCCACGAGCAATTAGCTCTCCGTGCATCCGCTAGTTTACTTGCTTGGAGTTCCTAGCACGCTGGTCACTTGGTTATAGTAACCAATATTACATGGTCACTTCTCGTGATGCGGGTTTCCCAGTATCTTGGGTAACCCAGCTCACGTACACTCGTTGCCCTCCTTGTTGACACGAGTGTGTCCCGTTATAGCTATTTATAGTGTTTGTGTCCCTTCTGTCTGGTCTCCTAGATCGCTCTGTTACTTGCCCTCTTCTCTAGCTCTGTTTAGCTCTTCTTAGCTCTGGGCTCTTACGTAGCTCTTTGGCAGACTCTGTGAAAGAAGTTTTTATTTACAACATAACAGAACAGTTTAAACGTATATTTATACAGATTTCAGATAGTTAAGCAATCCCAATAGAATAACGACAGTGAATTATATTATTTTTTCGAAATCTGAGATATTCAATAAACATATTTAACAAGTTAATAGTTTGCAAAGGACGGATTATTACATTAATATAATGTCACGATGACTGGCACCTAGGTGTCTTGATAGACGATAGTTTGTAGAGTGGAGTTATACCTCTCCATAACACAAAGCCTGGGATTAATTTAGAAACAATGTGTGTCCGTACAGCATGATCCCTCTCTCGGCCTGCTTAGTTTACTCCAGAGAAAAGGTAACACCAATATGTCTTGAACAAACAAGATGGAGAAGCTGTCGGATCAGCAAAGCAATACTCTAACTGTCCGCATGTCGTAGCTTCGAGCCTAGACCAGCTGCCGACTAAGGCTTAGGGCCTGGTCTGTCCTGGCATGACATTTAGTCTTTAGGTTGCATTTCCTCACAGTAGAGTAAGGCTTGCACCCTACCAAGTTCCACTCCCTCGCCCAAAGCCGTTGGCACAATGTGGGGTTGTTGAGCGCCGCTGAACATTCGGCGCTAACAGAAAGCAGGTAGTACCCTCTAATGTCATACGGTTGCCCTATCATACCTGACTAAAACCACAACGAATAATAGTTTGGCTGACATCGCCCAAGGAAGATGTCTGGAAAACTGTGTTTCACTAAGTCCTTAGCTACTGATACATTGCTGCGGCACTCAACCACCGCCACGTCTGTAATATATTTACTGTGACATATTTACTGTGTTATATTTACTGTGACGTATTTACTGGCCACGGTTTCTGCGAGCATGCCGGCGCCGGGACTTAGAGGCAGGTAGAGCGTTCTACAATTCTCCAACATACCGAGTCAAGGGTTCAAACGACGATTTGAAACAGACCGCCTTGCGTTGATTTAAATGGCATGAACATCGCTCGCTCGGAACGCAGTGGCAAACTGCTGAAAGTAAAGAACTGCCCAGTAAATCACGCAGCAGCCACCAACATCAGATAAAGGACATGCAATTTACTTTTCTATGAGTCAGTCAATATCACATAAGTGATCGCCCTTGTTTGTAGGTCAGCATGGCCAAATGGTTAAGAACGCGTGTTCTTAAACATCTGGTTTGCTATTGCCGAGGTAAGGAGTTCAAGCTCTACACCGGACAGTTGGACTAAAATGTTGTCCTATCTTCCTTGACTTGAGGACGTAAATTCCAAGTACCTCTGAAGTCAGAGTGGGTTCGCCTGATGGCGAGGGACACTGGTAGTATGGAAAACAAATCCACTGCAAAATTCAGTCCAGCACAACTAGTAGTGAGTATGGAATACGCTTGAGTCCAAAGCGAGGGAGTGCAAAAAAGAAAAAGAAAAAAAGAATAACATCTCCTTTGTTGCAAAGACGCCCTCAAAGCTCTTGGCTCACCACATACCCGTGTCTTTGTGTAGAACATCAGCTCGCCTTGTGACCTAGTTGACTAAGTCACTTGACCTGTTAATTCTTGTCTCGTCTTTCATGACTCACTATACCGGCACTTCAATATCCAGGCTTTAGTCGTACTGTCCTCACATGAAATTATCAATTTTAGACAGCTGTTCTGTCAGTTCATTCTTCTCAAAGTTTCAGTTCAAGCAACCACACACACACAGATATACACACGCACGCGCGCGCGCGCACACACACACACATACACAAATACACACTCGCGCAAAGAAAGATCCCGAACCACACACAGACACACACATAAAGACACACTCACAAACACACTATAACACATACACTCAATGCCACACATCACACACACACACACACTGCCACTCATTGAGCCACTTACTGGTGTGTGTATGTGTGTGTGATGTGTGGCATTGAGTGTATGTGTTATAGTGTGTTTGTGAGTGTGTCTTTATGTGTGTGTCTGTGTGTGGTTCGGGATCTTTCTTTGCGCGAGTGTGTATTTGTGTATGTGTGTGTGTGTGCGCGCGCGCGCGTGCGTGTGTATATCTGTGTGTGTGTGGTTGCTTGAACTGAAACTTTGAGAAGAATGAACTGACAGAACAGCTGTCTAAAATTGATAATTTCATGTGAGGACAGTACGACTAAAGCCTGGATATTGAAGTGCCGGTATAGTGAGTCATGAAAGACGAGACAAGAATTAACAGGTCAAGTGACTTAGTCAACTAGGTCACAAGGCGAGCTGATGTTCTACACAAAGACACGGGTATGTGGTGAGCCAAGAGCTTTGAGGGCGTCTTTGCAACAAAGGAGATGTTATTCTTTTTTTCTTTTTCTTTTTTGCACTCCCTCGCTTTGGACTCAAGCGTATTCCATACTCACTACTAGTTGTGCTGGACTGAATTTTGCAGTGGATTTGTTTTCCATACTACCAGTGTCCCTCGCCATCAGGCGAACCCACTCTGACTTCAGAGGTACTTGGAATTTACGTCCTCAAGTCAAGGAAGATAGGACAACATTTTAGTCCAACTGTCCGGTGTAGAGCTTGAACTCCTTACCTCGGCAATAGCAAACCAGATGTTTAAGAACACGCGTTCTTAACCATTTGGCCATGCTGACCTACAAACAAGGGCGATCACTTATGTGATATTGACTGACTCATAGAAAAGTAAATTGCATGTCCTTTATCTGATGTTGGTGGCTGCTGCGTGATTTACTGGGCAGTTCTTTACTTTCAGCAGTTTGCCACTGCGTTCCGAGCGAGCGATGTTCATGCCATTTAAATCAACGCAAGGCGGTCTGTTTCAAATCGTCGTTTGAACCCTTGACTCGGTATGTTGGAGAATTGTAGAACGCTCTACCTGCCTCTAAGTCCCGGCGCCGGCATGCTCGCAGAAACCGTGGCCAGTAAATACGTCACAGTAAATATAACACAGTAAATATGTCACAGTAAATATATTACAGACGTGGCGGTGGTTGAGTGCCGCAGCAATGTATCAGTAGCTAAGGACTTAGTGAAACACAGTTTTCCAGACATCTTCCTTGGGCGATGTCAGCCAAACTATTATTCGTTGTGGTTTTAGTCAGGTATGATAGGGCAACCGTATGACATTAGAGGGTACTACCTGCTTTCTGTTAGCGCCGAATGTTCAGCGGCGCTCAACAACCCCACATTGTGCCAACGGCTTTGGGCGAGGGAGTGGAACTTGGTAGGGTGCAAGCCTTACTCTACTGTGAGGAAATGCAACCTAAAGACTAAATGTCATGCCAGGACAGACCAGGCCCTAAGCCTTAGTCGGCAGCTGGTCTAGGCTCGAAGCTACGACATGCGGACAGTTAGAGTATTGCTTTGCTGATCCGACAGCTTCTCCATCTTGTTTGTTCAAGACATATTGGTGTTACCTTTTCTCTGGAGTAAACTAAGCAGGCCGAGAGAGGGATCATGCTGTACGGACAACACATTGTTTCTAAATTAATCCCAGGCTTTGTGTTATGGAGAGGTATAACTCCACTCTACAAACTATCGTCTATCAAGACACCTAGGTGCCAGTCATCGTGACATTTATATTAATGTAATAATCCGTCCTTTGCAAACTATTAACTTGTTAAATATGTTTATTGAATATCTCAGATTTCGAAAAAATAATATAATTCACTGTCGTTATTCTTATTGGGATTGCTTAACTATCTGAAATCTGTATAAAATATACGTTTAAACTGTTCTGTTATGTTGTAAATAAAAACTTCTTTCACAGAGTCTGCCAAAGAGCTACGTAAGAGCCCAGAGCTAAGAAGAGCTAAACAGAGTTAGAGAAGAGGGCAAGTAACAGAGCGATCTAGGAGACCAGACAGAAGGGACACAAACACTATAAATAGCTATAACGGGACACACTCGTGTCAACAAGGAGGGCAACGAGTGTACGTGAGCTGGGGTTACCCAAGATACTGGGAAACCCGCATCACGAGAAGTGACCATGTAATATTGGTTACTATAACCAAGTGACCAGCGTGCTAGAACTCCAAGCAAGTAAACTAGCGGATGCACGGAGAGCTAATTGCTCGTGGCTGAACACGCCACAGGGAGCTTGTTCAGACTTGGACTAGACGGCGTAGGCGACGGACTTTATATCCGCTGTGAATACTTTGTTGTTAAGAAGGACAGTATCAATAGTTAGAACTTAAGCTTAGCTTCAGTAGATATTATCATTAACACCATCTCCTCATTACATCTTTGTAACATACTACGATGTTTAATACCGATGTGGTATTCCGCTCGTGGAGCTTATGTACTATCAGCTCCAAATAAAATGTATCCTTTTGCAAACCATACGAGTTGTCACTTTCGTGTAGTGCAAAAGTAGGGCATCCTTGTATGCCTGTCGCAGGTGAGTTGTTGACAGGCAGGATACCATTTGGTGTCAGAATCGTGGGCCTTGAACCACCGTCAACGAACATATGGTGTCAGAATCGTGGGCCTAGAACCACAGCCAATTACCATTTGGTGTCAGAATCGTGGGCCTTGAACCACAGCCAATTACCATTTAGTGTCAGAATCGTGGGCCTTGAACTACCGCCAATTACCATTTGGTGTCAAAATCGTGTTACCTTGAACCACCGTCAATTACCATTTTGTGTCAGAAATACCTTGAACCATCTTCAAGTACCATTTGTTATCAGAAGTACTTTAATTCACCATTTAATTATCATTTGTGGAGCTTGAACCACCTTCAAGCACAATTAATCTACCAATTTCCCACTTAAATTCGGAAATTCTATAAAATGTTATTTATGTCATTTTTGTAAATTCTTTTGATGGAAATGTATCGAAATTACAAATTTAACCATCATTTGTGAAACATTTCTTGTGATACTATCATAATGTCAACATCCATCACATTCACGTATGTACTTGTGCAAAAGCAAATTCTTTTTGCACAACAGAAATAGATTAGAGGTTAAGCTAAAGTCATACAGCGCAGCTCAGTCAGAGACGATAGAAAGTGAAGACAAGACGACATTGACATTCATTTCATTCATCTTACAATTCATTGACTATCATTTATACTATCATAACATTCATATCATTTACATCAATCATCGTTATTTATATCACATTTGTAAGTTACCATCCGTATAAACTGTATTGGGTGAATTAATAACAACCATGTATTGTACATTACATGCATGTTTCTAAAGTGTTGATGCTCTACTAAACAGAGACATCAGTTGTAAAAGCAAGTCGATCAGTTGTGTGTACGAAAGACAACGGTGGAACATCCCGAGTGCCGTATTTTTTAGCAGATTAGATGAGTATATTTTCCACTAATTTTGATAACCATCATTAACAATGCATCTTCTTTTTCAGTGAAGATTTTAAATATCTAACACATAATAACTGTAAAATTATATTGCAAAATTATATTGATATCATTTGTGGAATAACATAAACCCATATAATGTCATCATTAAATGACTGCATCCAGGCTGGCAAAGAACTAGGCCATACTGGAGAGAAATTAGAGAAATGGGCAAACGAAAGATACAGAGAAGAGACAGATAGAAAAGCTGCTCTAGAGAGAGATGAAAGAGCATTGGAAAGACAGCATCAGAAAGAGATGAGAGAAACAGAGGAAGCTACGAAAAAAATGGAATTAGAAGTAAGGCAAAAACAGATAGAGATGGAAGACGCCACTAAACAGAAGGAATTGGAAATAAAACAGAAGCAAATAGAGGTAGATTCACAAACGAAATTAAAGATGAAAGAGATGGAAATTGACTCAAACATCCAGATAGCCTCTACTAAACAGAAGAGTCAGGAAGAGCAGAATAAATTTTCTAAGTATAAGGGGATCATCAAGCCCTTCAGTCAAGGTGATTCGATCTCAGCTTGGACTGAAAATATAGACTTCCAGCTCAAAAGTCAGAAAATACCATTAGAAGATTGGGCCATGATCTACATGAGAAATCTCAGTGGGGAGCCATTAAAAGTTATCGAATCGATACCAACAGATCTAAGAAGTAACTATCAGTATATCCATGATAGGATTATGCAGCATTTTCTACTCGATGCTCCTGGATATCAGATCCAGTATTCACAGATAAAACCAAAGCCAACTGAAACGTTCTTAGACTATGTATCAAATGTCCAGAGTATATTCAATAAATGGCTTAAGGCGGCAAAAGTAGGGAAGAATTTTGATAAATTACAGGACTTAATGGTGATGGATAAAGTCATATCCACAGTTCCTACTCCCTTTGCTAGGTTCCTTCAACAAGCAGACATTGAATCTATTGAACAACTCGAAAAACGTGGTTCAGCTTATTTTTCTTCAAACTGCTTTTGTTAAGAACGTACCTAGCAGGTCTTACAACCAAAAAGGGTATCAGAAGAAAGATAAACCTTATCAGAAGCCACCACAGTGTGTATACTGCAAATTATTTCATCCGCAGTACTCGATGTGTGATAAAAGTCCATCTTATCCTGCTCATCTTGAAATGATGATGAAAAGCAGGAAAACAAACGAAACTCATACAAACGAGCTGTTAAATGCTTCTTCTGTTCCTCTTATGGCCACTATTCTTCTAAGTGTTTGGGCAGACAAAGAATGAAGGCTAGCAATGCTGTGCTCTTAGAGACATCATCTGACGATGATAGTGAAATTGATTCTGAGCTTGAAAATGTATTACCATTCAATGAGTGTGAGAGTCTGGCTGTAGTGACTGATATGTTAGACTTTAATAAATGTGACACGTGTCACCAGTTTCATGGGGACGGAAAACTTAAATGTGGTCATGTTGTACCATGTTCCAACGAAGATGCCAACTCAGCTTTAGCCTCCAGAGGTAATCTAAAGTTCCACGATGCACTGGTCAACGAACAACCATGCCAATTTTTACTGGATAGCGGAAGCACTTTACTTGGTGTAAGAAGAGAGTTAGTTAAGCCAGAAGATTATACGGGTCAGTTTGTCAAATGCCGCACTTTCTCTGGTAACATTGAGAAATACCCGCTGGCAAAAGTCCGCATAAACACCCCGTTCCTTTCAGGCACTTTTACGTGCGCGATTTTGCAAAATCCCTGTACTGACCTAATCTTGGGTTGCTTGCCATCATTAAAACAATGTACTGATAACGAAATATTAGCCTGGAAACAAACAAACACGGCTAATGCTGTAACAAGGTCAGATACCCAAACACATTATACTGACCTACAAAATGAAATGTTACAGTTGTTAACACCCAGAGGTGCTAGTAACAATACCACTCGACAAGAGTTTATCGAGGCACAACGCACCGATCAAACTATCGCACCTTATTTTAAATTGTTAGGTGAGCGAGCGAAAGTAACTAAAAATGCATCTTGGTATTTTAAAATATATAATGGAATTCTCATGCGTTATTATACCACCAATAACCATGAAATTCAGCAGACGGTGTTACCTTTAAAACACCGACAAAATGTGCTAAAGATTGCGCATGATTCACCGTTTGCTGGACATTTGGCATATGACAAAACAAGAGCCAGAATTTTGTCACATTTCTATAGGCCTAAGTTTTGTAACGATATTAAATCTTTTTGTCGGTCATGTACCATTTGTCAACATTTAGTGAGAAAGGGAAAGCATGTAACAGCCGAGGTTCAACGTTCAATATTGGCCTCTAGACCATTCGAAAGTGTAGCGGTGGGTATTGTTGGACCCCTGAATCAGGTGTCGAACAAAGGAAACCGGTTCATACTAACCCTCGTAGATCTTTGTACAAGGTGGATCGAAGCGGTGCCACTAAAATACATTACCTTCAAAGATGTGGCAAATGTATTTTTACATATATTTTGTCGATTTGGCTTTCCTCGAACCATTTTATCCGACCGAGGAACCCAGTTTAATTCGGCTGCTATGCAAGCCCTAACAAAATTGCTAGGAATAGAACAGCATTTCAGTAGCCCCTACCACCCTGCCAGCAATGGTATTATAGAAAAAATTAACGGGGATCTAAAACACATGCTGGCAAAGGTAACAGCAGAGAACCCATCTGATTGGGACACTCTATTACCAGCAGTGCTGTTTGCCCATCGAGAAATTCCGCACTCTAGTACGGATTTCTCACCTTTCGAGTTAATTTATGGGGCGAACCCTCGTGGACCCCTAACAATTTACCATCAGATAATCACTACCTCAGTAGAGAGTCCAACCTCAGTAACACCATACGAGATGGTAACAGAGACACGCGATAAAATTATGAAGGCGTGTGTAACAGCCAAATCATCTTTGGAGAGAAAAGGCCAGATATACCGTGAACATGCAAATAAGGGTACCAAATCCCTACACCTTGAACCCAATGAAAAGGTGCTACTTTTACTACCAGATAAACGTAACTTGTTACTAACGTCATGGCAAGGGCCATTCAAAGTTGAACGAAAGATATCAGATGTCGATTATGAAATATCGATAAACCGAAAATTAAAGATATTTCATATCAACATGCTGAAGCCTTATTTCTCACGACAAGAACTGATGACAGACAAACAGAATGCACCTACACTAAGAAACCGGACGACAGACGTACACAACACAACTACACTAGGTAGGGCGACAAAGGACGGCGACATCGCAAATACACCTAGTCAGGAAACAGAACACACAGCTAGTACAACGACAGTACTTAATCAGACAGATGAC
Organism: Cepaea nemoralis; assembly: GCA_014155875.1. NCBI lineage: Eukaryota > Metazoa > Mollusca > Gastropoda > Stylommatophora > Helicidae > Cepaea > Cepaea nemoralis. Next base: position 26,166 of record JACEFZ010011271.1, on the reverse strand, counting down.
GATGGAATAGAATTACCAGTCCCGACAGTAGACACGACTGGGACAATTGATAGCATACGTTTAGAACCGAAACTTACAGACGAGCAACGACGACAAATCATAGAGCTAGTAACGGAGTACAGGGACATTTTTTCCGACATCCCAGGTAGGACAGACAGAATAGAACACTACATTATTCTGACTGATAACACCCCTATCAAATGCCGACCTTATTCCATCCCATTAAATTACAGGGAAGGTCTCGACAAGGAACTTTTAAATCTTGAGTCGAGTGGAATAATTCAAAAATCACAGTCAGAATACTCTTTTCCTATCGTCCTGGTCAAGAAAAAGGACTCGACGATTCGCCTCTGCGTCGATTATCGCCGGTTAAACAACGTGACCAAAGTCGATGCAGAGCCTATCCCATCATGTGACGATCTTATCCTTGATATGTCAACATCACGTATCTTTTCTAAACTTGACCTTACGAAAGAAAACTGGCAAGTCCCGATGCAGTCATTGTCTATACCTTTAACAGCGTTCTCAACACCTCTAGGTCTGTATGGGTGGCGTTTTCTTCCTTTCGGTCTTCGTAATGCCCCAGCCACTTTTGTCCGAATAACTAGAGACCTTTTGCACGGAATTACTAATACATCGACTTATATTGATGACATTTGTATCCATACAGCAGACTGGACATCACACTTACAGAAACTGCGACATGTCTTCTATAGATTGCGATTATTCGGTCTTACAGTAAAACCAACCAAAGTGGAGTTGGGAATGGAAGAAATTGATTTCCTAGGCCATACTATCAGCAGAGGCCAACTTAGAACAGATGAGAGAATTGTGACCAAGATTCTCAATTTAACTATGCCAACGACCAAGAAACAGGTCCGTAGTTTGCTTGGTCTGGTCAATTATTACAGCAAATTTATACCCAATTTGGCTGAAATCACCAGCGTTTTTTCTAATATTTTGAAAGCATCTGTAAAATTAAATGTTCAAGATGCACAGTTAATTGATGCTTTATCAAAATTGAAACGTATGTTTAGCGTTCCACCTATTTTGCGTTTGCCTAATCAGAATCTTACGTATTTCCTCCGTACAGACGCAAGTTCTATTTCCATTTCTGGCGTCTTAGGCCAGTTCTATGAAGGAATGTTCCACCCGATAATGTACGTAAGCCAGAAAATCACTCCTGCTGAAGGAATATACTCAGCCTCTGAATTGGAAGCTTTAAGAGTAATCTATTGTGTCGGAAACTTCATAGATTCCTAGCGGGTACAGAGTTTGTCATTTAAACCGATAATTCGCCGCTGACTGTAATGCAGTCTGGGGTCCATCGCAATAACAGGATCTACAGGTGGTCCTTGATACTGAAAAATTATGCCTTCACTATTAAGCATTTGAAGGGAAGCATGAACTCTCTGGCTGACACATTGAGCCGACCTTCTCATATTGAGATACCTGAAATACGAGAAGAGAGCGACTTTATATCATCAAAAACATTGACACTGTAATTACCTAGTGCCCTATGTGGTGATTATGAACATTATAGTGCGTTACCATCGCCAGTCTAAACCTGTGTAATATAAACTGTGTCAGTATCAGTGAAATGAACAGACACATTATTAGTTGTCTACACTACTACCATATATACAACACGTGAGTGGATCGAAGTGTTAGATTTGAACCTACACAAATCAGTAGCATACCATTAGTATGAACATTACCCAGGATGAGAGCGTAAATCAGACTTTGTCTAGTTGAACTCTATTTCCGAGGACATTCTACAGAGGACACTGCTCCGACATCACACCTGGATGTAATTAATTAGTTTAATTAAATAGAAATTATATGTGATATGTATATAACATGTTTTTATAACAGTCGCGTATAACTTCATATTTTTGTAGTGATAATAAAATTATGAGTGTAGATTGATTATATAACTTTATTTAGAACATTTCAGAGTTATAAGTCACCTACATTTAGTTAAGAACTCATTTAAGTTAACACCTACATCATATTACTTTAGGTTATCACCATTTAAACATATTTATTTATATAGTTAGTTAATTAAAACATCACTTACAAATTAACGCCATCATTTAGAAATTTGTATCATTCCATGTACTAATAACACTTTAAGGTAACTAACCCACTTTTCCCCAGTTTTGAAAAATTAATTAGATTAGTTCCCTTAGATTAATTTAGAACACTACACCAACTTACAATAGATTAGTTATATCAGTCATTACCACAGGATTGGTAGCAAACAATCCGTACAACCATGTATATTTTTGTATAGATATGACAATTGCAGAAAGACAGCACAGTCATGTGGCTTGAAAACCGATTTAAATTCAGCCAACGATTTAATGTACATATTTATTGTTCATCCAGTCATTATTTCTTGAACCATATTTTAAAGACGAACCAATATTTTAAAACCACTGTTGAATGAAAGAGGAACGAAAGATGTGTGAATGGGAGAGAGAAAATGAATTAAATCAGGAGAGTGAGAGATTTGCGGTAATTTTTTTTGGCCGCATAATACGACTTGTTGTAACTTTTCCACCTGCAATTTATTTATTTGTATTTATATCTTGTCTGGGGGGTACGGGGTGTCTGGCATTGGTAGCACCTTTGGTAAGGATGACTCTCATGTCCTTTTCAGAACCCATCCCCCACTGGTCCAAGCCTGACACCCAGCTCGTGCCTGTGGTTCCTAGTAGCTGTCAGCATGCGACAGCGGCCACCCACCGGGCAACAGCTGGGAGAGGCAGACTAAACCAGGCATGGGTAGCCGATTTGGTGTCAAACCAAGCGGTAAGCTAGGGTATGCCTACCCAGCATGCGACGACAGGATTCGGCAGACTGCGCGGAAGAAATCATTCCTGATTCAACGAGCAAGACGGCGTTTACCTGCAAAGCGTTGTGGATCGTAATGAGCACGGCAAGGCACGTAGAGCGCCCTGGTCATCCACTGCATCTGTATTCGTCTCCAGTCGTCTCGACTTGTCTTGCCACTGGACTCAGATGAATTCAAGCGAGAGAGTGAGGTCGACGAATTGGGCATCTCTTCCTCACTTTAATCCAAGTCATCGCGTAAGTCATTCTTCATCCAACGTCATATATCACCTTCAAGCGCTGTGGGGATGGGCGAGCGGCAAAGCGGCAGGCGTGGGTACGCTGGCAGCCGTAGTCGCAGACCTGCACACAGGCGGCTCAGGCCATATGGTCGTCTTCTACTGACCGGAGCAGCAGTGGGATTCGGCAGCCCCCTGAGTGACTGAGCAGCCCTCTATAGGAAACCACTGCTCACCTCCATAGCATGAGGAAGGGGCTAGAAAAGGTGCCCTAAACATTGTCTGCTCCATCACTACCTAACCAGCTAGCCGCGGTTGGTGGGTACCCTAACTGCGGTCGACATACAAACAAAGATAAAACAAGCAAAACTAAAAGAGTAAACCATATTCCCTTAACAATTGGAACTTGGAATGTACGCACCCTACTTGACAGAGACGCCGCGTCGGGTCCAGAGAGACGAACAGCACTGATTGGGAGAGAGCTGGGCAGATACAACATCGACATTGCAGCCTTGAGCGAGACACGACTTGCAGAAGAAGGCCAAATCTGTGAAATAGGTGCCGCTACACATTTTTCTTGAGTGGAAGGAAAAGCGAGGAAAGACGTCAATCCGGTGTGGGATTTGACATTAAGTCGGCCCTGGTCGGCAAATTAGCTGAATTTCCAAAGGCCATAAACGACAGGCTCATGACCATTAACTTGCTCCTGCTGAATGGAAGGAAGCAAGCAACCATTGTGAATGTCTACGCACCAACTATGACCAACGAAGATGATGTCAAGAACAAGTTCTATGAGGACCTGCACAATGTATTAACATCTGTTCCCAAAGGAGACAAACTTATACTCCTTGGGGATTTCAATGCAAGAGTAGGCACGGACACCATTTCTTAGAATGGCATTATTGGAAAGTATGGAGTCTGAAATTGTAACAGCAATGGACTCGGAAATTGTAACAGCAATGGACTCCTCCTTCTTCAGACATGTGCCGAACAGATCTCCTGATTAACAACACAATTTTCCGTCTCCCCATGAGAAATAGGACATCGTGGATGCACCCTCGCTCGAAACACTGGTACCTCATTGACTATGTCATCGTCAGGAGGAGTGACAGACAAGACGTTTGGGTAACAAAATCCATGTGTGGTGCCGAATGTTGGACAGACCATCGTCTCATTGTCTCGAAAATAAACATTCACATCAGGCCACCACGGAGTCCTCAAGGGGTGAAAATGCAAAAAAAAAAGCTAAATGTCACCAGCCTAAATAGCAAGAAAATGCAGCAGACGTTTGAAAATATGCTGGAAGACCGCCTCAAGCCCAATGCTGCAGCTAAACAGGATACAGAAACAGAATGGAGAGCCCTAAAGGACATAATTTACAACACTGCTATGGAAATCCTGGGTCCAGCCCCCCGAAAGCATAAAGATTGGTTTGATGAAAATTCCGAAGACATCAACCAATTGCTGGCCGAGAAACATCTTCTCCTCAAGGCACATTTGAATGACTCGAAGTCAACATAAAAAAGATGCCTTCAAGAACATTCAGAGAGTAGTGCAGCAGAAACTTCGGCACATGCGGGACTCCTGGCTGAGCAGCAAAGCTGATGAAATTCAGGGCTTTGCTGACAGACATGATATGAAAAACTTCTACGACTCACTGAAAGCGGTCTGTGGTCCTACATACATCACCAGGCATAGTTCCCCTCCTCAGTGCAGATGGGGGAACATTGGTCACCGATAAGAAATAAATCCTTCAACGCTGGGCAGAACATTTCAGCAACATCTTAAATGCAACTTCCTTCTTAGATGATGAAACCATCAACTGCCTTCATCAAGTTCCCACCAGTGAGACACTTGATGACCTGCCAACCATAGTGGAAGTAAACAAAGCCATCCAGCAACTCTCCAGCGGCAAGGCACCTGGTCCGGACTCCATCCCAGCAGAGATATACAAGGCAGGTGGGCCGATCCTAACAGAGCAGCTTCACCAAGTCTTTACAAACATATGAGTGAACGAGACCATGCCACAAGATTTCAAGGACGCGTCAATAGTCCACCTTTACAAACGAAAAGGAAAGCGCCAATTATGTGACAACCACCGAGGCATCTCCTTGCTTTCAATTGCAGGGAATATACTCGCCAGAATTCTTCTCAATCACCTCACGGCCCATCTCGATCAAGGTCTTCTTCCTGAGAGTCAATGTGGCTTCAGAAAAAAAACGTGGATCTGTTGACATGATTTTCGCTGCAAGGCAAGAGAAATGTCAGGAACAGAACTGCGAAATGTTCTCCACTTTCATTGACCTTACCAAGGCTTTTGATACAGTCAGCAGAGAAGGACTGTGGAAGATTATGGCAAAATATGGCTGTCCAAGAAAGTTTGTCCAAATAGAGCGGCTATTTCATGATACCACGCATGCAAGAGTACAGGAAAATGGTGAACTGTCTGAACCCTTTCCTGTCACCAATGGAGTGAAGCAAGGATGTGTCCTGGCACCAACACTGTTCAGCCTCATTTTTTCAGCCATGTTGATGAATGCCTTCGAGAACGACGACATTGGAATAGACATCAACTACCGTATGGATAGAAAGTTATTCATTCTCAGAAGGCTGAAAGCTAAAACCAAAATTAACAGCGACACTGTCAGAGAGCTCCTGTTTGCTGATGATTGCGCTCAACTCAGAGGCGGATATGCAACATAATGTTTCAGCTTTTTCACATGCCTGTGCCAACTTTGGTTATGTACCAGCCAGCCCCAGGGAATAATCACACTGTGCCGAATATCAAAGTGAATTATCATAGACTAAGTGTTGTGGACAAATTCACCTATCCTTGGCAGTATTGTGTCACAAGCTGCCACAATTGATGATGAAGTGAATGCATGAATCTCCAAGGTCAGTGCGGCCTTTGGCAGACTTTAAAAGAATGTATGGGACAGAACTGGAATAAGCCTGCAAACAAAGCTAAAATTCTACAAAGCAGTTGTATTATCCACACTGCTATATGCTTGTGAAACCTGGACTGTTTATCAGCGACACGCCAGGAAATTAAACCACTTCCACACAGTCTGCCTAAGGAAGCTATTGAAGATTAAATTGCAATACAAGATTCCAGACACTGAAGTCCTAGAAAGAGCGTCCATGCCCAGTATCCACACTCTACTGATGAAGAATCAGACTCGCTGGGCTGGTCACTTGACTCGCATGCCAGATCACAGGCTCCCTAAACGAATTTTTTTACAGCGATCTGCGTTGTGGTAAACGCTCCCAAGGTGGCCAGAGGAAACGCTTTAAAGACACTGAAAATCTCACTGAATGCTTTTGAAATTCATCATGACACCTGGGAGGCTGCAGCCAGGGACCGAAATTCGTGGTGTGCATCATTACGCAAGTGTGCAGTCATATGTGAGGAAACCAGAACTGCAAGAGCTGTGAAGAAAAGGCAGGACAGTAAAACCACTGCAGGAAATCCTCCTCCAGAAACGTCACGTTTTCTTTGCCCACATTGTCAAAGAACATTTCAAGCCAAAATAGGCCTTATCAGCCGTCTTAGAACCCACGGCTCCATACCTTCAACCCCACTGGAAGAAATGAATGGTCATCATCATTCTTGATGGACAAACAACATATCTTGTCTAAAATTATTATGTACGGTTTGGGTTTATGTTATGCGTTGCGTATGTTGATAATCTTGACAAACCTGACAGTAGACAGCGGTATAGACTACTGGATAAGGACACAGAACAGCATCGCATTGTTACTTTATGAGTCGTAATGTACAAATCACAATCCACTAGTATAGCCACATTACTAAAACGGAATCGCTGGACCGCGGCAACCTTGGCATACAGCACACGAGAGTCTGTATCACACATACCATACTTGACCAAGCTCAGCTCCTTTATTTCTAATGTTCTGTGTAGTTCGACATCAAATATCCCTAATGTCATTATCTTCGCTGGCGTCTAGTATTAACGGCTTCGTCTGTGTCAGGTTGTCATCTTCGCATCTATATCGATAAAACAGAGTGTATGTTTGTGGGTTTGTGGGTCTTGGATGCGTTCGATAACGGTACATCCGATTGAGATGAAATTTTCTACACGTCTTCCTTTCATTCCTGTGCAACCGACTATAATAATTTCTTAATGTAAAATCTTCTACTTATTTAATAACATTTACTTTTCCATTTTCATTATATAATGTCTATATAGCAGGGGGACTTCACTCTAGAAAAGTTATTTCAAGGGGCATAACTTTTAATAACATTTCTATATACTTTATAGTCATATTGTTGGACTTACCTGCACTATTGTTAAACTTTTTGTCTATAGTTATTTTTAGGCATATGAGTTATATTAAATAATGATATAATCTTTAAGGTATTTTTAAAGTTTGCATAAAAATAATGCATTATGCATAACATTTTAACCCATCTTTTTCTGCTTACAAAACTTATCAACTGTCATGTCGGTGATTAAAAACAGTTTTCATTAAAAATAATGAATGGTGTGTGGAAGGACATTCTTTTAAGTTACTGTGCGCCAGGAGCTGGGTGAAACCACGCCGGGTCAGATAGATAGACAGATAGTCGGGAACGGAAGCTTATTTGACTACTTATATGAATGAATTAAATGACATGCTCCCTACCAGGGACTGGGTGAAGCCGGGCCGGGACAGACAGACAGACAGATAGACAGACAAACAGATAGTCGGGAACGGGAGAGCTTATATGACTACGTATATGAATAAAATGAGATGCTCCCCACCAGGGACTGGATGAAGCCGGGTCAGACAGACAGATAGTCGGGAACGGGAGAGCTTATATGACTACTTATATTAATTAAATGAGATGCTCCCCACCAGGGACTGGGTGAAGCCGGGCCGGGTCAGCCAAACAGACAGACATACAAACAAGCAGACAGACAGCCTGATAGATAGATAGATCCCCTCAAGGGCCTGGGCGAAGCCGGGCCGGGTCAGCTATTTCTTCATAAACTCAAGAAGAGGCTCATGCATGGATTTTTTAAAAAATTGTTCCGTAATTTGACACGATACGGCTCATGATGTTGATGCTGACAACGTGATAAAATTTTATCGGAGCAATTGACGTATATAGTCGTTGTGTAGGTCTACTTAAGTTGGGTGTAACGGTCGATTTGCAGCGATTATGGCGGGATTCGCTCCGAGACAACCCAGTATAGAATGTGGCAGATGCAATGTGGTCAGAGTATCTCTAAACCGTCGGTCTGAGACAGAGTAGATTGCCAGTCCATGAAACTGTACATATAAGTAGGATGATTAGATCCTCTAATAGAAAGAGACTTCCCGACAGAAGCCTGGTAGATAAGCTGCACACTGAGATATAGATATCACAAGGCGGGTGTCCTAATTAACAAGCCTCTGTTTCCTGATGATTGATTAATTGATTGATTGATTTAGGAACCGACATCACAGCATTCAGGGCATTCCCATAAGCGCTCCGTCCCCATCCTCAGCAGCCAGCGAAGAGTTCCAACACTAATAGTACCAGTAGCAATCTGATTATATGTCTGTCTCGCCTTTCCTCTGAGCGTTGATCGTCGGCCAGATCTCCTCGTCACCTCTCGCTGTCGCATTCTTGCCAGACCATGGTGATCCATTTGCTCCTCCGAGGTGTACACATGCTCCCACAAGGTCGCAACCACATCTGCTTTGTCATGCATCAATACTCCACCAAGTTTTGCCGAGCCAGCCAATCTGTCCGCCTGTTCTTTCCCCAGCACACCAGCATGCCCCGGAGAAAAGATCCAGACGATGCTTGTGACCCGTGACTTCCGAAGCGAAGCAAGCCACTCTGCGCAAACTTGCCTGTCTTCACCTTCCTCAGCATGCTTTCTGAGTCAGTTACAATCCCGATGTGCGTGTGTATCGTATTCTCTATCCAGCGGAAAGCTGCACTAACCGCCTCCACCTCCATTCTTAAGCTAGATGTTGTGGTATCATATGCCAGGCTCTCCTGCACCAAACGGCAACCATTGGCTTTTGCTAAGAACCCCCAGGCACATCTCCTAACTCTCAACACCGACCCATCTGTGTAGATATTCACATCACCTGAGCGAGCATTATCCTGAATTAGTTGCTGGATTTCCACTTCCGTAGCCCCTGCTGGCCACTCCCTGCAATCCCGGCTCAACGTGATTATAACTCTGCACAAGTCTGACTGCTCCGCTGACACTCTGACCCACTCTTCTCCTCTCCTAATGTTCTCCAAGGGGCACACCTGCCATCCAGGGCCGGATTAAGCCATCTTGGTGCCCTAGGCACAAACCCACATGGGTGCCCCCTACTGCCCCGGGCCCCCGATCCTCCACTGACTGCTGGTATGTTCAATATTATGCAAAAAACTAACAAAGAAAAACAGTTGTGAAATGTAAACACATATGTTTGTACTACTATCACTCATATTCTGTATTAAAATTAATAGTTAATTAACTTTGTAATAATAGTAGACAAAAATACTGTAACTTTTTTGATATATAAGAAAGTCAGAGAGAGCACATATGTACATTTTAAAGTTCTTTTGTCTAGATTTACGTCTGGCAAAGTTTTTGAGTACATCATCAAAGTTAATTTTGCGCAACAAGTCTGCCTCAATCATCAGCAAAGATAAGGAATCAAGTCTTTCTTGTTTCATTGTCGATCTACTTGGATTTTTTGTACGTTTCAACTGAGAAAAAGAGCGCTCAGTTGAACAGTTCGTAACCATTAATGTTAAAAATATGCGCAAGGCGATTTCTACATTTGGAAAAGCACACTCGATGTTGTCTCTATTACTTTGTAGAGTTCTGCATGACTGAACGTGTTGTTGTCAGATTTTGATGCACGAAACTTGTGGCGAATATATGAGTGGAACTGTTGTAGTTCAGTATATAAATTATTGTTCAGATCTTCAGGATAAGCATTTATTAGTCCTTCACAACACTGAGATGTTTGTGGTACATCGACCAAACAAGAAAATCTAACTGCTAGATCATTATATAGCTGTCCTCGTCTACTCATCTCTGTCTCAAGTTTGTCAACAATGGTGTAGAAAGCAGATATACGAAATTTGTCTCTGGCATTCTGAGATACCTCACGGGCATCACCATCAATGACATTATCTTTCGTTTACGATTACGGGTCAAAGTTGACTTATAATCCACACCTGGTGTTATTTCTTTTGCAGCTTCTTCAAATCTTTGAAATTCATTCCTAGATTCATGCAAGTGATCTGCTAGTGAAGAATACAAATCAGCACACGTTATCAAGTTCACGTGCTCATTTTGTAGAGGTTTACTGACTCTGTGAAAATGTTGTAACACTTCTTCCCAAAAGACAAGCATGAAAGCAAATTCTAATTCTTGCATCTTCTTTGCAATGTTTTCTGCTTCTCTTCTGGTGTCCCCCTTCTGTGACTGGTATTCTTGTAAACATTCTAACGCTTCTATAATCTGAGGATGAGACATTAGAATGGCTTCAGTTGCAACAGCATGTGCTTCCCATCTAGTATCGGAAAGGGACTTTACCAGCTTTTCATTCACAAGGCATCCTTTCAGAATCTTCCATCTTTTGGTTGAAGCTGAGAAAAAAGTATTCGGCATTCGCCGCAGACCTAAACAAATGGATGCTTGCCTGAATGTCTAGGGTGACTTCTTCTGACCAACCCACGGTGCATAATTCATTCAAAATGAATGCTTTGTTTAACTGATTGCCTGCCAAACAAAAATTAGGTCCTGACCAAACAGAAATTCATGGCAGAAAATTGGAAGCAGGGGTGTGTCACAAATAATGCTTTTAAAATTGTTAAAACGGGTGCAGATATATTGTATTACATATTACATTAAAGAGGATTGCACAAGAAACATGACAGTGTCAATAATTAATTGATAGGTTACAAATATTATGACAATAATGAGAGATTTAATAACAACAATTGAAATTAAAGAGGTAAACATTATTTTAAGATTTCCACTTACCAAGGCGTTATTTTGTATCCGCTGCAGCTAATCCAATTAAATGTACTGAATAACGTTACACACACCACTTTTGTTCAAGAATATCACAAGAACTCCTCCCTAACACCAATAAAACACAACTAAAACATAATATTTTGAAGCACATAATTTTCACACAAAATGGAAAATGTCCGGAGCACACTAGGCAGATTGTACTGAGAAACAATATAAACACTATTTTATATTTAGTTATAATTATTATTCTCTTTAAATTTAATTATTTAAATAACCCTTAAATACTCTGTGATAGGCAAAACAAATTTAGAGGCATAAATGTGGCCTATTAGTGAATTCATAATTCGATATGTGGCAAAATATTATGACATATTATGACAAACTTTCGCTTTTAGAGCACGGTTCTCTATCCACACCTGGCAAAATTTTAGACTCACTATTAATATTACTATCAGAATCTTCGCTTAAATCTGAATCACTATTGTCTAAAACCGTTTCAAGCAACAATCTTGCTTGATCTGATGTAAGTCTACGCGGTCGTCAAGTCGGAGGCGTTGCCATTTGTAAACAAACTCAAAACAACGCTAATAAACACTCGATTTCAACTTTAACAAATGGATTATAACTATCCCGCACACACAGAAAGAAACGACAACTATCTGTTTCTAAATTTTAAGTTAACCGAGCACTAAAGAGAGCTGAAAATAAAAGATGTGGAACAATTTATGCACTATCTATGACGAGCCAATACAGTTGTTTTTGGGTGCCAAATTTGTTACATGAACCACAATAGTTGATCCTAGCAGGCAATCAGTTAATTCTACCACACCTGTTAATGTTTCTGTCATGCTTTTGTAAAAAAGCAAGTTTAACGGGTTTCAAATTAACGACCCTTATACAAGAAGGAAAATGCCACTTTCCAAAAAGTGCAGTCTTTAGAAATTGTTTCTCATACGGAACGAGCGCGCTATGAGGGTGTCTTGTGTAATGAATGAAATTTACAAGTTAATGTCCATGACAACTGAATCGTGTGTTTAAGAAATATATGTTGCCGGAAGGCAAACGGTTCTGTAGCTCCAATGGTTGGGCTTTCACTACGTGGTATGTAAAGGCAACCAGAATTAAGGTATGGTCCTCAACCACCAGATTCTAATGAGAAGGAATACACAGTACTATGGATGCACCTTGAGATCGGTAATGGCTCAATCACCGGTCAAATGAAGGATATTCACAGCATCAAAGAACAGTGTCAGCAGCATATAAAGAATGTCCATTTAATTCGTGACGTGTGTGATAATCTTGACTTAAAGAAACGTCTGCACTAAGTATTAGTTTTAAAGGCATAACTCAGCTGATATTGAAACTATCCCAGTTGGAGCCACAGACGACATTGTCACAAATGTTGTTAACCGCCATGAGTGAATCCTTGGAGCTCGTGTACAATGGGGTTTGAAGCTCTTGGTGAAGTGACATGGAAAAGTTGTGAAGTTATCTATGAAAGACACACACACACACACACACACACACACACACACACATACACACACACAGAGTGGGAGAGAGAGAGAGAGAGAGAGAGAGAGAGAGAGAGAGAGAGAGAGAGAGAGAGAGAGAGAGAGAGACGTTGTGTTAGAAAGAAAACCAAGTGTAGAGAGATGCGTGAGTAGTCTGTAGAAGTAATTCTTTAAGCAGCTAGGTTGGAATAGTAAGTTGAAGCTTTCGGTTGTGTAAAGGAGAGGGGGGAAAGTGGTGACGCTGATAATTATGTAGTGTGAATGTCCTTTCAGATACAAGTTCAAGACACTCTTGACATACCTACAGAAGATACATAACGGGTCTCTAAGTGGGTGGATTGAAGAAAATATGGAATGTTTGGTTGAAGGCTTTGACGCTGGTGATAAGTGGTGAAATATACTTAGGAGAGCTGACGATATGTGCAATACAAATTGCAATAATGATCACGGAGAGATGAGATATTAGTGAGAGTCTAATTGATGACAGGTAGGTCAATGAAATACTATGGAATAGAGACTTCGTGAGACCAGTGAAGGTTATGTAGTAAATAGAGTACGTTGAACGGAAAGTTGTATCTGGTAGTGTGATAAGGGGGGTTATGTTAAGAAGCAAGATGATACTTGAAAATAATATCTTGTTGCTGAAAATCTCTTTAATAGGGGTGGGTTTACTGTTCCCACGAAGGACACAATTGTTGAAGATAGTGTGGTGTGGAGAATTTGAGCTGGTCCTAGTAATAGTTAGTTAGTTAGTTATCAGTTGGGGTATCTTCGTTGCACTCCGGACATGTCCATAGGTGCTCAGATCCTCCCCCCAGCATATGCATCAGCGTCCGGTGGCTAATAGTGCCAGTTCTGTGTTGGTTGACGAGGCGCTTTGTTTTCCCGATGTACCTCTCGCGTCTGGCTGTGCCGATTCTTACTCCCAGGTCTTTCATCCTGGAAAGCGATGTGGAATCACTGGCGTCAAAATCCTCTGTTCTCGCCATATCTTTAAGGGCGTTAATAACATCGGCACGATCCATGGGCTGGCCATCCACAGGGGGTGCAGAGCCCGCCAATTTATCAGCTCGTTCATTTCCCTCGACTCCCGCATGTCCCGGGACGAAGGTGAAGGTGACTTGGCGGACAATAGACTTCCGCAGCGACTCAGTCCACTGTCTACGTACAGATCCAGCTTCGACCTTCTGAATCATGCTCATTGAATCACTTAGTACACACACGTTGGTATAATGCTGTGATTCCAGCCATATGAAAGCCTGTGTAACTGCCATCACCTCCATCGTCATGCTGCTCGTGGTCATAGAGTGGGCACCACTGGATTCTTGAACGGTTCGGCCCGCTGAACGGGCTGTAAATGCCCACGCACTTCTCTGCTGCTTTACACAGGATCCATCTGTATAGATGAGCACTTCGGGGCTATCTGAGTGATCATAGATGAGCGCGTTAACCTCTGCATTGACAGCGGCAGGGTTCTGCTCTCTGCACCGTCTGTCGAGTGTGATAATGCAGGAGAAGGTACACTTAAAAGCTGGAGGCACCGGCACCCATTCCTTGCCGGGGTTGATACTGGTAAGACTGCAGACCTGTCCGACGACATCTTCCGCCCGACCCATCCATGATTTGCCCCTCTTTAGCCTGTCGCCCTTTTCTCTGAATACAGCATCATGCAGAGGGTGCTGCTCATCTGCACTTATTTTTAAGTATGCACGAGCTCTCCAGATCTTGATCCTGTGTTCCATTGTCGGGAAGTCAAGGAGGTATCTCATTGCTACACAGCTGATGTCTCTCGTGCAGCCCAAAATGATGCGCATGGCTTCGTTTTGTACCTTTTCAAGTCTTCCAATCTGTGTAGGGCTGACAGTGAGGATGGCCAGGGCTTACTCGATGCGTGAAAGCACAAGTCCTTGGAACAGAAGTAATAGCAGTCTTTGCTCGATATTGGCAGTCGCCATGACTCTCATTGCTGCCAAACCTTTTCGAGCCTTCGTTATGACATAATCGACATGATCTCTGAAGGACAGGCTACGATCAAGCCTCACGCCAAGATATGTCATTGACTGGGTTCTACTCAGAATGCTCCCATCCATTCTTACTGCCGGCAGGTCTGTTTTCACAATATGGTTGTTTAGTAAGAACCATGTAACCGTTGCCTTTGCAGGGTTGACAAGGGCATCGGCATCAGCACACCATGAGGAAATTCGATCTAGTTCGCCCTGCATATAGTTGGCAACCGCCTGTCTATCTCGACCCTGTCGATACACAAGGATGTCGTCAACGAATGATAGAGTCCTACCCCTCCCATCCAACTGTTGTTCGGTGATCGGCACCGTATACACGTTGAATAGTACTGGCGACAGTGGTGAACCCTGCGGCAATCCTGGACATATCGTTATCGGCTCAGAAGACCAACTCCCGCATCGTAGCACCACCTTCCTTTAGAGTAGAACTGCAGCTATCCATCGTACAAGGTGAGGGTGCACTTTCAGTCTGAGGAGGGTTTGCATCAAGTGCTCGAAAGATACTCTGTTATATGCGTCCTCTAAGTCTATGGCGGCCGCACATGTCTCTTCTCTGACCTGAAATCCTTCGTAAACATCTTGAGCAAAGACCGTCCTAGTAATATATTTGGTTGATGCCTGTCAGAGTGTTGAGGGACTAGGGACAGGACATAGAGAGGACAAGGGACAGAATAGAGTCAAGGACTACAGAGATAACGATAGACAGGACATGGGTAAGGGCACAGAGATGTCATAAGACAGGACATCTGCAGGACGGTAGAGAGATTAGAGACAGGACATTGGTGGGGACACAGAGATGTCATAGACAGGACATCGACAGGACAAGACCTAGTGATATCAGGGGACATAAGTTCACGGGACGCTGTCCTGAACTGACCAGACGGGATTACATCGAACGACCCAACACAACACGGGCGGACTAACGCACTACGTGACTGTTGAGACAGCTCGGGTTGTCACGAGGGACACGTGGTCCAGTACCACGAGACGAACTGACCAGTTTGGAAACCTCAGACGGGAATCAGACAGTTTAGAGGAAGGATCGTTGTGTGTTCTGGAGCGAGTGTATAGCTTTTGCGGGAGTGCTAGTTGAAGATAGCGAGTAATTGTGTGTAGGGCTTGTGTAATTGGCTGAGTGCTATAAGTGTTTGTAAGGCGGCATTGTGTATGTAATGATCTCACCGCCTTGTGTGTATATTATGACAATGATCAGGTTCTCCTGAATTAAAAATGTATTATACCATACGCACGACTGATATTTCTTGAGTGCGTATGAAGGATTTGAATACCTCTGTGCATGTAAGACGCTGACAGGTACTAGATTGATGGTGTCAGAAGTTTTCAAATGAATCCAACAGCCTGAATGTGTATGTTGAATTGATGGTGTTAGAAGTTAGCCAATCTTATGATTGGTAAGAACCACAGTCTGTGTGAAAAGAAAACATTAAGTAAAGTTAATAGTGAAAGCTGGAGTGAGGGTAGGTATTTACATTGATCGCTGTCAGAAGTGTGCAATCTAAGATTGAGTTAACCTACGGCTTGAAAGAATGTAAAATTGAACAGATAAAAGTAGAATTTGAGTGAATCAATGATGTCACATGTATGAAATCGTATGACTGAAAACGCTCAGCCGAAGATGAACTAGATGAGAGAAAGTAAATCGAGTGCTGGCAGTAAGTGAAGAGTATCAAATTTGATAAATTAAATGCAATGAATTTGACATGTATAATATTTCCATGTTAACGTTTTAGCTGAAGTTCCACGGCTGTTAAAGACAACTATTACAGAACAAAACACGACATTACGACAAAAGACAAACGACCGACAAAACTCACTATTTATATATTGCATTATATCTTTCCTCTGAAAATTTTGGCTTGACAGACACAATTTTTGGTGTGATAATAATTGTTGCTGCTCTAACCAAACAGAAATTGTGAATGTATTGTGAATAACATATCAACTACCCAGACAGTGCGAAGAACTCTGGCATAAAATCATCTACGAGTGGCACTGAGAAGACACAAGTTTATCAAATTCAGATAAGTACCCCATTTTCGATATTACTGTTTAAAGCAGCACTCTATATTTTTATATTAACTTAAGAAATTATTGCCATTGTATTGTGTACATTGGACCAGTATTGTACATTGATTTTGTGTAAGAAAAATCTATAACAACTTTAAAAGAGTGTATTGAGACAGGGAAAGATTTAGGATACACTGGGGACAAATTAGAACAATGGGCAAAGAAGGAATATAAGGAGCATACTGATAGAATTGCTGCTGCAGATAAAGAGGCAAGAGATAGAGAAAGATAAGAAAGACCACAAGAACGCTTACATAAGAAAGAATTAGCTGAAATCGAGGTCAAAAATAAACAGGTAGAATTAGCTGAAGCTACCAAACTCAAAGAAATAGAAGTTAATAGTAAAAAGTTGGAGGTTGAGACGCAACTGAAAATGAAAGAACTAGAGGTTGAGTCACAGGTGCATATGGCAACTACCAAATTAAAAAGTAAGGAAGAAGAGAAACAAGTTTAATAAGTATAAAGGCATAGTTAAACCATTCTGCCAAGGCGATTCCATATCAGCTTGGTCTGAGAACTTCGAGTTCCAAATGAAGTACCAAGAGGTCCCAAAAGACACTTGGGCCATGATCTATATGAGAAATTTATCAGCAGAGCCTTTAAAAGTCATTGAATCAATCCCACAAGAACTCAGGAAAGATTATGACTATATACATCAACGAATCATGCAACACTTTCTGTTAGATGCACCAGGTTATCAGGTACAGTTCTCAAAATTAAAACCTAAAGCAAATCAAACGTTCATTGATTACGTTTCTCAGGTTCAAGATATTTATAATAAGTGGCTGAACGCTGCAAAGGTGAACAAAGTTATGAAAAGCTTAGGGATCTTATGATAATGGACAAAATCATTTCATCAATTCCAACACCATTTGCAAAATTTCTACAACAGTCTGATATTGAGTCTTTAGAACAATTAGAGAGAAAGGGTATCCGCTTATTTTTGTTCCAACAGAGATATTTTCACATTAACCAACAACGAAAATAATATTGTAGCTGCAGTTAACACCAAACCACAAAAACCATTTAGATACAAGAGAAACAGAAATCTAATGCACCACAATGTCCATACTGCAAACTTTATCATTTTCAATTTCAAATGTGTGACTTCAAACCCTGGTTACCCAGCGCACCTAGATATGATGGTGAAGAAATAAAAAAGTAAGAGAGAAAACTACCGGCGTGCGGTAAAATGTTTTTTTGTTTGTGCAAAGTTTGGGCCACTATAATGCCAAGTGTCCAGGTCGCCAGAGATTGAAGAGTGTGAATGCAGTACTCGTTGATTCATCTTCTGATGAAAGCTAGAGTGAATGCGAAGGAATGGAAAGAATGGAAGATAATGCTCTTGCAGCAATTGATATTCTAAATTATAATAAATGTCAAACATGTCATAAGATTTCATGAGGATGGTGTATTAGAATGCGGCTATGCAGTCCCGTTTTCAGGGGAAAACGCCAATGCAGTAATTTCATCCAGAGGAAAATTAGTCTTCCACAATGGTATGGTTAACAACAAACCTTATCAGATTTTGATAGATTCCGGGAGTACTTTAATTGGATTAAGGAAAAAACTGGCTGACGCAAAAGATTATACAGGCGAGTTTGTAAATTGCCGAAAATTTTCTGACAATGTGGAAAAATATCCACTAGCTACAGCTCACATTTGTACACCCTTTCTAACAGGCACATTTACTTGTGCTATTCTAGACAATCCTTGTACAGATCTGATTATAGGTTGTTTACCGCAGGTAAAATACTGCACGCACAAGGAAATTAATACCTGGGAGAAAGAGCATTTAAAAAGAAATTCAGTAATGAAATTAACCGCCACTGATAAAGAAAGTAGTCATCAAGAACAGCAACTGAAAGCTAAAAATCCAAGGGACGCAACTGCTCACAACACGACAGAACAGCTTAAAATGGTACATACCACACATTTTCCTCACGGAAATTAGTGTGATGTTCAAAACAAAATTGCGAAAGACCACATTGTTAAACCTACAGAAAGTTGCACTACCGGTAAGACTACTCCACAGAAAAAACAATGAGATAGACAGACAATATACTAACAAGACAACGCAAACACCATATTTAGAACCAACAGCAGAGGCCCTACAGTCTTGTTCTAGCAGACAACACAGTCTGCAAAACACGGACAGCAACACATTAGACAATGACATGTGTTTCAAGGGAAACAACAAACGCGACATAAAGCAGAACATAAACTTACCAGTATGGAACACAACCATCTCCATCGCATTTGTATTATTAATGTTGCTAAGAATTTTATTGGTAGCACTCAACGCTTACCAACTGCAGGCAACAACATCCATATTTCTACTGTTGAACCTACTAATGTTGCTTACAACATCAGCATTAGAAAATTTTGTTCCTCCATGTTTGTATGATATTGTATGTAAATCAAAAGTTACCATCTCATTCCATTGGAATGTATTATCTATAAACTTAACTCTGATGCAAAATGTGAAACATATTGTCGACAGGATAAAATTGTTTGGGCTCACTGTGAAGCCAACAAAAGTCGAGTTGGCATTTGAGGAAATTGAATTTCTAGGCCATAAAATATCCAAAGGCCACTTAAGTACTGATGATAAAATCGTGACCAAAATATTGAATCTCACGATGCCTACTACCAAAAAGCAAATTAGAAGCCGTTAAGGCCTGGTGAATTATTACAAGTTCATACCGAACTTGGCCCAAACCACCAGTGTTGTTTTTTTTCCAGATCTTTTAAGATCTAATTCAAAAATTGATGTGCATAGTGCTACTTTAAAGAACGCAATGTCGCACCTGAAATATTATTTTTCAAACATCCCTATTCTTCGTCTCCCTAATAAAGAGCTTTCTTATACTCTAAGAACAGGCGCCAGTGCCACGACAATTTCCGGGGTGTTGCTCCAGGCCTACGATAACATATACAATCCAATAGTTTACATCAGTAGGAAACTAAGCCAAGCATAATCACGGTATGGTGTGTCTCAATTGGAGGCTCTCGCAATTGTGTACTATGTCAGTAAATTGACTAAATACCTTGCCGGGACACACTTCCTCATCGAAACTGACAATTCCCCATTGATGTTGATCGAGAAAGAACAACCCAAAAACAACAGAATTTACCGATGGGCCCTCATTCTACAGAATTATTCTTTCACCATTAAACACATCAAGCGTTCTAAGAACATTTTAGCCGACTTGTCTAACGAGACCGTCAGACCTTGCAGTCGAGCAGATCAACGACAAGACAACAGCGCCAGTCATCTAGAACGACTACGTAATTAGTGTAAATAGTTAGATTAGATTAGATTAAATAGTTAGTTAGATAACATTTAAATGTCGAGATTATTTTAGTAAAGTTGCACAGTTATATAAATTTTCCCAATAAGTTAAAATTTAAATGGTTAAATAACATCAAATAATTAGCTATAGTTACATTTTGTGAGAAAACAACTTTTATAAATATTAATTATACTATTTTCCCACGTAGCAAATTACAGAAGTTCTAACACATTTTCGGTTGTAAATTCCTTAATAATTAACTAAGTACAAAGGTTTAGACATAAGGGAGCTAAGACAGCTTACAAGAGATTTATTTATTTTGTTTAATTACATTTCTTTAATTTAAACATTACTTAAACTAAATTTACAAAATCTTAATTTAAGAAATTGAAGTTTTTTCCCCCTTACTATTGCCTAGCGCAATCACACAATCTTGTATATAATGTATTTCGTTTAGAAAACTTAACGAGATTGATATATACTAATATAGTGATAAAACTAAATCAGCTCGTTTTTGTCAACTTCAAAACGTGCCTATTTTATTTAAATATGAGAAACATTATTAACAATGCGTAGTATGCATGACTGAGTGGCAAGCGTATAAAAGGAAGGAGTGAATGCATTAAAACAAGAAGTATGAATATTGGTGCACAAGTATTTTTTTTGTAATGATTTGTTTTCGCCTTTTTGTAACACATGTGAGCGTTCATTGATTTTATGTGTTGACTTTACAATTACATTGCAACTATGGTTATGTTTTCAAGAATCACAGTTCGGTAGCTCGTCTCAAAAATTAAGCATAAGCCTTCATTTGTGAGATATAGTGACATACCTGATGACACTTGGAAACCAAAAGTACACAGATTATAAACATACATCTATGTTTCTAATTAAAACATACAGTAGTAATAACATAACACGCAAACTCACATAATACGAACATATAACGTACAAACACCACTTTCTAAGAAAGGGAGATCACACTTATACAAGGGACACAAGGGATTAATATAGGTTACGACTACACAAGAGAAAAGTCTACCAACAAGCGGGAGCTAGAAAGGTGTAAATCAGTGGACACATTTCTTGAATAAAGATGTTGAAGGAACATTTTACGGGAGCCATGGATATTATATCCATGATTAGTCTCCGTTAAAAGAGACAAATTGTTTCGGGGCACCAATTTTGGGTGTGTGTTGCATGTTATTGGGAAACCATAATTGTAAGACAATATTCCTTGGTCAGTTAACAGCTTCCAGTAGTAGATTGTAGGAGAGTAGTTGACTCTTGGCAGCATATCAAGGGTGTGAAGCTGATGATAGACCAGTGGGTGGATACTTCAACAGTGTATCATATCCGTATGAATCAGAGTGATACCCAAATAGAGTGACTGATTAATTCCCACAACTCACTGACGAATTAGTTCAGACTAATTTTATATGCATAGACGACATTGTGTCACAATCCTTGGAATGAATTTGGTGACACAATACCCGGGGTGAATGGGAGGATGTCAGAGTGTTGGGGAATAGGGACAGGACATAGAGAGGACAAGGGACAGAATAGAGTCAATGACTACAGAGATAACGATAGACAGGACATGGGTAAGGGCACAGAGATGTCATAAGACAGGACATCTGCAGGACGGTAGAGAGATTAGAGACAGGACATCAGTGTGGACACAGATATGTCATAGACAGGACACCGACAGGACAAGACCTAGTGATATAAGGAGACTTAAGTTCACGAGACGCTGTCCTGAACTGACCAGACGGCACTACACCGAACGACACAACACAACACGGGCGGAGTAACGCACTACGTGACGGTTGAGACAGCCCGGGTTGTCACGAGGGACACGTGGTCCAGTACCACGAGACGAACTGACCAGTTTGAAAACCTCAGACGGGACTCAGACAGTTTAGAGGAAGGATCGTTGTGTGTTCTGGAGCGAGTGTATAGCTTTTGCGGGAGTGCTAGTTGAAGATAGCGAGTAATTGTGTGTAGGGCTTGTGTAATTGGCTGAGTGCTATAAGTGTTTGTAAGGCGGCATTTTGTACATAATGATTTCACCGCCTTGTGTGTACATTGTGACAATGATCAGGTTCTCCTGAATTAAAATGTGTATACCATACGTACGACTGATGTTTTCTTGAGTGCGTATGAAGGATTTGAATACCTGTGTGCATGTACGACGATGACAATGCCTTAAAAGTGTACTTATTATATTTTAGGAGGCCTGGTGTTCCTTGCCAGTAAGAAGTCCTGATCGTTCGGGTCCACATCGATTGACGGAGGTCAGTCGCGGCGATTGGGAAATCTTGAGCATGGCCTACTATGGGTGACGTTGTGGTGTTCTGCTATGATAATTTGGCGTGTCCAGCGTGTGCCTCGTGATTGCACACCCGCTTCGCACGCCAGTGATCCGGGGCTTGTTTCCAGATCCGGTCAGGGATATGCACTACCGGCGAGCGCAAACGAGAGCGAAACTCGAGTATAGTGCTTCCTTATTGACGTGGATGGGCCTAAGGTTCATACCGGAATACGATCAGTGTTGCCGGTGGTGGGTTGTGCTCAATATTTAAATTTCAAATCCCGAAACAGCCAACTAATCACTTATTATATCATTCATAATATGTTATGTGCTTTCCTTGTCTCTTTTTGTGTCATAACAAAGTAAAGCGTAAAAGTGTACATAGTGAATGTAACTATTAATTCATGTTGCTATAATGACAAAAAGAAATGCTTATAACGGTGGCTATGGTAAACATTGATGGTAAAGATCTGACGTGTTTTTAAACACTGGTGTCATTGATCTGTGCTGATATGCGTATGTTACATTTGGCTAAAAACTTTCTTAGTTTCATTCTTACTTACTCTATACAACAACGACCAAACACAAAGTACACTGTAGAGACCAGTAGCGGCCACCTGTTTTCATGTCTTCCATATCCCCAAATTCCCGATATAGTTCAATGAAAAGCTATGGAATATACACTCCAAGAGCATTCATGAAGAAAATATAGTTAGAAACATGTATGTTGAACAGCGAGTTGACGTTGGGTGGCGTAGCTTCAGTAACCTTAGGTGAGATTATAGTATTGGTTGTAGACGATGTGCATTTTCTGTTATCTATAGTAGATGTGGGTACTGCACAAAGTGAGCAAGTAGAATTACCTGGTTGTGTTAATATGGTCGTTAGCGTATTTAAAATGATAGTTTTATCTTTCTCGGTACTGTGCTAAAGCTGTAATTGCATAATTTCGCTTATATCTGTTGTTCTCAATCAGAGGCCGAAAAAGATATTGTCTTGTCTTGTGGTATTGACACTAGATGCAAATGTTGGTGGTAGCCCAGTGCCAATCTTAGTAACTTGTAAGTGTTGTGTCGTTCATTGAACCTATCCTTTTGTATGGATGTAAAGTGCGACATGAGAAAATTTGTTGTTAGAAAACACATGTATATATCTGCATATATACATATACTATGAAAACATATTTTGAAGCCTCAAATTTGACTTCAGACATTACAATAATCGTCATAGGAGACATAAAGGCAAAAGGTGATTTAAATTTAACCAGATTTACGTTTCCAAAGAGATAACACACATACTATGTTTTCATTCAAATTTCGCCGTTTTCTCTAAGTAGACTATCACTTTTGTCACCACCAGTGTATATGATCATGTGTTTATTATGGGTATTATTAATGTAAATATTATGCTTTGTTGTGATGAAAGGTTAAATGCGTTTTGTAATTTATACACTGTTTACTTATGTTTATGTTTTATCCTATCTTTTTCACCTGTTTTATTTATTGTACCTATTGCATGAAACATATTATGCTTAATACAATGTCTACTGTATTCATGCCGTTGTATGTATCTATTGACTATAGCAAATGTAACACTTGTGTTTTCATAATATAACTATTTATATGTCCTCCTCTCTATTCAATATGTGAAACTACTCATGTTGTATGCCGCCTTTATATGTAACTAATGTACTAACTTATTTAGTACAACAATTTTATACATATCACTGTATTTACTTTATTATGTAATTTAACTTGTAATAGTGTACTTGAATTATTTAAACTACTGCATATTTAGGACTCTCAAAACCTGTTGATCAGGGGTTGTAAACTCCATCACAGCTAATTAACACAACCAATATTTCCGCCACACAACCCCGTCGGAATCGAAACTGTTACCTCCACGTGATCTAAGGTACCCTCTAGGCCCGTATTGTGCTCTTTTTGACCAGCTGTCTGTCGTTGGTACACAGTGTATAAGACACCTCTTTCTGGTAGGATTTAGACTGTCCCTTATTACCCTCTCAGATCGATTGTAATCTTTGTTTTCCAAAATAATGCTTCGCGGAGACGCAACATTTGATTACCATTTTTTTCATTGTTGGTTTTGTTGAGGGCCACGCGACCTATCCCGCATCGGTTATCTGTCATCTTCACTGGGTACCAAGTATCTGATTAATATCTCCAGCTGGTGACACCACAGTTAAGCTACACATAGTCACTATTCTACCGCCAGTTCGCGTAGGAGGCACGGTAAACAACTCCAGATCAGAATGAAGACACGCACAAGATTTGGATTAACCCGCACCTTGAGGTTAATATTTGGGCTCTAATACGGCACTTCACAGCTGCAAAAATGTCATTACCCTTCTTCGCTGTCTGATTTTGGTGAGGGTAGGCGAAATCTCTAACACAGATTCTGTGTGGATATTATTATGGTAGCACGTCTATTTCGTTTTCTATAACTGGATACCTTTGTTATCGTTATATACCAGCCAGCCCTGTGTATATTTATTTACAAATACTTACATATTAATCGATCTCTCAATTGTTCATTTTGGTTAATAATAACCGCAAAGTGTCTCTGTCTTTCATAGAACCTATACTTTTGTATGACTGTGAAGCGGGCGCAATGAGCAGACAAGATGAAAAGCATCAGTGAAGATGTGGTCAAAATATACATATCATGACCAGATAGAACAACAAATTACAAAGTCCCACTAGAAACAAATGAAAAACCATATCTACAACATACTTTTTCCCCACTCTTAATGTTTAAGTTTGAGCGACATCTGTCTTTTGTAACGTGTGACATGCCGAATTTTGTCCTCATAAATCACCTTGAATATATCTTCATATTTACATATGGTATGAAAACATATTTTGAAGCCGCAAATGTGACTTCAGGCCTTATACTAATTGTCGAATGAAACATGAACGCCAAGGATGAACTACATGGGCACCAGTTAATGAATGTTTGTTGTTTATTAGTAGTTGTTTTAGTCGTTCTTCGTGTTTCCGTTCGTACAGCAGTATTGATTTCACCTTAAAGCTAAATATTCATATGCTATTCAGAATGATTCTGCTAAATATGTTCACCCCTTTCTGTTTGTTGCGGACATAACTTTACACGCGTGACGTCCCTTAGTAGATTTGAACAGCTTCGATATTCAATTCACTATATTCGCTTTGTTATGTAACTTAACTTGTAATAATGTAATTGGCTTTATTAACATACTGTGTATTTAGTATATTTCTATATTGTGCCTATGTATGATGCTTCTTTCTGTATACATTATGGTAGTATGTGTCTATCATGTGAGATGCTGTTTTATTTCTAACACAGTAATACATAAGAGGGTAGAAAAGAATCGATATGCCGAACGTAGTCTTTGGTAAGTTAGAAATATAATGACTAATATACAGCTTTAAATTGAAACGAGAAAAAGATTTTGCGATGCTACATAGAACCTGTGCTTTTGTATGAATCTGAAGACACTAAGCAGTCACGCTGAATCTGCTGGCTGTCGAACTGAGGTGTCTGAGGAGAATGCAAAGCGACACAGAGGGATTCGCTTCTCTGGCGCCTATGTTGGGTATAGTTAGCGACCAGGGGCGTTATTCGAACCGTCAATGATACCACCTAGCTCCGTTATATATTCGCCATCTGCCACACTACCCCACCACACAGTAGGTTTCGAACCTGTCAAGCGCTATGGCAGTAACTAGACACCATTGTTATACATTTAGGCTTTGTATACACTTAAAAAGATCCGCCTAGGGTGGACACCCTTATCAACCATGCGCGTGTTTCGACTCTCAAACGATGCCTACGGCACCAGCTAGCCCCGTTACACCCTCGACTACTA
>JACEFZ010011270.1:0-28424 GCA_014155875.1 Cepaea nemoralis | reverse complement strand
TTAATAAAAAAAAAAAAACTTTTTTTTTCTTTCAGTGCCAAACACCTCTAGTGTTTTTTCCCTTTTGGAATAAAAATGAACAGTATGAATTACAATAGAGGCATCATTTGCATTCTGAAGTTTGAAAGTGGTCTCAATAAGATTGTTATATTGTGTTTTCATAATAGGTGTTATAGAGCTGGCCGAGAAAAAGCGTGTGTATATTGGCGGTGATGATTTCAAGTCTGGTCAGACTAAATTGAAATCCGTCCTGGTGGATTTTCTTGTTTCTGCCGGCATCAAACCAGTGTCAATTGTCAGCTTCAACCATCTTGGCAATAATGATGGGGTAAATCTGTCAGCACCAGAGACATTCAGGTCCAAAGAAGTAAGTAGCCTTTGTCTGTTTTCACGTTTTAATTCCAGAGCTACTAAGCCAACGCGACCTCTATATAAAAAAACACATTCTATAAACACAAAGACTCACAAATATACACCTGGTATAAATGAAGCGATCTAGGTACTAAAAGCCAAACTGATATTAACAAGAAATAACACATAGAGAAATATATTAGATGCAAGGGCAGTGCCCAACTTAATTATAAACACAGACCACAAAGTAGTCGTTGCTAAATAAGAACCATCAGTAGAAGAAAGAAAAGACTAGGAAAATACATGCCATGTGAATCAGTAAACTTAAAAAACCTCAAAGACGAGGCAGTGTGGAAAAATTATGAGAAAGAGCTAACTGAAATCTTTGTACAATTACCTATAGAAAGAAAGACAGTGGAAGAAGAATGGGAGATTTTCAAATCAGGCATTTTAAATACTGCATAAATAACATGTGGAACCACGAAAAAACGCAAAGCATGGATACAGAAAATAAGTTGGTGGAACGCAGAAGTAAAGATAGCTGTAAAAGACGAAAAGGAAAAATATAAAAAGTGGTCGAAGAGCAGACAGGATTGCGATTACATAGAATATAGAATAGCAAGAAGACATGTGAATAGAATAGTAAAGAGAGTAAAACAAAAAGACTGGGAGGAGTATTGAGAAACCCTAAATAATTACAAGGAGGCAACTAGAAACTTCTATAAAAATATAAGTGCAATGAGAACCAGAGGAGAACCCTTTGACCCAACTGAAATAAATAACAGCGAAAATGGAGAACCAGTAAGTGAACAAAGACAAATCCTAATAAGATGGAAACAGTACTTCGAACTTCTCACCATCTCATCAGATGCCACAGGAATTCAAGAAACCGATACAGAAGCCACTGAAGAACTAGAACTAGACATACTCAAAGAAGAAATTATTGAAGCCGTCAGATTAGCCCCATTGAACAAATCACCAGGACAAGATGAAATACCAAATGAACTAATTAAAGCAGCAAGAGAAATAGGAACAGCATGGCTACATAGACTATTTAACCATGTTTGGGTAGAACAACAGACATCACGAGACTAGGGAAACGCCATAATTATCCCAATTTGGAAAAACAAAGGCAGCAAATGAAACTGCACACAGTACAGAGGCATTTCACTGTTGAGTCATACTGGGAAACTATTTTGCAAAATTCTTGAGAAAAGATTACTGAGCTACAATAGAACCCCAGCTAAGTGAAACCGAAACACAACTTGGATTTAGGAAAAACAAAGGATGCACAGATGCCAGTTTTGCTCTTTGACAACTTATAGAAAAATCAATAGAATTCAAAGAAACACTACTTAGCCTTTGTCAGCCAAGAAAAGACATTTGATAGAGTAGATAGAAACAAGCTGTGGGAAATCCTTAAACAATATGGAGTGAGTATACATCTAACAAACCTATGTAGAAGCTTATACAACAACAGTGAATGCATAGTGAGAGCAACTGGAGGACACTCAGAACCCTTCACCATAAGATCTGGAGTACGACAAGGATGTGTCCTGTCCCCTCTCTTGTTCATAACATATATAGACAACAAATGTAAAGAAACCAGCCAAACAGAGACCGCAAGAACACTGCATGACGAGAACATGGAAGAAGAACCCTCTGCAAATCTAACCATTAGAGTGACATTAAACTCCTGTTTGCGGATGACCAAGCACTAATAGCAAAATTAGAAGCTGAATTACAAGACCACATGAATAGTCTAAATGAAATGTGTAGGGAACATAACATGAAAATTAGCACAAGTAAAACAGAGGTAAAGACTGTAACTAAAGAAGAAAAAGCAACAACGATTCACCTAAACGAACATCCCTTGAAACAAGTAAAGAGTTTCAAGTACCTAGGAAGTATAAATTCATCAAATGGCAAATCAGAAGACGAGATCGAAAATAAATGCAATAAGGCAAACCAACTCATTGGACAAATGGCACCAATACTAAAGAACAAACATGTATCAATAACTACTAAGAAAGCACTTTACAACACAATCTTCCTACCAACTCTATGTTACCAATGCCAAACCTGGACAATGACAGAAAAAGAGAAAAGAAAAATCACAACAGAAATGAGATTCCTGAGAAGAATATTGTATCAAGAAGAGAGCAGATCAGAAATGAAGAAATCAGGACTAAAGTGGGGGTTATAGCTGCACTAGATTTTATTAGAAGGCAGCAAGTCAAATGGTTTGGCCATGCAAGTAGGTTACCAACTAACAGTATACCACAACAAGCAATGATGTACAGACCAGATGGAAGCAGAGGAAGAGGCCGACCATGTAAACAATGGACGCAGAGAATAACAGAGTCCATGGGAATATTGATACATGAAGCCCATAAGTGGGCACTCTCTCACTTCACCTCGACACCGCAAGGTACAAGAGGAACATGATGAGACAAGATGAGAATTCCAAAGTGTCTTGAGTTGATATTGATCCTTTTCAAAATAGCAAAGATATTCAAAACAACGTATTCCCTTAGTGAATTTCAACACAGAAACCACTAACATATTGCATGATTTATTGCCTGGTTCA
Organism: Cepaea nemoralis; assembly: GCA_014155875.1. NCBI lineage: Eukaryota > Metazoa > Mollusca > Gastropoda > Stylommatophora > Helicidae > Cepaea > Cepaea nemoralis. The sequence goes on along the minus strand of JACEFZ010011270.1, from coordinate 25,483 downwards.
TCAGGTGCATTATGCAGAGTTATATGTCATCATCATCATCAAATGCCATGCCGTCTGGTTTAGGTGTTCATGACTTTCCACAGATCTTGGTCTTTGGTTCTCTGTATCAACTCTGCTGTTGATATTCCTTCATGCCACCATCTCAATCCATCCAGCATAATTTCTCTTGGTCTACCTCTGCCTCTCTTCACCTCATCTTTCCAGTTGTCACGATGTTCTCTAATACCCCTCTTCTCATCGTCACGTAACCCAAAAAAAAAAAGCAGTTTGCCGCTTTCTTTATATATATATATATATATATATATATATATGTGAAAGGAATAATACTTTGGCCGAAATACCCCTAACTTCTAGTGTTTATTCAGCTAAGCTTTCAAGGGGATGAAGTAATGAAACGAATACACGCTCGACTTAAAACAACAGTAAACAAAATAACCACCCCGTTACCTACTTTATCTGTGAAAGAACCATCGTCTCAGCACACCAAATCAAACTGCATTTATCAATTCCGGTGTGAGTGCCAAGCAGCTTGCTTAGGTAGGAAGGAAAGACAGTTAGCATGTCAAGTAACTGAACATATACCAGTTTGGGTGGAAAAGAGAGTTAATCAGTCTTTAACAATTCCTTATGCAGTTGACGGGCTATAAAACGCCCTCCTCGTGGATTTCTCAACATCTTATAAACTACTTTTGTAAAGTTCACTAAGAAAGGACTCTTCATATACAGTGTTCAAAGAACAATAATTGATTGCTAAAATATAGTCAGGCCTTAGCAATTAGGTGGTTACAGCCAGTTTTGTGCAGACAAAGAGTTCATTTGGCATTTGAAATTACTGTGGGGATAATGCTCCACATTCGAACAATACCTGTGACTATGTTTTAAGTAATTCAGCCAAAGTATTGTTCATTTATTCACTTCATATGATATAATTTCAGTGTACAGGTGGACGAGTTGCAACAAAATATGCCAGGCAGATATTCTTTAAAGATTGAGCACAACCCACTACTGGCAATGCTGATTGTATTCCAGTACGAACCTAAGGCCTTGTCCATGTCAGATTGGAAGCACTAGACTCGAGTTTTGCTACCCGTTTGATCTCAAACGAGAACGAAACTCGAGTCTAGAGCTTCCAATCTGACATGAACAAGGCCTTAGGTTCATACTAGAATACGATCAGCGTTGCCAGTAGTGTGTTGTGCTTTATCTTTAAACCTCTTATCCTGAAACAACTAAATAAATCAGAGATATTTTTGTCTTTTAAAATAATAAAACTGGAATGTTCACTTCTTGTTCAGAAAGGAATACCTTGGCCTCTCATAATGCAGCCGAAGGGTTCATTTGGTTGATTGGATGTGATGACCATCTTCATCGGACTTAAACTCTCCATGAGTGCTCCCTCTCTTCTTATCTTGATGACACTAGGAAGCTTACAAATTATTTCATGAACTCCATAGCTCTGACAAGGTTTTCTAACATCTACATGATTCTGACATATTCCATACTGATATCTCTGCGAGGAATTATGTGTTGTGTGCATATATTTCATGGGTAGGCTATGTAAAGCTGTAACATTTTATTTTGATTCTTCTTTTGTCTTGAAGTATCACAGCGTGAAAATGAATGCAATTTTCATGTTTTTTGTTGTTGCTTGCCTTAATATTATATGTGATTTCCTCATTGTCTCCTTTATTGCATCTAGCCATCTCTTCCTAGGTCATCTTCTCTTGTATCCTGATGTTCTCATATGGAATGCTCTAGTCGCTGGTTGATCTTGCTCCATTCTAGCTATGCAGTCTTTGGTCTTCTATAAAGTCAGTAGCAGGTGTTATCCTTGCACTTGTTCTGCATTTCTCATCTCTTCTTGTATTTCCAACTGTGTTTCTTCTGCATCTCATCTCACATGGGATTTTAAGCCTGTTTCCAGGATTAGTAACACAGCACTGGGATAAATAAAGCATCTATCTGCCTCTTTTAAAAATTGTGATTAAACGCATAAATTTTTTATATTTAATACTTGTATTAAATGAAGCTTTGTTTGTAAAGAAGTAATTTAGGGAACTGTATCATTGTTCTCATGTGTAAGACCACAGACTTCTTCATACAACCACAAATATTTCTTTGCTCTGTGCAACATCTGGGTTTCTATGTTTCGTTTGCTATAAGATGGAATTTCTTTGTTTTTCAGATATCTAAAACAAATGTTGTTGATGATATGGTCAGTTCTAATTCTATACTCTACAAGCCTGGAGAGAAGCCTGACCACGTGGTTGTCATCAAATATGTTCCTTACGTGGGAGACAGCAAGCGGGCCATGGATGAATACATTTCTGAGATCATGATGGGAGGTCACAACACGATTGCCATCCACAACACTTGTGAGGACTCTCTCCTGGCCTCCCCTCTGATTCTTGATTTAGCTATAATTGCTGAAATTTGTGAGCGTATAGAATTCCGACGTGAGGGTGAACATGAGTTCCATAGATTTAATGCAGCATTGTCTATTCTCAGTTTCCTGTGCAAAGCTCCTCTGGCACCAAGAGGTACTCCTATTGTGAATGCATTCTTCAAACAAAGGGCATGTATTGAAAATATATTCAGGGCTTGTATAGGTCTGTATCCGCTCAACAACATGGGGTTAGAATACAAACATGAAGTCATTCCTCATGAGCTTCAGCATGCGCTCAAAAGTACCAGCGCCATTCCTCATTCACAAGATAAAATACCAAATGGCATTGTGAAGAAATCAGTGCTCAATGGGCATGTTATCGGCACACACATCCCCAATGGGCACATTTTATGTGAGGTCAATGGATTGGATTGTAATGGTGAAAGGTAATGGCCTCTTGTGATGGTTAAAAATGCTTCTTTGTGATTGTTTATAACACATACATTTGAAATAAAAGCAGGAGTGTGACAAGGAATACTTTTTGCCATCATTATTATTCTTGCTTACCATAGACTGCATTTTTAAGACTACAGTAACAGCCATCTGAAATGGAGTTCAATGGACTCTGACAAAGCAACTTGATTTTTATTTTGCTGACATTGCCCTTTTGTGACACTCACAAAATCAGATGCAAGATAAATTAAACACACTAGATGAGAGGTAACGACAATTCAGCCCACAAATTCATAGGGGAAAGACAAATAAAATTAGATTAAATTTAGCATATAATAGCAGAGTCTCCTTTGGTGTAACTCATTTCAAAAGATTTATGGGAGAAAGAACAATTAAGCCTACACATTCATAGGGGAGAGACACAGAAAATTAGATTAAACCAGGAAAATAACAACCCAGTCTCCTTTTGCTAAACTAATTTCAAGAGACCGAATAAGATGCCCATTTAGGTAGCAGTGTAGACAGATATAAGGGAACATATCGAGATATTACAATAAAAGTACAATAGACAAGAGGAACTTTCATAACACTAGGACATTTGTTGTCAAAAGAAATTAAACTTACCATTCATCATCATCATCTTCCACTTCTGCCGTCAAGCGTCGTGGGGAGGAATAATTTGCGTTCCAGCGCCCGGTGGACGGCACTGGATAGTGTCATTCCGTGTGGTTGTACAATGTCTCTGATGTCGTCAATCCATTTTCTTCTTGGACGTCCTCGTCTCGTCGCAGATGATCTTTGATGTAAGGCCAGTGATGGTAGTTGCTGATGTTGCATTCTAACAACATGGCCAAACCACTTGATCTTCTGTCTTTCAATAAATGTGGCACAAGGTGTTGATCCCACAGTCTGTCTGATAGTAACATTTCTTACTCGGTCTCGGATTGTTAAGTGGCAGCTCTCCTCAGGCATCTCATTTCGCAGGTGTTGATCTTGCGAAGGTGTAATTTGGATAAAGTCCAGGTTTGAGATTGGTAGCATAGGGTTGGTGTGAATATGCTGTTTATTATCTGTCGTTTTGCGGACATGGGTATGTTTGGATGTTTCAGTAAGGGTGACAGTTGATATGTAAGTGCACTAGCTTTTTGACATCTGATTTCAATTTCTCTGTCTAATCTGCCATAAAACTTACCATTAAACTTAGAATATTTAACTCCAATGTTAAATCAGTTATGCTATTTGGATCAAAAACATGAAAATGACTAAAAGAATTAATAATTAACTTCAAATATTCATTAATTAGTGCCTATGCAAAATAGTGGAGCTAAAATGGTACGGCAAACTCACCTGTGTTGAGCTCTTGGAGAGACCTAGGCAAATTCTAGTGAATCCCCAAGGTACAACTTCTGTTATTCTACAGGGATGTGATCTTAGCCTTGTGAACAAAACAACTATTATCTGCATGCACAATCTGTTTGGATGGTACTCTATTCTTGTTTGTTTACATTTGTTTTCCCTTATTGTTCACCTCGTTAGCTTGGTTATGCTCTACGTTCTGTACTATGATTTAGCAGAGCATGCTTAATTTCTCTGCAACTCTTTATTATATAAGGCCTGGCATCTTAAGATAGTTGTCTTTATTTTAAAAATAAATGGGTCGAAGCAGTTTCCTCCTGTGGCTCTGTGCTGTGAAAGCGCCATCACATGTTTATAGTCCAAAGAGCAAGGACGAATAGTGCTCAATCTTTCCCTCACTTTGGCAAGCAATGAACCCAGGCATGGGACCCGCATCAGCAATCCACAATTCACCACTGTCCTTCCTCGACTAGTATGTTGGGCACATATCATTAACAGTTGTGCATGTTTTCTTGTGTGCAGACAATTACCCATAGTCCATTGTAAGAGAACTATAATTTCATAATGACTGGAGTGAAATCTATATGTGACTTCATATAGAATCACATATTTAACATAATTAAACATGTCTGTCATTTTTACGTGGCTGTCATTTATTTTAATGATGTCACATTGGCAGTTCATCACCATCAAGTTACCTGCAGAGTAAAACCCAAGTTATTGTTGTCATGCAGCAGGTCCTTTGCAGAATCTCATGGCGGGCCCACTATAGAGATTCTCAGTCCTGTACAGTTCCCCTGCCTCATGCAGGTTCATGCCCAAGATGTCTGCCATGCCCTGTGTTCACTTTCTTGCCTGTCAGCCCTGCCTCTTCTTCCAGCCTTCCATCACCGTTCTGTCCCAACCACTCTGCCATGTAATATGACCAAAGTATTTCAGTTCAGAGGCTTGATGGTCTTTATGAGGCAGCTTACTTTGATGGTTAGATCTTGTAGAATATCTGCATTTTTCTTCTTGGTCCATGATATTCTAATAATTTTTCTGTAACATTTCTGTTCACAGACCTTGATTTTATTTATTAATTGCAAAAGATCCATGGTTGACATTCATATGTTTCCTAAGGAAAGATGATTGTTATCACAATGTTATTGCTGCCCTTATGCCATAGGCTCTTAATCCTGTCTAATCTCTGCAGTTCTGGGGCCATTCTAAGGCTAATGTTTTTATAAACTGTCCCATTATTGATTATGAAGCCAAAATATTCAGTTTGTCACATTTTCAGTTTTTCATTATTGATTGAGATATTTGGTTGACATGTAGTTGTCTGTGAACATTATTTTGTCTTAAGGCCCCAGGATCTGTAAATACATTGTGAATACAGACCATTGTGAAAGAAATATATTTAAGAAAGGGGGAAATGACATCATGCATAATAGGGCAGGTTTATATTTAGAGAATTTGCCCAGTCTTCCAACTAACCTACCGTTCCACAATCATGCGACATTTGTTTTCAGTTGATGGTTTGTGCAAGTGCAGTCACCAATTAACAATGCTGATGTAAGATTGTCATGTTATGAAATAATGCAGCTAAATCAGTTTTTTTTACTGTTACCAACATTTGTGACACCAGTAACATTTTGTTCCATATCATCAGACATATTTTCCAATGTCAGTAATCTCCTTCTGCCATTTCAGAGATATTAGTTGTCAGTTGTATTGTTTGTGACATGTGCTACTTTTATTTTTTGTTGGGATATTTCAGTATAATGTGTTATTTTGGTTATTTTGTTCCATTAATAGCACGGACAATATTTTTGTGAACAATTGTTATATTAATTTTAGTTTTTCATGTGAAACTTAAATTATATTGAATCTCTTCTTTGTACATGCTTCTTTTTGAAAGCATGTTCTTACCACAGCCACTGTGGTTTACTTTGCTTATATGGATTTTTGGTTCACCATTTTTTAAAGGGTTTATGATTAACAATGTGACAAAACAAAACAAGTATTTATGGCATAATTATAACATTTTGTGTGCGTAGTTTTTGAAGGAACTTTGTGTTAAATCATGTCAGTTTTCCCATTCTTCATTGTCTACTTTTTCTGCTTCATTGTCTTTACTTTTTCTGCTCCATTGGAGCATAAGCTCACAGCAGTCTGACACCAAGCCCTTCTATCTGTTGCTTTCTCCTGCAGCTGTCCCCATGTCCTCCCGGTATTGTTCATCTGTCTCTAGTTCACGTCTCCATGTGTTGTAGGTCTCCCGCTATTTCTGTTGCCCTGTGAGTTCCAGAGACAGGACTTTCTAGTGATACTATTAACAAGTTTTCTCATTGTGTGTGTCCTCTCCTGTGCTAGTGTCAGTTTCTCACTTCTGGACTCATTGCAATCTGTTTAGTTCTCTCCACAAGTTTTGCATTAGTGATTGTGTCTCACCATTGTAGTCCTTCTATTCTGCACAGTTACTGAATGTTTGTAGTTTATTTGTAATTGTAGCCTCCATATTTCTTCTCCATACAGCAAGACTGATTTAATGTTAGAGGTAAATATTCTAAATGTGGTACTGGGTTTAATATCTTTTCACCTCCAAACATTTACAAGTGCTATGGAAGCTTGTCTTGCGTTTTGAATTACTCTAAAGTCTCTGTTTCCCATCTTTGTCCAAATTGCTACCAGTTTAATCCTCCATTGTGTATTTTCTATATTTCGATACATTTTTATTGTTATGGTATTATTTTTTATGTAATTTTGTTTTGTTCAGATATATTTCAATAACTTTTTCTGTGTTTATGTTGTTCATTGTGTTGTACTAAGAAAATATGGGCAATTAAATAAAGTACACAGCCAAAGTAATGATGAGGTAACGTGCAATGTGCTGTTTAGATTGTAAAATAGTTTGATAAACATCAGCCTTCTTCAAGTGTCTTCAGGGATCTTGTTTTTGTGCTCACTTGAAGGTGTATGATTATTTGGGATGTTGTTTTAATTTGCTTACGAGACTTGTTTCTGTATTTGTCATATACATTTTGTGTTCACCAGGAAAGTGACGCCAGGAATACAAATTGGAGGTTATAATATAAATAATATGCGCTATGCAGATAACGCAGAATTGGTGGCGGATAATGCATCAGACCTACAACAATTGTTGGACATTGTAGTAACAGAGAGTGCAAAGAAAGGACTCTTGAATATCAAGAAAACAGTAACAATGGTATATCAAAGAAAATGGTGACACCAAAATGTGACTAGAAATAGAAGGGAAAATTCTTAACCAAGTGGATAATTTTAAATAACTAGGGGCATTTATAACATCAGATGGAAGATGTACAACAGAGATTAAGAGCAGAATAGGGAAAGCAAAAGCCGCATTTCAGAAAATGAAGAGTATCTTATGCAATAAGTCACTATCACTGAATGTAAGAAAGAGAGTGCTGAAATGCTATGATAGAACCAGTTTTGCTGTATGGCAGCGAATCTTGGAATGTAAATGAACAAATTAAGAAGAAATTAGAAGCAACAGAGATGTGGTTCCTGAGACGAATGTTGTGAATTCCTTGGACTGCCAGAGTAACTAACGACGACTGCTTGAAACAGGCTAATGAAACTAGAACACTCTATACAACAATAAGAAGAGACAAACAGCTTTTTTCGGTCATGTGATGAGAAGAGAGGCATTGGAGAACATCGTGACAACTGGAAAGATCGAGGGGAAGATAGGCAGAGGCAGACCAAGAGAAATTATGCTGGATGGATTGAGACGGTGGCATGGAGGAATGCCATCAGCAGAGTTGATCCAAAACACCAAAGACCGAGATCTGTGGAGAGCCATGAATGCCTACGCCAGCTGGCATAGCACTTGATGATGATGAATAAAGTGTTGGTATTTAAACAAAGATAGCATCCCTACACCGGACAGCTGGACTAAAATGTTGATCTGTCGTCCTTGACTTGGGGACGTAAATTACAAGTACCTCTGAAGTCGGAGTGGGTTCATCTGATGGCGAGGGACACTGTTAATAGGGAAAGCTAATCCACACACAAAATTCAGTCCATCACTATGTAAATAGTGTGTATGGACTACGCTTGAGTTCAAAGCGAGCGAGCGCAAAAAAGAAAAGATATCTGTCACAGTAATGTTGAGATGACACTAAATTACTGATACTGCCTTAAGTACATTATCACAGTTCCAGATTTAAAATCTTCTGTTAATTGAGAACATCGCCTCTTGAGAAGCACTCTTAGTTAATGTTTGCATGAAATTTGTATGTCCATTCATGAAAATAACTTATGCATGGCATATTTATCTGTGACAATAAATCAATATGTGTTAGAGAAAATTGGTGGCTTTTGGTTTTCTCATTGTGTGTTTGTGCATGTGACAAGTATGAGAAAGGAACTTTTGTATGTGAAATATCATTTTATGATCGAGAAATCAGTTAACTTTTCATCTCCATTTGTGAAAGATTGCTATTTAATGAACATATTGTAACTTCACATGCAAACAATGGTATCTACCGTAAGATTATCTTCATATATTCTTCTCAACATGAATGTTGCGAATTCCTTGGGCTGCCCAAGCAATTAACAACGACTGTCTGTGAGAGGCTAATGAAACTAGAACATTATATATAACAATAGGAAAGAGGTAAACAGCTTTTTTTGGGTCATGTAATAAGAAGAGAGGCATTGGAGAACATGACACCTGGAAAAATCGAGGGGAAGTGAGGCAGACCATAAGAAATAATGCTGGATGGATTGCGACGGTGGCATGGAGGAATATCAACAGCAGAGTTGATCCAGAAAACCAAAGACCGAGATCTGTGGAGAGTCATGAACGCCTATGCCAGTCGGCATGGCACTTGATGATGATGATCCTTCTTTCGCCTTCTATTGAAACTCTGAAGATTAATTAGTTCATGATTAGTTGGGAATTGCAGCTAAAGTTTTCTAACTGATGAGGTAGCCAGTCCTTATTCATGTTAGTTTACAGAGTTACTACTTTCTACTTCACCTCTGGACATTGTTAACACACGGGCAATCGCCATATATTCATTGCCCAACATTGGAGACAAGGACCATGAGCTGAATCAACCCGACATCATAGCTCGTCATCTTCAATAACAGAGCCCCTATATTAATGGTGCCAGTTCATGAGTCCCTCTGGCCTTTCCTGGCAGTGCTGACTGTCGGCTCGTCCCGCTATATATTTGTCATCACATACACCGTGTTTAGCTAACACAGACTTCATCAGCCCATTCCCAAATCATGAGTGGAAGATGGTACTGGTGATGGCTTTCTAAGCTAATGATGAGTTGTTGCTAACCGCCCTTTGAACACATGTCATACTAAATAAAATTGCTTGCTGTTGATGGAAAACTGGCTACTTCAGTGAGTTACTCCACATAAGAGAACAAACTGGCCGCAACATATGCATTAAGTGCATGTGCAAACCCGGTGTAATGAAGTTGACGATGTCAACTTTTTAGCGACTTTTTTTTATGCATTAGGTGCTCCCGAATCACTTAAAAGCTTGGAATGTTTCACTGAACGGAAAGTTATCTCAGAAAGACATCTATCAGAAGCCTGCTTCCATGAAATCGCATGTTAGGGACATTTTGCAGGGCCCGCGTTTTCTTAGGGCAGCTGTGGTAGCTCAGAGGTTAGCAGGCTCGCCCACTGACCTGGTGGTCTTGTGTTTGAATCAGCTTCAGGGCAAGGATATTTTACAACAGTGACCTGGAATCCCAGGTCAACCCAGCCTAAAATTGGTGCCTGAAATGTTCTGGGAAGTAAAAGCATTCAGCGTGATAGTGACCGCATGATTCATCCAGTGCCGGTTGGTTTATACAAATATGGGGCTAGCACCATATTCCCAATAACCTCAAGTCGTAGAAAAGGTCGTTTACTTTTATATTTTTCTAACCAAATGGCCATGGCATGTGATGTCGAAAATACAACAGCCCCAGTCTTATCTTCCTGAAACATTTTATGGGACACATTGTACGAAGATGGGCTGACCCTGAGCCACTCTGACTTGAAATAAATCCCGCCTCAACCCTCGATAGGCATTTGCATCTATAACCACCGGATGGACACACTAGCCATGTTACTACAGAAGCTGTCATATAACGCTGGTAGGAGTTTCAAAACTGAACAAGTTGTTGCTGCATTGAAAGGAATTCTTCTTCTCTATTATCCACCTTTTTATTTTGTGTGCGTTCGCTCGTTTTGAACTCAAGCGTGGTCCATACACATGCTACTACAGGGTGTATATTTAATGACTGTGTAGTGTTGAAAAATATTGCCTGTCCAAGTTTTGTATTTACCTATTATGCTTCATGAACTTTTCAGAGGGTTAATACAAAACTTGGACCGGCAATATTTTCAAACAATGCACAGTCATTAAACATACACCTTATACTTCTAGTGCAGTGGTTCTCAACCGGCGGGGAATTCCCCCTCAGGGGGGGGGGGGGGATTTTAGGGTTTCCAGGGAGGAATGAGGATTATTTCAAGATCACATTAATATTATTGTTTTTCCCTTCATACTTTACGGTTCTGTACGTCTCAGTAAGTAGACCCACAAATCACGTTTTATGTGGACGTCTAGACTTGTTTTGGTATGTGCTTCCATTATTACGTATAGCCTACTGTATAGGGGCAGGAGCGGGAGGGGGGGGATTTTAGGTAGGAAATACGAAAGGGGGGGGGGGAATGACGCTGTGAAAATATTGTGAAGGGGGCACGGGCCAAATTTTTAGGTAGGAAATACGAAAGGGGGGGGGGGGGGATGACGTTCTGAAAATATGGTGAAGGGGGGCACGGGTAAAAAAGGTTGAGAACCACTGTTCTAGTGCATTGGACTTATTTTTTGGGTGTGGGCTAGCTTTCCCTATTATTAGTGTTTCGCGCTATCAGGCAAACTCACTCCGACTTCTGAGGTATTTATAATTTACGTATCCAGGTCAAGGTCGAGAAGTCAACATTTTAGTCTAATTGACCTGTTTAGGGGTTGAGCCCGCTACCTCGACATCAGCACACCGGAAGTTTCAAAGCGAATGTCGCTGCGTTTTAACATGTTTCTTTCCTTGGCCGGCTATTCCCCGACTCACAAGCCCGCTTGGAAGAAGCTTGGGTAGTGGAATTACATTGCTGTGCACCCATTCTGCACTAATGCTCTGATTAAAACAAGTAGGCATCTCCCCAAAATCTCCATCGCTCTTATCTTTGATATGGGAGTATCTGACTCCATTAGGTACTGGCGCAGTGTCCTTCCTTCGCTGTTTTCAATACATACTTTATGTCTTCTACTTGTACGACATCCCCATAGCCCTGGTCCTTGATGAAAACTGCTGCTGCATTCATCTTTGAATTTGCCAACCACCTTTTTGTCGAATGTTTGGGGTGGTTTCGCGGGTAATCCGAGAAGTCGTACCAGTCGGGGTGGGCTTTCATGTCGGCGTACACATCGTTGGTCTCCACCTGGAATAGAAGAGAGTCGGTGTCGGTGTAGCAGAGCTGTACTCTATTGTCATACTGTGGTTTAAGCTTGTTTTACCAGAAGCTGTACATGAGGTGCTTGGATAGGTCCAGGATGGCCTGCCCGCAATAGACGGGTTTGTTCAGCTGGACTCTGGCCTTGATGATGTTCACCGCAATCAGTCCACCATTGAAGATTCTACACGATACATAGTTGGGACTGGCAATTAATTTTCGGAGCCGGTCAACCTCGGTGCCTCTGACAAGGTTGACTCTGATGCGTTTACGAACATTCTCCATACTCTTCCCGAAGACGGCGTTGTTCATCAGCTTGAAGAAGTCCTTCTCAAATTCTGACTTGGCTAGGGTTCTTAGAGGTGTGTTCATCTCTATATAGGGCTTCAACCATTGGGCCTGATTGAACTTGATGGCCCGGCGGCTCTTGGTGACCTCTATACCAAGGTTGTGATAGAGTTTGTGCTGTGTTGCTATTGTGGGTGTTGTGTGGCTCCGGTCTAGTACAAAGCACCCCAACAGTGCTAACAGAAGATAACGTCAATAGTCAACTGACTTGATTCAAGCACGAACACAAGGTCCATGTTAAAGCACATATATTTAATAGGAGGCTATTTCCTTCTGCATCTTTCTCAAATAGTTGAGATGGCCGATGTACATTTCCTACATCATATTTAAATCATATATTTTCGTTACAACAAATCCCTCTTCTATTTTCTATATAGTTACAAGGCCCCTTGCTCTCACCTGACGTAACATATATCTACTTGTCTATTCTATCGACGTACACTACTTACAGTCCGCTATGTGGCTAGTACCCCCATGACCTCTACGCCATTCTCAACTCACAGGTTGCAGGTCCGTTGTTATTTACAGCCAGTATGGCACCAGTTCTCATCGCCGCTTATTCTTCGTAATGCCAGAACATGTCTCCATAAGATATCTTTCTTTCTGAACGTACTAATGCGGCCAAACGTCTCTTCTCGCTCGATGTTTTCTTTCCAATCCGCCGGTTCATATCTTCGCGTCTGCCGTCTACAAACTCCCTGTTGTCCTCTGACGTAGTGCCCTGCTACGTCATTTAGTAACGTGTGTGTTTATCTGTCATGGGGATTAAATCTTTGACTGTCTGTCGTCAAGTCTCTATATTTCTGAATCGCTGGATTGCTGAATCGCTACGTGGCAGTATGCCACCCCCTTTTTTAAATGGTGTAACCATTTTTGTAGTCTGATCGGTTTTCATTTATGACACGTAGCGGGTTAGAAACATATTGAGTCATATCATATAGACACAGACCAATATACCTATACTTTAGCTAATATGATGGCATGGTCTCCTATTAATCACACACAAAATCTCAATTTAAAAAAAAATAGTATTATTATATATTATATTCAGGCACGCACTTCAATCTACACTCCCAGTATACGTCGTGTAGCACCACCCTATGGGAGGGATGTGCTAGCTTTAACTAAAGGTTTCAAAAGATCCCGCGGCCTCCCCCTAGTAAGCCCCTCATTTGCCCTTAAAGACAAGCATCCCCAACCAAGCTATTCAACCCGATCGAGGGGACGTGTGTGATTAAATGGTACCATTCCCTCTGTATTAGAATAGGAGGTTGACATGTGAATGTACAACTATATATAAATGACTCTTATTCCCCCATCATACTTGCTATTTTGTCATGATCAGTTACCGTTTGACCTTTACTCTTTTAAAAAATTCGATATGTGGGGTTTTCTGCCTTCGTAGCTGTCTTTTTATGTGCGATTGTAGTTTCTTTTAATTCTCTATGTGACGTGCGGTTCTTATCCGTCCTCATTACTACTCTATAGATTAATTTCTATAGCTCATCCTAACTACTGTCTATAAACCTAGGCGTAATAATAACAAAGTATCATACTGACATTCAGTAATGAGACATGTAATAAGAAACAATGAAACTAATCAATGTAGCTTCATATTCTTCTTTGACATTATGATTGTGGGTGGTTTTGACTTATATGTCATCTTGATTCCTGCTACGGAGTATTTATACTCAGTTTGCCTCATCGATAATATTGAGGAGGTTAATTATTCGCACTGAGTTCACCCGTATCCGAGTACCAGAATAATTAATAATATAACCTGAAACATTACAACTTCAAGCATAATGTAATATAACAATTTAATAAATAAAGTAATAATAATTCAACCTGAAATCACCAAGAAAATAATATTATACGCAAATTTAGAATACTCCCATTCAGTCATGCTATTCAGCCTATTTGTACATCTGCAGGTATGTTTAGTCTGTAATGTTCTGTGTGTCTGGTGTTCTGGAATGAAATCGTGTATGTATTGTGTGACTGTGTCTCGCAACCAAACAAACACTCTGTCATGGAAAATTGTAAAAGCTTATATCTGATTATAGTATTATCGTTCATTCCATGATGCATGAATTATAAATGAATGATATACTATCTGTTTGAAAGACATGACCCGCTCATCGACAGTGCGATGAGTGAACCATGACGTACAAATCGCGAGTGAATTATATGTTCCATGTTCGAATGACATGACCCTCTCATCGACGGTGTGATGAGGGAATCATGACGTACAGCTCGCATCCATGTGTAACTGAAATGGTGGTGTGATCATGATCTATATGGTCTATGACATGAATGTAACTATGAATGTAATTTATGTGTACAAGCACTATAGTAGAGTTCACCATCTCGAAGTGCAGATGCTCATTGGTGTCGTCAAACTATCGCAAAGGTGCAGATTACGATCCCTTGACAAAATCACAACGTCACTAAATCACAATACTCGGTGTAGTGTCCTGCTGACAAGTCCCAAATGCACACGCAATCGTCCTCTACACAATCTGGTAATCAACAAAGCGGGAAATAAATCAGAGTCTATCTGACTATCAATAAATTAAATACATTATATATGATAAACTGTTTGTTGTTTATTTTGAATGTTCTATACGGCAGTTCAGAAGTGAAATTATTATTCGAATTACTAGACTACTCCATTAAAAAATATATGCACGCAGACTGTAACATAAAACGATATATCAGAATAGATTCCTATAGTCTACTAAGAAGATCAGCCAGGTTATTATCTCTACCCGGAATGTGACAGATGTCAAAATCATAATCCTGTAAAAGAAGAGACCATATGTGTATTCTGGAGTTTTTAGGATGACCATCTTTAAAGACTTGCAATGGCTTATTGTCAGAAAGAACAAGGAATTTCTTCCCCAGCAAATATGTAGAAAACGTATTGACACTTTCTATCAGAGCCAAAGCTTCAAGTTCAGTGATAGCATATTTCTTTTGCGTGTCTGATAGTTTCCTGCTAAAGTATAGAACATGATGTAATTTACCATCATGAATTTGCAACAAACTCGCAGAAATTGCTTAGAAGCTAGCATCAGTTTGGACAATGAAGTCTTTTGAGATGTCTGGTAGTTTCAAAATTGGACAATTACTGAAAAGATTCTTAATTTGTTGTTGAAGTTCATCATGTTTCTCAGTCCACTTAAATTTAGCGGGTTGACCTGTTTTCAATAGTTCTGAAAAAGTTGCTGTCATGTCCGAGAAGTTAGGAATAAACTTTTGGTAGTAATTTATGAGTCCTAACACACTTCTAACCTCTTTCTTAGTGGTGGGAGGTTTAATGTTTAGAATTTTGGTGACTACATGTGGGTCTGTTTTCCGAAATCCATCATAAATTCTATGCCCGAGAAATTGAACCTCATTGAAACCTATTTCAACTTTATTAGGTTTAGCTTTTAGTCCATATTGTTGTATTCTTTGAAATACCTGTTTTAGGATCTTAGTGTGTGTATCGATATCTGTAGTGTGGATGCACATATCATCCGTGTAAGTTGCTACATTGGTAATACCTTCAAGTAACCTGCGCATCATCCGCATAAAGGTACTCGGTGCGTTCTGTAGTCCGAAAGGCATGTACGCTCACTCATAACGACCTAAAAGAGTGGCAAAGGCAGTGATATACATGGATTCTTTATCCATAGGGATTTGCCAATATCCCTTAGTAAGGTCTATCTTAGAAAATATTTTAGATTTTGCCATGCCGTCGATTAAATCGTTGACGTTGGCATGGATTCCGCATCTAATAATGTTAGTGCGTTGATTTTTCTCATTGGCACCTTTCCGTCTTGACAGACGATAGTTTGGTACATTGTGCTTCAAAAAGGCTTAATAACTACGATCCATGGCGGTGGCGAGTGTGGCTGGTAAGGCCAATTCTTGCTGCAAATGTTTGCCCACAGTAGGTGCATGTGAAAACATGGTCATTTCCACCATTTTGCACCATCTTACGTCTCTCATGCTCTGTGTGTGCTTTATCTGCAATCATTTTCTCCTTTGTCTTTATTCCATTTCTGATAGTTGCCCTCCATGCAACACGTTCAGCGGCGACGTGCTCCCAATGTGCATTCTCAATGCCTGTATCAATCATGTCCCGCTTACACACATCTTTGTATCGTAGTAGAGGCCGACCTGAGATCTCCTACCCGTCTGTAATTCACCAAAAAAGATGTCCTTTGGTATTCTACCATCATCCATCCTCCTAACGTGTCCTATCCATCTAAGTCTACGAAGACTGAGCATGGAATACACCGTCACACAACCTGATCTTTCCAATACTTCAGTATTTGTGATTTTGTCTTGCCACTTAATACCAAGTATTCTTCGCAGACACCGCATATGATTTTTCTATAATCACACAAATCCATAAAGAATTGTCTTTCTTTTTCACTATGACTAATGGTGAACAATAATTAGATGTGGACTTTCTAATAATGCCACACTGATCCAGTTCCGATATTTCAGCTATCACTCTTTCTAAGTAATGTACTGGAATTGTATAAGGTTCTACTTTGACAGGTATGTTCGATAGCAAAGTGATCTTATGTTGTATTAATGATGTTTGTCCCGGTTTATCCGAGAAAATATCACTAAATTGTTGTATTGCTGCTGTAAACTTGTTTTTATCTTGCGTTGCTAAGTTTTTGTTAACTTGAACAGCTTTCCAACTATTAGTACCGCTGATAGCTGGTGTCGGTATATGTTGTGTAACTGCATCATCTTGTTGTTCTTTAATGACTCAGCATGCTGCAGCTATTCTGTGTGGTAATTGTTGTCCTGTTTGTATATTGTCTGTATTGCGATCAATGTATGGTTTCAGCATGTTAATGTGAAATATTTTGTTTTTACCTTTGACGTTAATTAAGTAATCAACATCACTGATCTTCTTGACAACTTTAAATGGACCATGCCATGAAATGATGAGATAATCTCTAGGGTCGGGTAATAAAAGAAATACTTCTTCTTCTTTCAAGACGATTGTCTTGGCCTTTCTGTTGTCATACTGTCTGTATTTTTCACCTGCTTTCTGCAGTGCTGATTTAGCAAATTGACATGCTGTAATTATTTTGTCCCTTAGATGTGTTACCATCTCGTATGCCTCCCGTTTCGGGTGGTCATGCACCTTATTTGTGAGCAAATCATTGTATAACGTGGATTTGCTCCGTATTTTCATCAAGTTCGAACGGGGAGAAACCTGTGCTCGCCTGTGGCACTTCGCGGTATGCAAATAATACCGCTAGTAACAGAATATGCCAATCTTTTGGCCGTTCAGCCGTAACTTTTGCTAAGGTTCGTTTCAGGACTCCGTTGAAATTTTCATTGACCCCATTGGTCATTGGGTCGTACCTAGAACTGAAGACATGAGGTATGCCCAGCATCTTCATGGCGGCTTGGGTAGCGTCAGAAATAAATTGGCTACCTCTGTCGGATAGTATACACAATGGAAAACCTATCCTGCTAAAAATTAAAAGACATGAGTCTACGATGGATCTAGACGTGATGGACATTAACGGAAAAGCTTATGTCCATCTGGTGCATAGATCTATCATTGTCAGGATAAATCTATTGCCTCGATCTGTTGTTGTGTTAAGAGGTCTCACGATGTCGACCGCTATTTTCTGGAACGGTCGAGATGCCAGATCAGTTTGTTGAACCGGTGCCTTAGGATGTTTACCTTTCGGTGTAGTCCTTTGGCATAGCTCGCATGATCGGACATGTCTACCAATGTCCTTCGAATAGCCAGGCCAGTAGAATTGTGTCAATGGTTTTCAAGTTGATGAAGAAGGAGGATGTAATGCTGGCGGCAAGGGATAAACGGAAAGAAGATGATGAAGGATGAGCAGCAGAGGAGATGATGATGGGAGAAGTAAGGGAAGGAGGAGAGGCAGGAAGAGAAAAGGAAGAAGAATATGAAAAAAGGGGAAGGAGGAAGAAGGGGTGGAGAGGGATCTCAGCAGTGAAAGAAGAAGAAAAACAACAGGAGGGGAAAGGAATGAGGAAGAGTAAGAGGAAACACAGGTGGATGGAGAGGAACACAAGTGGATGGAGAAGAACAGAAGTGGATGGGGAGGAACAGATGATGGGGAAGAACACAAATGGACGGAGAGCAAAAGAAGATAGAAGATAACAGATGTGATTGAACCTACGAAAATGCCCTTAATATGGGATGTTATGGAAACAGGCTTCTGTTAGCATTCGGTATACTGGAGCCGGTCTTTTCTCTAATTTGAAGACACTCAACAGAAGTAACCGGTTTTACGCCAACAGCAAGTTGTATTTAGTAGGACATGTGTTCAAAAGACAGTTAGCAACAACTTATCATTTTCTTATCAGGTCATCACCGGTAGTTTCCACTCATTATTTGGGAGTGGGATGATGAGTGCGGTTTAACTACTTCGTGATTTCTGAGGGTCCACTAATTTTGAGGGTGACCTAGAAACTGCAGTGCACGTTATGGCACTATCCTTCTTCCCAAAGCTTTGAGTGTTCCTGGTCATGTCCAGTTTTCCAGTTGCAGATATAGCACAACGTGAATGGCGATTCCATTTGGATAATGTCATTGAAACGCCTTTTATTGTATCTAGTCCTCCCTATGTTGAAAGAATCTAAAAGGCTATGACGTATTTAGGATGCCTTCAAACAAGTGAGGAATCAAGGCATACCGGGTATCTGTTTTCAGCAAGAACATTCTGTGACTCGAATTCATTTACTGTCGGACTTTTCAGTGTGACAAAAGGACTTTTCGTGAAAGGGACCCGCGAGTAGTTATAAATGGGGGATTCGTTATTATTTGGAGGTTGCGGAGGATTGCCTTGACCTCGGTTGATTTTCACTCCTCCTCGGTCATGAAGTTGGGTGGGGTAAGGGGTGGTATCTAGGTCATATCTAAGGGCGATAATTCTAAGATTTTATGTTTCTAAGGGCGATAACTATTGAGTGGGTGTATACAAATTTTAATTAATTATTATAAATAAAATAAAATAAATAAAAAATAAAAATAAATAACGACGGGGTGCGGGTGGTGGCGAGGGGGTGGGCGGTGGGGTGAGGCTAGTCGGTTCGGGTTTAAACCACTATCAGGTATATAATAATTTTTTATAGATCATGTATAAACAATACAATGCATATTAAATAAGTAGCGGCATAGTGGAAATTCTGGAAGGTAGTACCGGGGAGTTATACGTCGGCAAGTGTGGGAAAATCTCCGGCGGGTGTGACGGTGGTCGGTTCATAAACAGACGTGGAGGGGGTGCATACGGAAAAGTCATTAAGTAACGGTTGTAAAATGTGGGTGAGTGGTGTTTTAAAATATTTTGAACTGTTAGCGCATTGGTGGGTGTACATTAGTACGAATAGAAGGAATAGGTGCGGTGGGGATAGTAGTGGGTATGGGTTAGTGAAATTAGTTGATAAGGGTGGTTATTAGTGCTATGTAGATGTTCATAGTAGATTATTCACTAAAAAAACACGTGTTACAAATGAACTTGAAGCTAAAGATCGCTGATTGTAATGGATATAGTGTAGTATCATTCGGTGGTAAGGGGTGGGTACCAGGTATTAGTGGTCAAGTAGTGGTCAAGCAGTGGTCAAGCAGTGGTAGTCAAGTGAGGAAATTTTAGGGAAAAGTAGTTGTAATGATATGGTGATGATTAAAGGGTGATAAATTAGTGGTCAAGCAATGGTCAAGTGGTGGTCAAGTGAGGGAAATTTTAGGGAAAATTGGGTCGTAGCGACATGGTGATGGTTAAAGGATGGTAAATTAGTGGTAAATTAGTGGTAAAGCAGTGGTCAAGCAAGGAAAATTTTAGGGAAAATTGGTCGTAGCGACATGGTGATGGTTAAAGGATGGTAAATTAGTGGTCAAATAGTGGTCAAGTAGTTGTCAAGTAGTGGTCAAGTGTTGGTTAAGTGACGAAAAATTTTAGGGAAATTTTAAGGAACAGTGATTGTAATGATATGGTGATGCTTAAAGGGTGGTAAATTAGTGGTCAAGCAGTGGTCAAGCAATGGTCAAGTAATGGTCAAGTAGTCAAGTAAGGAAATTTTAGGGAAAAGTGATTGTAATGATATGGTGATGATTAAAGGATGGTAAATTAGTGGTCAAGCATTGGTCAAGTAGTGGTCAAGTAAGGAAATTTAAGGGAAAAGTGGTTATAATGATATGGTGATGATTAAAGGGTGGTAAATTAGTGGTCAAGTAGTGGTCAAGTGTGGTTAAGTGACGAAAAAATTTTAGGGAAAATTTTAGGGAACAGTGATTGTAATGATATGGTGATGCTTAAAGGGTGGTAAATTAGTGGTCAAGCAGTGGTCAAGCAATGGTCAAGTAATGGTCAAGTAATCAAGTAAGGAAATTTTAGGGAAAAGTGATTGTAATGATATGGTGATGATTAAAGGATGGTAAATTAGTGGTCAAGCTTTGGTAAAGTAGTGGTCAAGTAGTGGTCAAGTGAGGAAATTTAAGGGAAAAGTGGTTATAATGATATGGTGATGATTAAAGGGTGGTAAATTAGTGGTCAAGTAGTGGTCAACCAATGGTAAAGTAGTGGTCAAGTGAGGAAATTTTAGGGAAAAGTGGTTATAATGATATGGTGATGATTAAAGGATGGTAAATTAGTGGTCAAGTAGTGGTCAACCAATGGTCAAGTAGTGGTCAAGTGGTCGAGTGACCACTTAAATTGTAGAGGACGATGTACCTAAGATTATGGTAGTGGTTAAAGTGATCGATGACATGGTCAAGTAGCGGTCAACCAGTGGTCAAGTGGTCGAATGAACACTTAAAAGGTAGAGAAAAGTACGTATATTGAAACGGTGATGGTAAAATGGTCGACAACGGGGTCAAGCAGTGGTCAAGTAGTTCTCAACCAGTGGTCAACCGCTCAAGTGAGAAAATTGTAGGGTATGGGTACGTGTAGTGAAACAGAGATGGATAAATTAAGTAGTGACGTTGTCAAGTAGTGATCAAGTAGCGGGCAAATACTGGTCAAATGGTCGAGTGACCACATAAATTGTAAGGGAAAGTACGTGTAGTGAACCTGTGTTGGTTAAAGTGATCGATGACGTGCTCAAGTAGTGGCCAAGTAGTGGTAAATGGTCGAGTGACTACTTAAATTGTCGGTGAAAGTAGGTATAGTGACATGGTGATGATCAAGAGTTGGTCAAGTGGTGCTCAAATAGTGGTCAAGTAGTGGTCAAGTAGTCGAATGACCACTTAAATTATAGGGTATGGTACGTGTAGTGAAACGGTGATGTAAAATAAGTAAGGACATAGTCAAATAGTGGTCAAGTACTGGTGAAGTAGTGATCAAGTGGTCGAAGGATCACTTAAATTGTAGGGTATGGTATGTGTAGTGACATGATGATGGTTAAAGTGATCGATGAAATGATCAAGACGTTATGCCGACTGCTAAGTTCAGAAAACAGAGAAATATATCACCCAAACTTATAAAAAGTAGGAACATATGTTAACCAAATGGAAAATATCTTAGCCAAATAGGAAAAGATATTGACCACGTAACGATATATCTTGTCCACACTTATGAAAAGTAGGGAAATTTGTTAGTCAAATGAGAAAAAAGATTGACCAAGTAACGAAATACCCAAACCAAACTTTTCATAAGTTTGGTTTGGGTATTTCGTTACTTGGTCAATCTTTTTTCCAAATCTTTTGGGGTTTTCGAGACCAGTTTATGTTGTATTGATGCCCGAGTGTCCTTTGGTGTAACCGGATAACACTAGGACTACACGGTTATAGAAAGGAGAGAGAGAGAGAGAGAAGGGTGACCCTTTTAGCCTTCGGCTGCAATGTTGATGATGCAGTGTATTCACTCCTATACACAGTGATCATCATACGTTAGGTTCCTTGACTCGACAACCGATAGGACACCCTTTTTCTATAGTTTCCCTCTTAACCACGTGTCTAAGATGTACCATTACCCCTGTGACTGGATTCGCCGTCGTCTTTGAACATTTCGTTTATTAGCGACGTGTTCCACGTGTATCGTTATGCGTGTCACTGGATCCATTGCCATCTTTGACCGGTTGAATCATTAACCCGTGTTCTGGCTATACCATTATACATGTTATCGGAAGCAGGGAATTCTTTGATTGTTTTAGTCAGTGAGCCTTTTCTTGGATGTACCATTACACATGGGATCGACTGCAAGTCCATATTTGACCAGTTTTAGCGAATGAGACGTAGTCTGGTTGTAGTAATTACCCATGTGTGATAGGGTGCGACACCATCTTTGACCGGCTGTAACTATTGTCCATGTGTGTCGACTGTACCACTAGGTGCTATTGATCAATACAAAATCAGTGCTCGAGGCGCTCCTGTCAGGGAAATTGGCGATAGTAAGGACATTACTTTCTGAACTTAGCAGTCGGCATAACGTCTGATCATTTCATCGATCACTTTAACCATCATCATGTCACTACACATACCATACCCATACAATTTAAGTGATCCTTCGACCACTTGATCACTACTTCACCAGTACTTGACCACTATTTGACTATGTCCTTACTTATTTTACCATCACCGTTTCACTACACGTACCATACCCTATAATTTAAGTGGTCATTCGACTACTTGACCACTACTTGACCACTATTTGAGCACCACTTGACCAACTCTTGATCATCACCATGTCACTATACCTACTTTCACCGACAATTTAAGTAGTCACTCGACCATTTACCACTACTTGGCCACTACTTGAGCACGTCATCGATCACTTTAACCAACACAGGTTCACTACACTTACTTTCCCTTACAATTTATGTGGTCACTCGACCATTTGACCAGTATTTGCCCGCTACTTGATCACTACTTGACAACGTCACTACTTAATTTATCCATCTCTGTTTCACTACACGTACCCATACCCTACAATTTTCTCACTTGAGCGGTTGACCACTGGTTGAGAACTACTTGACCACTGCTTGACCCCGTTGTCGACCATTTTACCATCACCGTTTCAATATACGTACTTTTCTCTACCTTTTAAGTGTTCATTCGACCACTTGACCACTGGTTGACCGCTACTTGACCATGTCATCGATCACTTTAACCACTACCATAATCTTAGGTACATCGTCCTCTACAATTTAAGTGGTCACTCGACCACTTGACCACTACTTGACCATTGGTTGACCACTACTTGACCACTAATTTACCATCCTTTAATCATCACCATATCATTATAACCACTTTTTCCCTAAAATTTCCTCACTTGACCACTACTTTACCATTGGTTGACCACTACTTGACCACTAATTTACCACCCTTTAATCATCACCATATCATTATAACCACTTTTCCCTTAAATTTCCTCACTTGACCACTACTTGACCACTACTTTACCAAAGCTTGACCACTAATTTACCATCCTTTAATCATCACCATATCATTACAATCACTTTTCCCTAAAATTTCCTTACTTGATTACTTGACCATTACTTGACCATTGCTTGACCACTGCTTGACCACTAATTTACCACCCTTTAAGCATCACCATATCATTACAATCACTGTTCCCTAAAATTTCCCTAAAATTTTTCGTCACTTAACCAACACTTGACCACTACTTGACCACTAATTTACCACCCTTTAATCATCACCATATCATTATAACCACTTTTCCCTTAAATTTCCTTACTTGACCACTACTTGACCAATGCTTGACCACTAATTTACCATCCTTTAATCATCACCATATCATTACAATCACTTTTCCCTAAAATTTCCTTACTTGACTACTTGACCATTACTTGACCATTGCTTGACCACTGCTTGACCACTAATTTACCACCCTTTAAGCATCACCATATCATTACAATCACTGTTCCTTAAAATTTCCCTAAAATTTTTCGTCACTTAACCAACACTTGACCACTACTTGACAACTACTTGACCACTATTTGACCACTAATTTACCATCCTTTAACCATCACCATGTCGCTACGACCAATTTTCCCTAAAATTTTCCTTGCTTGACCACTGCTTTACCACTAATTTACCACTAATTTACCATCCTTTAACCATCACCATGTCGCTACGACCAATTTTCCCTAAAATTTTCCTCACTTGACCACCACTTGACCATTGCTTGACCACTAATTTATCACCCTTTAATCATCACCATATCATTACAACTACTTTTCCCTAAAATTTCCTCACTTGACTACCACTTGACCACTGCTTGACCACTACTTGACCACTAATACCTGGTACCCACCCCTTACCACCGAATGATACTACACTATATCCATTACAATCAGCGATCTTTAGCTTTCAAGGTTTCATTTGTAACACGTGTTATGTTAGTGAATAATCTACTATGAACATCTACATAGCACTAATAACCACCCTTATCAACTAATTTCACTAACCCATACCCACTACTATCCCCACCGCACCTATTCCTTCTATTCGTACTAATGTACACCACCAATGCGCTAACAGTTCAAAATATTTTAAAACACCACTCACCCACATTTTTACAACCCGTTACTTAATGACTTTTCCGTATGCACCCCCTCCACGTCTGTTATGAACCGACCACCGTCACACCCGCCGGAGATTTTCCCACACTTGCCGACGTATAACTCCCCGGTACTACCTTCCAGAATTTTCCACTATGCCGCTACTTATTTAATATGCATTGTATTGTTTATACATGATCTAATAAAAAATTATTATATACCTGATAGTGTTTAAACCCGAACCGACTAGCCTCACCCCACGCGCCCACCCCCTCGCCACCACCCCGCACCCCGTCGTTATTTATTTTTATTTTTTATTTATTTTATTTTATTTTATAATAATTAATTAAAATTTGTATACACCCACTCAATAGTTATCTGCCCTTAGAAACATAAAATCTTAGAATTATCGCCCTTAGATATGACCTAGATACCACCCCTTACCCCACCCAACTTCATGACCGAGGAGGAGTGAAAATCAACCGAGGTCAAGGTCAATCCTCCGCAATCCTCCAAATAATAATCGAATCCCACATTTATAACTACTGCCGCGATAGCAATGTGGCTAGCACACTAGCACCTGCCGACCCGATGCTCATAAGGCGGTATCCCCATCGGGGCGGATTTAAAAACTGGACCTGGGTTCCTGGTCGATCCAGCCTAAAACTGGTACCAGGGAATGTCCTGAGAAAGAAAGGTGCAATACTGACCATCATCAGCCACCGAGTGCCGATTGGTCCCAACTATAACATATTCAGCTAACACATGCCGAATACGTCTCGTGGCGTGTACAAGAGTTCTTTACATTTCACTTTCATTCATGGTGAAGGGAGTCTCCGTGGAGAAGTAGTCAAACCATCTGCCCCTCCGGGGGGCTCCGGGGGAAGGTTTTGGGGTTTTTTGGGTTTTCAAGCCCGGGCA
>JACEFZ010011269.1:0-13317 GCA_014155875.1 Cepaea nemoralis | reverse complement strand
TCTAAACTATGGTAAAGGGGACATGG
This sequence comes from Cepaea nemoralis, assembly GCA_014155875.1. Taxonomy (NCBI): domain Eukaryota; kingdom Metazoa; phylum Mollusca; class Gastropoda; order Stylommatophora; family Helicidae; genus Cepaea; species Cepaea nemoralis. The sequence continues at coordinate 13,291 of JACEFZ010011269.1, read as the reverse complement.
GCCAAAAAAGGTTGGAACCACTGTACGCACATCTGTATCATGCCCCCTTTAAGAGAAAGAGCCTCCAAACACACCAACATATTGTACAAGACAGTAAAGGGTTTGGGGCAGAAGCCGTCTCCCATTTTCTGATCTTTTTTTTCCCCACCACCCAACGTGACAAAACAAAAAAGCATTCCAAAGAAATTCACAGCTCAGTGTTGCACTAAACACTCAACTCAGCAGAGGGGCGACGAAACCGGTCCAACAGGTCCAAACGTGGGGACAATGCACTAGCAATCTGCGCACAGAGACTATTAGCTGTCCAAGGTCTTATCCGCTTGCCTGCCCCCCCTTGGTTACATAAAGATTCCTTGACAAGTTTAGCGTTTTTTTCCCTTTTAAAAAGAAGTATGTGTGAAAAGCCTACCTGATGGTATCTTCCAATTTTGAGATGTGAGTGTCTTCGAATAAGTCCATCTAAAGGAATTAACTGGGGAAAAATTTTGAACAAGCGTCAGTATAAAGCTCATAACAGAAATGACAACAATGCTAAATTAATACAAATCTCGCTCTTTCACTTGACACCACATCAACAGTGTACTTTTTTTTTCCTTTGAAACAGAGATGCTGATGGCATAGCCATGAACAATTGTTCCAGTCCACAGACAGCCACCACCAGCTATAGGTCTATTATGTGTTAGGACCATCACATTCCTGATGCACAGAGAAATAAGTGGCCACCCTTTTCCCTCTCAGCAGACAATGAACCGGTGCCGATTCCTCACCGAAAGCATTCATGACATATTACATAAACCTTCTAATGATTATACTAGCGTGTTTTGGTTTAAACAAGTTGTAAATATACAATTACCTCTCCTGTGATGAGTTTAAGAAGTGTAGATTTCCCTGCCCCATTGGGACCGACCAAAGCCACCGTGTGTCTAAATAAATGCCAAAATCGAGATTCTTGTAGATGTTTTTTCTGTAGACAACAGAAATCAACAATACATCCGCATCAGCTCATATTCACAGAACTCACCTTAAGCTACGACTTCTCCTGTTGTGCAATTTATGTTTTATACTATTTATTTATAGTATTTATAAGGATTTCATTCGCCAAAAGGACATTGAGAAAAATTCTAAAAAATTCAAGAATATTCAACTTTAGTCAAGAATCATTCATATGTATATCTGGTCTTATATGGTTCTAAAATAGCAATTATAAATTTGATGAAAAAGACATATGCAGACAAGATATAAAAGCAAAAAATAGCACTGCAGTGAAAATTGACAAATGAAAAAGTTCTGGAAAACAGATCAATAAGATTTCTACAGTAATAAAAATTTAAAAAATAAGAAAAATATGGCATTTAATTTCCCTTTTAAAAAATTTAAAAACAGCAAAAGAGTATACTATAAGACAAAATATAAGGGAAATGAGGAAAAAGTGGAAAAAACTGATAAACAGGCATGAATAGAGCTATTAAAGCAGAAAAACAAGGTGAAAAACCCGCAAAACAAGACAGACAACTTTGAGTGGTACGATCAGGAACCTTACAGCCGCCCCCCCAGGGTTTAACGACTTGATGATGATTGGGAAGACCCCCAAAACAAACAGCGTTGTTGCTTTGCTTGATGTGATAAATTAGTATAAGGGGCGTTCATTTGAAATCCGTTCGTGCCGCACCGTGCATAATTGTGTACATTGAACATGATCATGTCCATAGTCCTGTGAAAGCACTGACCGATTACTAAAAGAGCACATGCTTATCGTCCCATGATGCATAGGTTCTGTTTCTGACCGTTGAGAAAATGGCCGGGTTGATCCCAAATCCATCCAAAGAAGCTCAACGAGCGGTGATTCAGTTTCTTTAATTTGAAGGATGTCGACCAGTGGACATTCATCGAAGAATGCAGGCAGTGTACAGTAACAAATGTGTGTTGAAGACAACAGTGACAGACTGGGCACAAATGTTTCGGAAAGGACGCCAGTTCACGACAGATCTTCGATGGCTGGGTCAAGCGCACATTGTTGCAACAGAAAAAAAACATCGCCAAAAATTTATGCAACAGTACAGATGAACCGTTGTCGAAGCATACGTTCGCTAGTTAGAGAATTTGATGCGTCAATTGGGACAATTCAAAGAACCTGCAAAACAGAAGGTGTGTTCAAAAGTGGGGACCACGGGTGTTGACCGACCCCCAAAAAGAGGAACGCATGGAATGGTGTTTGAACCACTTGCTGAAACATGGTGTCCCCCACTTTAACAGAGCACCAAAAGAGGAGCATGCAATGAAAGCCAAAGCTGGATCACCAAAAGCCAAAAAATTCAGTTACAGGTTTCCCGCTGGTAAGGGTTTTGCTGGCGCATTTTTTGACCTGAAGGGCTATTGTTGGCCGACTTCAAAGAACCTGGTGTCAACATCAACTCTAAACCCACTACTTGCAAACACTAGAGAAGCGGCAAAAAGCCATCAAGAATAAACGACCCGCATGCTTTCTCATGGTGTGATTTTGTTGCATGATAATGCTCGTCCACATGTTGCAAAGATTGTGCAGGAAACATTAGCAAGGAAGAAGTGGGACATTCTGCAACATTCAGCCTTTAGTCCTGATTTGTCAGTATGTGATTTTCATTTGTTCTGACCTCTATAAAAGCTCTCAAGGGGCAACGATTTCACACATGTGCAGACGTAATGAACGCGGGTAAACACTTGGTTCAGTGAGCAACCACAATCCTTCTTTGTGGACGACATTCGCCGCCTACCTAAGCAATGGGATGCTTGCCTGAATGCCTACGGCGACTTCTTTTGACCAACCTATGGTGCATAATTCATTCAAAAAATGCTTTGTTTAATTCTACCACACCTGTTAATGTAACAAAGTCATTGGAACAGGTTTCAAATGAACGTCCCAATATTTGTTGTCTTCCCGTTATGTCTTTTCAATCCTGATTCAGTCACTCATGAATGTGTATGTTTGTGTGAAAGCACTCATGCTCAGTGAGTATACGTACCTGGCCTTCTGAGTATCTGAAGCTTACATTCTGAACCATAATGACAGGCGGTGGTATATCACCGCAGCTTGGGAAGTACAGAGAGACTGTCTGCAAATAAAAATAAGCAGGCAGGTAAGGAACAGTCAACTTTCATCTAAGGAGGGTGCATACAAAAACTGCTCACTAAAACTAATTATTCTGATAGACAATGTAAAAATCAAAAACATGTGCAGACATACACAATAGCAGCAGCAGATAATAATGACATGCAATTTGAAAAATACACTAAATACATTTCAACCTCAATATAAAATAAGCAGTTTAATAAGTTTATTTAACACAAGCAAGTTTGTAAACAATATACACATAGTAAATATAGTTACACATGGTTATGTACAATTGATTCTGGCTAAAGGAATTCATAACATCAGATGGAAGATGCATGACAGATTAAGAAGAATCCATCATCCATCATGTGCCATGCCGGGTACTGCATGGGCGGTCATGTTCTGCCATCTCACTCGATTCACCAAGAGTCGTGGATCAGCTCCGTGTTTCTGTCTCGACCATGCCACAAGGCCAAGCCATCCAGGTACTGTTCCCCTCGATCTTACCAGTTGTCACCAAATTCTCCAATCCATTTCTTCTCATAACATGCCCAAACAATTTTGACTGTCTACGTCTAATTTCTCTAATCAATTTACGATCTTCATTTGTTTCTTGAAGGGCTTTGTTCATTGGTCTTTCTGGCTGTCCATGGTATTCTTGCATTTTCCTCAGAAACCACATCTCTACAGCCATCAGATGTTTTTCAGCCTGACTGCTCATTTTCCACGCTTCACATCCATATAAAAGTACAGGTTCAATGTAGCATCTCAACACTCTTTTTCTCGTTTCAATTGACATCTTTTTATTGGTCAATATGTTTTTCATCTTGCTAAAGGCTACTTTTGCCATGGCGATTCTTGTTCTAATCTCTTCAAGGCATCTCCCATCAGATGTATTACTGTTCCGAGATAATTGTACCTGCTCACTTGTTGAAGAATATTCCCATTTACTTGTATATTACATTGTGGTATTTCGTCCTTTCCTAGTGACGACCATAATCTGTGTCTTTTTAAGAAGAATAGACGATGCAAAAGCTGCATTTCAGAAAATGAGGTGTCATATGTTAGATCACTTCCACTGAATGTTGACAAAGAGATTAGTGAACTATTATAATTGATCCTGTACTGCTGTAACATAATAAATCTTGAAATGTGAGTGATCCAAGCAGGGCAGAGCTTGGAAGCAATAGATATGTGGTTTCAGAGAATTAATGTTGCATTAAGAATTGGACGGCCATAGTACCTAATAATGAATGCCTGGAAGAGGCCAATTGAAAGTAGAATATATACACAACAATAAGAATGAGATAACAGTGTTCTTTAGGACAGTGGAGAACATTATGCTGACTAGAACGATCAGTTGTAAGAAGAGGACAGATCAAGAGAAATGAAGCATGATGGTCTACGACTATGGCATAGAGGAATGTTATCAATAGAATTTATCCAGAACAGCAAGAACCGAGATCTGTGGAAAGATATAAATCCACTTACGCCATTTTGCAAGACACATGCTGCTTTTTGTAGTACATTAATGTTCAGTGGTGTTTTCTTTGGTATTGGTATCTGCTGTTATCTTTAAATATATATATATATATATATATATATATATATATATATATATATATATATATATATATATATATATATAATATATATATAAAATGAAAGGTTCGAATCCAGCTAGGGAAAATAATCACTGGACAATAATTTTCTTCTCAGAAGTCTCAATTTCATTTAAAATATTTATAAAATGTCCAAACATTAATAGATTTGTTTTAATATGCAGTTAATTTTGTTGTAGTGTTTTAAAGTGTAGGTAATATTGTTTTCTTAAAATAGCGGTTAAAATGTAACCAAACTAACAGTTTTTGGGACAGACCCGTGTAAACCCAGAAGTAACATGCAATGCACACATTTTCATTAAAGAAAGAAATCTTCTTCTTCTTCTTCTTCTGCGTTCATCCGGAGTTTTTTTTTCGGACGTGATTGCGTTGTGCCGTTTACAGCAGAGCTGCGTTCTTGCGCCGTTAGGTTGACACATCCGACTTCTGCTGGCATTTGTTGACCGGGTTAACCTTTCCCGGGGAAAGAAAGAAATATAAAACAACAGATGTTTTATTCAAGAAAACCAATCAAATCTTCTAATTTCACACAAAGCATAAAGAACAGGTTGACAAAATAGTACATACATGTGAAACAATACTGAATGTATTCATGATTGTGAGGAACATGTTAAAATCTCCTACCTTATCTGAAGAAACCTTATCTGTGAGGCCTCCATCAACCATCTTCTTCAGTGTCTTCTCTTTACTTTGGGCCTGCCTTGCCAGTTTAGCACTGCCATGACCAAAACCGTGCTATATAGTTTCTGGAAAGGGGAAAAAAGGACAAGATATCAGACAACTTGTAGACAAACTGTTACTGTCTCTGCTGCCTCCAAGCTCCTAATTTATTAGCTCACATTCCAAATAAAAGCAATGATTAATAATGAAATTACACCTTATCATACCTAATATAAGCCAAATAACTTATACTTATTAATTAAGACAAACTGCAGGCGGAGTAGTGATAAGTGTTTAGCTAGTTCACTGGTACTATAGAAGGCAAACAGTCTGGTATAGGTTCTGATGTTGACATAAACCATAAAAAGGTTGTGGACAATTTTTTCCAGAAGGTACAGCTGAGAGTGAGACCTGGCTATCCTATCCACAGCAACTATGATCTTGTAAGAATGAAAACATAACATTTCACACCCCCTGCAGTGCTATATAAAAATGGTAACTAAAGGGCTCTTTTCTGGGTATATGGTGTCAGCTGCATATTTTCAGACCAATCGGCACTCTGGCTGATGTGGTTAATATCTGGCTGGCTGCCTTTACTTCCCAGAAGATTTGCTCATATCCACTTTAGACAGGCTCAACCTGAGAACACAGGTCAACTTAAATAAAATTTTAATTTAAAAAAAAAAACCTTTCTCAATAAAAAAAAAAAAAAAAAAATCAAACGAAGGTCAGCATGGCCGAATGGATATGGACCTCTCGTCCTTGACATGGGGATGTAAATTACAAGTACCCTCTGAAACTCAGAGTGGGTTCGCCTGATGGCAAGGGGACAATATTAATAAGGAAAGCTGATCCACGTGCAAAATTCAGCCCAGCGCTACTTGAAATAGTGTACGGACTACGCTTGAGGTTCAAATGCGAATGAGTGCTCACCCCCTCCCCAAATATGACCAATAGTCCAGTAGCCAATCACACCAAGCACTGCGATAATATATGTTCTCAACCTTTTTTGGCCCGTGCCCCCCTTCACCATATTTTCAGAACGTCACCCACCCCCCTTTCATATTTCCTACCTAAAAATCCCCCCACCCCTACACAGTATACGTAAAAATGGAAGGTAAATATGTTAAAACAGGTCTAGACATCCACATAAAACGTGATTTGTAGGTCTACTTGCTTTATAAAATGAATTTTAAAAAAGGATGAGATGTGCATAACTGTAAAGTATGAAGGGAAAAGCAATATCAAGTAATCGGTTCTTGTAACAACACGATCTTGAAATGATCTTCATCCCCCCCCCCCCCTGGAAACCCTAAAATTCCCCTTGGGGGGGGGGGGGGGGGGAGAAATTCCCCACCAGTTGAGAACCACTGGTATATGCCATAGTATTGCCTGTACTTCTATTTCTTCTGATACTAATGACAAAAGTAATACAAACCTTCATGTGTGCAATCTGATCTTGCTCCCATTTATATCTTTTCATCTGGTTCTCCTCAAGCTCATAGCGGGTCTGGACATAGCTGTCGTAGTTACCCTGTTGGTAACATAATTGTTAAAATAGTTTAAAGTCCAAACATATATTACAGCTTCTTTTTTTTTGTCTGATACTTTTTTCTTTTGGGCATATCTGCTGTTTTCTGAGGAAAATGCAAAGAATACCATGGACAGACAGAAAAAACCAATGACCAAGTACTACAGGAGACAACATGAACATCGTAGACTGATTAGAGAAATTAGACGTAGACAGTCAAAATTTTTTGGACATGTTATGAGAAAGAAATGGGTTGGAGAACTTAGTGACAACTGGCAAGATCGAGGGGAACAGACCAAGAGGAAGATCCGAGAGGAAAATACCTGGATGGCTTGGCCACATGGCATGGACGAGACAGGAACACTGAGCTGATCCACGACACTGGTGATCTGAGTGAAATGGCGAGTCATGACCCCGCCCACGCTTTCCGGCATGGCACATGATTGATTGATTGATATCTGCTGTTGTCAGTTTACATCAAAGCTGAATATTTGTGCCTTTTGGCTAACGAATCCAACTGCTGTAGATGTTTTGTTTGACAGAGTTAGCCTTTCCGGCATACATTGATAGGATAATGGTTAATTAATGTTCTATCACAGCAACTAAAATAAGCAACAATTTCAATTCTAGCTGAAACCAGATGTGCAAAGACAAAAAGGCAGCTAAAATCGCCACCCAATATAAGCTTCAGCGTAATATATTTCCTCACTAAGTGACTGGAACAAAGAAGAAACTTCATTAAAAATATAATTTTTTTAAAACAGTGAATACTGTCTGTATCTGAACTGTTAGTTTGAGAAACACACACATATTGACAGGCACTCCAAGGAGTGCATGGCTGGATGTGTGATGAAGAATACTTGTTCCTTCAGTAAAGCACCGTCGTCGTGAGGTTTCAAACCTTGGTATGACAATATCTTTCTGTGTGTTCCTTTTCTATGTCTTGCTTGCTCATCTATGAATGTCAATTAATATCAGCATTTATTTCTCATGTTGCTTCAATGGCCTCATATGATCCCAAGCAATAAATCTTTCTAATTAATGGCCTGGTATTTAACCATTTTAAGAGAGTTAATTCTGGAATTAATGAAAGATACTATAACATTGCCGGCTCTGTGGCGAAAGAGTTAAGAATGCAATTGGTAATCCTGCATACTGTAATCGAAACACAGCTGCTGGCAATTGGAAGCAGACTGCCTTCGCATTGGTTTTCCATACAATGGTATGAGTACCAGTCGTTCAGACAGCAATGGCACACTACTGAAAGTAAACTTGCCCAGGGATTACAAACAGTTAAAACATGGTGGATTTGTCTGCTACGCCCTGAAAGGGATATGCGACTAACTTTTTAACTATAACTTTATCATTGTTTCCCCTGAAGATGTACTGGCAAACTACACAAATTCTAACATACCATAATGACAAATGGAAATTACTTACACCAAAGTATTTGAGTTTCTTCTGATTGCATGTGTACAATGTTTGTACATACTCCATTCAGGAAGTCCTGAGAGTGGGATACAAACATAAGAATACGTGGGTATCTGAAACAGCATGTAATTTTTTTTTTTTACACAAAGAATATACATATGCATGTATATATACATACATTAAAACGACAGCTGACACAATATTGTTCACCATAAGCAGTGAATTCAAGCGGAATTGTTAGTCTAGATATATATAAATTGGTGCTAAATATTTCACATTTTAATGTCATTCATAAAAATAATTAACATTACACATTTATTAATTGGGCAGCCAAGTATGAATCTAAGCAGCATGAAAGGTTTCAAATTCACATTGCAAATTTACTTGACCAAATATGAAAAATACCAATCCAATTTATGATAAAAATTTCATATAAATTTATAATAAATGTTTCTGGCTTATTTATTTATTTATTTATTGAAGTATCTGATTGATGCTAAACACACTAAATTAATATGGTCTTACGTCTTGAGTTCTTCCTCCAACCACACGCAAGCATTAAGATCCAAATGATTTGTTGGCTCATCTAGCAACATCAAGGACGGCCGTAAAAAGAGTGCACGGGCCAGTGCTATTCGCATCCTCCAACCTCCAGAGAAGTCTTTGACCTAGAGAACCAAAATTATGTGCCATAAGATTATCACTATAAAATGTAATAATGGCACCAATCTCTCTCTCACACACACAGAGGAGAGAGAGAGAGAGAGAGAGAGAGAGAGAGAGAGAGAGAGAGTGTGTGTGTGTGCATGCGCTCTCTGATCTAGAGGTTACACGACTTTCTCCGTAATCTCGTAAGTAACGTGACATTGTGCGAGAATTGGTAGCGGTTCTCTCCACGTCGGTAACTTGCGGGGTATTTGAGCCTGTCGCTCAGAAAGCAATGGCAAACTACTGAGCGTAAGCTTGCCAAGAAATCAACAATCAGCTGAAAGATGCTAATTTTGACAGAGATGTCCTGTAAAGGATATGCAAACACACACACACATATATATATATATAATCAATGTTGAGAACATTCTACATATCTATCTTCTCTTCATATTTAAATCTAGACTAACAATTCAGTTTTATGTTTTCAGTTTATTTTATTTTACTGTGATGTTGAGATACCCGTCTGTGAATAAATCAGGATATCTCTGCTTTCAAGCTAACTATTCTTGTTTTTCACCTTTAAATTGCTGACAGAGTGTGGCCGAAACATCTATTTTTGTAACTTGTCTTTCATGTCGTGTTTCCTAATGACATTTCACGTTAACTTATTTTTGATAGCTGTGCGGCAGCCATTCCTGTTTTCGGTCATCATGGAGCTAATTAAGTATGCCCACAATGGCAGCAGATAACCAACAAGACATCAGTGATTCTGTCATACCATTTTAGTCCTATGCCATGAAGCAACCGCTTAATCATAGTATTATTAACTCAGAACTTAGGGAGAGAACAAGATAGATTCCAGCAAATCAAGTGGTGAAGAAAAAACGTTGACGCCAGATAGACACACAATGACAAAACATGTTAATAGCATACCAGAATGTCACCTCTCTGGAACCCACAGGGCAAACGACATTAAGGAAGAATAAAAACACATGGCCAAGAGATTTAGAGACAATAAATCAATATGGGGGTAACATTGGGCGAGCTGCAGGAGACACAGCAGTTGAGTGGGAGTTGGCTGAGGGTCTATGATCAACTAGGGAATAAAAAAAATATAAATTGTTATATTATAATATAAAGATAACTGATTGGCTTACTGAAACTACTGAAAATGTTCTTATTCTCAGGTCCAAAACAAGAACTACAAAACAAAACTAAAAACCAATATATCCAACATGCAACACTGTAGATACAGACAATATAAGCAATTGGAAGAAGAAAACGGGACACTATGAATGAATAAAAATGGTAGTGCAACAGATTTAGTTCTAAAATCCATTTACTAACCGTAATAATACATTTCTGGTGTATACTCTAGTAAAAAAAATGTCTAAACATAAAACAATGGAAAGATCTGATACCTTTGTGTGCTGCATGGCTCTGGTGAATCCCAAGCCATGAAGTATGTATCCGGCCTTGGCTTCAGCTTTGGTAGCATCTAGGTCATCAAGCCTTTGATAAACATCCATAAGCCTCTCATGTGCTTCTGCAGATACAATCAAAACAGCATTAGCCACGCAATATACACACAGCTGATGTGAATCTGCTCTAAGGTGTTCTTGTTACAGCTTAACTGGTTAAACTACTTGCTTTTTATGTTGCAAAAGTGAACTAGAGTGGGGAATATTACACATATCACTACAAATAGATACTGATAATTTAAAACAGAACATCTAACAGGATCCCATTGCAGACTGAGGGTGTGAAATAATAGGGCTCTATTGTGACTTGCAGTAATTCCTTCCTCATCATAGGTTTCATGACAAGGCAGTATGCTAGTGTATTATATTAATACTGCTTATCCTGTGAGTAAAATAACACATTTTAATATAAGCAATGACACCCTTTTATTTACCTGGATCAGTGTTATGGGCCAATTCCTCAGCTTCTTTCTCAAGCCGGCGCCTGGCATCGTCCACTTCAACTACAGCCATAAGGGCTGTTTTATCACTGGGGGGCATCTCTCTTCTCAACAGGAAGGCATCAACATGTTCAGGGATTGGGACCTCCCCTGCAGCCAAGGCAGCCAGAAGGGACGATTTTCCTGGAAAAGAAATTTTAAAAAGTACAACTTTCAGTACCGAATAACTGTCAGTTTCTTTTTTTAAAAAATGTTATTTCACCATCATATATTGCAGTATTTTTGGGTCATGCTTATCTGATCCCCACCAATAAACCTGTCTGTCTTGGAAGTGTCTGCTTGCAGCTCTTGGACTCACTGCGACATGCAAGCCCCTCTACTGCTACAAGGTACAGGCTCACTGCAAAGAAGGGATGTAGCAAAACCTACCAACTTGTGTCAATATATATACATGCACACATACAGATACACAAAAGGTCTGTTCAAAACAAAAAACTATTGGACCTTTGGCCAGGAAAAATACAATCACAAATCCAGGGGTCTGAAAGACTAATCATCTTCATAAGTACTCTCTTTTGGTAATGTACATAGTTGGAAGCTTTTCAGGATGGTCTCTTTGGGAATGGAGTAATGTGACTATGTTTTGCATAATGCCATCTCGTGACTTATATAGTTCCTTTCAAAGGCATTTTCAGCTTGTGGAACAGCTAAAAATTACAATGAACAATGCTGGGAGAGTAGGAAGCCAGGCGAACCAGGGGAATATTGTATTTGGTCAAGATAGTCTGAATCGGATGCGAAGAATGCAAATGAACAGATCTGTGGGTAGCTAGAACTTGTCAGCTCCCTGGCAATGCTGCATTCCCATGCATGCAATCACATCGCACTTCTTACACATGTATATTGCAAGTGACATTATGTTGACTTTGGGGAGGGGGGGGGGGGGGGATGATATTCTTCTTCTTCTTCTTCTTCGTTCATCCGGTTTTTTTTCGGACGTGCTTGCGTTGTGCCTGTTTACAGCAGAGCTGCGTTCTTGCGCCGTTAGGCCGACACATCCGACTTCTGCGGGCATTTGTTGACCGGGTTAACCTTCCCGGGGGGTTTCTTTAGGACGTTAGACTCTCACTGTTGTGGTGTTATCTCCCATCCCAGCTGGCCCATATAGAACAGCCAAAGGCATCCTGGTCGGCCCTCAAGGGAAGGCAGGGGCAGACCATGGGCCTTCCCCCGCCATCAAGGAGGCTTCCATAATTGCAGAGCCATCACACAGCGCTCTGGTACTGGGCTCACCCAAGGAATCGTCACGTCCTCTGCACATGGCTGCTTAGCCTTACTTCCGTATATTGGGCCTTCCGTTCACCATAGGCTGTTCTTCCAGAAGCCAGAAGAATGCAGTTTGCAGGTGACATCCACACAGTGAGCTTTCGATTCGGACTTTCCACGTAATGGATTTGCTATCCAAGCAATATTCCATTTCATGCCTCTGGGAGGCTTGTGTAACCGACATGCCTGTGGTATAAAGTGTGGCAGTCTAAAGACTTCTTCATGTACATTTAAATGTCAACCTGAATACAGTTAAAGTAAGCTGCAGTCGACTTGAGCTTGTTGATATCTCCATAAAGCTTGTCCTCGAATGAAGCAGGTGTGGGCCAAATATCTTTCTCTGTTCTGCATATATTGGGCACTCTTGCAGCAAATGTTTAGATGTCATTTTACCAGTTCCACAATTACATTCATCTGTATCTCCTATCTTTAGTTTGTTGAACAAGTGGTATTTCAGCCTGTTATGTCCTGTGCGGAGTCTGAAGATTGCTACTTGTTCTCTTCGGTCGAGTTTGTAATATGCATCATCCTTCTGGTGGCCTGGATGCTCTGATTCCCATTTGGTTCTATAAGTGCTTTTTATCAACCTCTTTGCCTCATTATAGGTTATGTCTATGTCAGGCTGTGGTAGTCGTCCGCCCTCTTTTGCAGTCTGTCAGCCTCTTCATTTCCAGGTATACTGCAATGTGATGGGATCCACTGTATTACAACTTTTTTGGAATTTCTGGCACTAGACCATTGGAGTGCTGCTCTTAGGTCAGCTAGTTCTGTGCTGTTTTTGCTCTTCAGTATTGAGACAGCTGACTTTGCATCTGTAAAGATAGCTATTTTGCGTGTCTTTATTTTTCCCTCCATCAAACGCCTTTCTGCTGCAGTTTTCAGAGCCTCCTACCTCCGCTTGAAGTTACTTGAAACTTTCCAGTTGCCACTGAATGTGTTTTTTTCACTCCACTTTTTTAAATTTAGGAGAATTCCTCTCCTCCATTCTTCTACTGAATTTTTGGCCTTGTCCATCTGTCTATGCATGGGTCCAATTTGCTTTTTTTCTTTTTTTTGGGTTT
>JACEFZ010011266.1:0-21506 GCA_014155875.1 Cepaea nemoralis | reverse complement strand
TACACAAGACTCCCACTTACATATATATTTATTAGGTTCCAGCTGTATCCTCCAATTGTCATCTCCATTCCCTGCACCTCTTTGCCTTCCTGATCCCCCCACTCATATCCAGTATCGTATGCTGTAAGTTATCCTTGACCACCAGAGCCTGCCCATGTCTTCCCTGCCTAGGTGGGTTAATGTAACATGAATAGCCAGGGCACTCCAAAAAGCTTTTGTTCAGTTCTTGCAGTATGAGGATGTCAAAATTGTCGACCAATTTTTCCGATGTTAGTCCTCTCTACTTTGCACTACGGCAGTTCCAATACCCAGTCCATCTTGAGTCCCAGACAATCTGTTTTCCTCCTACCCCCTCTGGCTCCAGCCCTCTTCTTTATTTTCCTTCTCCTCTCTCCCCTACCTCTCCTTCTCCATTTCATTGTCTCTCCGCTGGCTGTTGTAAAAGGTATCAAGCACAGAGCACGCACTCCTTTTATCCGGTGATGATTCTTTTTAATTTCCATAGTTATTTTGATTTGAAGGCAGGAACTAACCGGTCACCCTGGTAGAGCCTGCCTGCTAGGGAAGAGGCAGGAAATATCCCTCAGGAGTCCATATACCTTGCGCCGCCCTGCCCGCAGAACAGACATTCCATGTTCACAACCAACTCACCCGTGGTCATTCAGTCCTCGGAAGGTTTTCCATCTCCTAGATGGGCTGCTGTTCTTAGCTAACTAGCCCCATCTACCCAGGGACAAGAGGTTATAGCACCTCAACTAGCTTGGTGAACATGTCTCCAAGCATACGAGGTATATTCTAAGGATTTTAGATCCCAACCTGCAATCCCACCTCACCCTTTGTGCCCACCGCCAGTTGGTCCATGACTGCTTATTGGCTATTCGCAGCTAACCCCTATTTCTAGACGCCACTCAACGATCCGCCACCTTGGATGCGCTGGGTCGAGGATGGTCACCCAGCTTTATTATTACATAAATGTATACAGGGAACAACAAACAATTTACACAATATTTAGCACATAGTCCATAATACAATACACAGCCAAAGTCACTGAACATCTTCGGTTTCGCTTTCCTCTTACAATAAACGCCACAATCTTTTCCCCATCATCTTTAAACTTGTTAAGCAATTGTCCATTCTTTTCCCTGTTGGCAAAAGTCCATCTTCACAGATGCTGCATTCCCTGAATTATTAATCTAACTAAAGATCTATGTTGGCCTAGTGTTTCAGACTGAATCATCAATAATAAATCAAACCACAGATCTAGGTTGAAAAACTGGGCCCAGTTCAGTCACCGTAGTGACACCATTATTTCCTCACAGTACATCTTGGGCTTTCACTCAGATACGTTTCATAATTTTCTGGGAAGAAAAAGTTGTGAGGACGTGGGCTGATCTTCCTACACCAGTGGTTCTCAACTGGTGGGGAATTCCTCCCAGGGGGGAATTTTAGGCGTTTCTGTGTGTGTGTGTGTGTGTGTGTGTGTGTGTGTGTGTGTGGGGGGGGGGGGGGGAAGAATTAAGATTATTTCAAGATCGCATTAATACAAGAATTACTTGATATTGTTTTTACCTCCATACTTTACAGTTCTGTAATTCTTGCCCTTCTGAAATCCCATTTTATAGCATAAGCAGACCCGCAAATCATGTTTTATGTAGATGTCTAGACTTGTTTTAGTGTGTGTTATTAAATTTATCTTAACTTTTTAGTAGATTTTAGTAGAATTTAGTAGATGCGATTGTTACACACAGTGAACAACTAGGGTTAGAATTAAATTGTAAAAAGACACAGATTATGGTCGTCACTAGGAAGGACGAAATACCACAATGTAATATACAAGTAAATGGGAATATTCTTCAACAAGTGAGCAGGTACAATTATCTCGGAACAGTAATAACATCTGATGGGAGATGCCTTGAAGAGATTAGAACAAGAATCGCCATGGCAAAGTAGCCTTTAGCAAGATGAAAAACATATTGACCAATAAAAAGATGTCAATTGAAACGAGAAAAAGAGTGTTGAGATGCTACATTGAACCTGTAGTTTTGTATGGATGTGAAGCGTGGACAATGAGCAGTCAGGCTAAAAAACATCTGATGGCTGTAGAGATGTGGTTTCTGAGGAAAATGCAAAGAATACCATGGACAGCCAGAAAGACCAATGAACAAGTCCTTCAAGAAACAAATGAAGATCGTAAATTGATTAGAGAAATTAGACGTAGACAGTCAAAATTTTTTGGGCATGTTATGAGAAGAAATGGATTGGAGAATTTGGTGACAACTGGTAAGATCGAGGGGAACAGACCAAGGGGAAGACCTAGAAGCAAGTACCTGGATGGCTTGGCCTTGTGGCATGGTCGAGACAGAAACACGGAGCTGATCCACAACTCTGGTGATCGAGTGAGATGGCAGAACATGACCGCCCACGCTTACCGGCATGGCACATGATGGATGGATGGAAATTTTTACATATACAGTGGGGGGGGGGGGGTGTCATGGTCTTACTCTTATCTAAATAATGGTTCGGGTTCATACAGGCAACAATACACTATTCGCTAGGATATAGAACATTTATTGTGTAAAGTGTACAGTTGGCGCAGTGGGTAAACAGACCCGCGCTCTCTTATATTACATATCACAGATAGTTAAACATCCGACATATAGTTGTCATACAACAATCTAGCACACTATCTAGCCTAAGTATATCTATGAATATCTATGAGTCCCTCTCAGGCAGGCCTTGTTGTCTCTCTCCAGTCCGTTTGTCCTCTGCCCGTCTCCGCGTGTCCTAACTCGACACGGTCGGTAACTCTGTCCGAGTTCCTCGTGGACCCCGCATTAGGCGGGCCACATCAGTGTCCACGGAATCATGGACTTAGTGACCATCTCTTTCGAGAAGGTTCTAGATTACTCGGGTCCTGCTCGACTCAATGGTTTCCCTTGGGCTGGAGTTGCAGCCCTTCATTATATGTGAACGTGAGGCGGTGACAGGATCCCTCCTCCCCCCTGACATGATTTGTTGTTGGGTAATTAGATCTGTTCTAATTCTGTCACCGAATCACATAAAGTTGGTGTTTGTAGTTTGGTGGATAGTAACCTGGTAACCTACCTATTAGCACTAAAAACTCATGTATTCTACCATACAACACTTCTCTGATTTGGTGCAGAGATCCCTGTCTCTCGTGTGCTTAAATATGCTTATCAGACCGAAGTTACGTGGCGTTTTAGTAGTTGTATTGACAACTCGCCCTTCTCATAGTACCCGAAATGGTACCCAGACAAATAACCCCTATATAACAGAGGGTTAACAAGACCGAAGTCTTGGCTAAATAAGTACACCTTCAAATCTTGATCTGTGTGTGTATTTCTATACACTTTTACTCCCGTATGTTATATAATGCTAAATATGTAGTTACCTTGTTCTTTTATCCCCCTCAGACTACATGTGTCCCTGTTGGCTTGTTAGTGTGTTAACTAATAAGTTGATGTATCTAATAAAGTGACTGTATTTTAAATTGATAGTGTTGAGTTTTGAGGTTTGTGTAACGTGCGTGCTGAATGTGTGGTGTAATTCCAAGCGTCACGAGTTGGGATAACCTCAATCATGTAATACTGCACTGCGTGCAATACCTGACTAGGTATTCCAAGTAGTGGTGCTTAGATGTATCCTAACTGCTAAACTAAGTATATTACCATAACTACTAAATTAACTCCCTAGTAAACTAAGTTCTACACATGTATTGACAAATTAGACAAGTCATGCACTTTTACATGGAAGACGCAGACAAATTACAATGAATACGTTTTGCGTACAATTTGTCCGCCAAGTGTATCGTTCTCTCATTTAATCCTTTCACGCAGTCATTCACTCATCTGTCATTCAAAATAGTAATTGGCTAAAATATATATTTAAAGTTGAGGTAAGCGTTATTGCCCTTAGAAAAAATGGGCTAGGCGATATTTGCCCTTTAAGAAAATACGTACTTTTTGTACGATAAATGACAAATAGGTTATAATTTAACTAGAGACACTTGTATAGGACGGTTATTTAGCATATGAATGGTACCGTCTGTAATATTAAAGTAGAATATGTACAAGTTACAGGTTAACACAATTTATATACATCATTAATGGAAATATAATACATATTTAATAGTAAACTAATTAATTAAATAACTCCAACGATGATGTGCGCGTTGACGTCCCTTCGTTCGTGTGTTATGCCATGAATGTTAAAGTTAGTATGGCTGTCTCTTGAGTGTTGTCGTCGATGTTGTTCTGTTTCGGCTGTTCGCAAAGTTTTGTAGCAGCAGCAAGTATGGATTGCTCTCACTGTCCCGTATGAAATATAACATTGTTCAGAGATAGTTCACTGGTTGATATAATTGGTTGAAATGAACACACAGTTAATGTTTCTTGCTGGAATCGTTCTAGAGCTTAGGCATTTGATGGTATAGTTCTTACAATATAGCTCTTAACGTATGTTTAAGGGTGACGTAATTAACCTAATCAATGAGAGTACTCTAGCAGGTGTAGAGTCACACTGTTATATGTAACGGAATAAAAGTATCACAGTTTATAGTGTGGCTACTGGCCAATGTGATTAGAGTCATTCTACTGGCGCATTTGTCTGCCGTGATAAAAGGTCAGCCACTATGTTCTCGGTGCCCTTAATATGGCGAATTTCGAAGTCAAAGTCTTGAAGTAGAAGACACCATCTTTGTAACCTGTTGTATTTGGGCGACCCATGGTTCAGGACTAATAATGGCGAACTGTCTGTGAGGACCACAAAATGGCTTCCCAAGAGGAACTTAGATAGTCTCAATATACAGAACAAAAGGCTCAAACACTCCAATTCAACTGTGGCATAACGAGTCTCAGCCTTCTTCAGTTTGCAGCTTACGTAGAGGATCGGGTGTCGAACGCCATCCACTTCCTGCATTAAACATCCTCCTATTGCGATAGCGCTCGCATCTGTGGTCAAAATAAAGGGTAAATTTATGTTGGGTAATCGTAAGACTGGTGGATTAGCAAAAATATGTTTCAACCTACACATTGCATCATCTAAGCTGGTACTTTTACAAATTTTTGATGGATGATCTTTAGTTAACATATCAGAAAAGACTGAGGTGAGTTCTGCCCAATGTGGAATGAATTTAGAATAATAGTTAATCAGACCTAGTAAACTTCTAACCTGCTTCTTTGTGGTAGGTACTTCTAGATTAAGGATCTTGGAAACAATTTTATCATCAGTCAACAATTTTCCTTCAGAAATTCTGTGACCAAGGAAGTCTATTTGTGTATAGCCTATTTCAACCTTGGAAGGTTTGATAGTAAGTCCAAAAAGAGAGATTTGGTGGAAGACTTGTTTAAGGGTGAGTAAATGAGAAGTCATATCAGAAGAATGGACGCATATATCATCAATATAAGCAACTACGTCATTAATTCCGTGTAATAACAATCTTGTTAGTCTCACAAATGTGGCCGGTGCGTTTTTCAGGCCGAAAGGAAGATATAGCCATTCGTATAACCCTAGAGGCGTTGCGAATGCTGTTATATGTCTACAAGAAGGGTGTAGAGGAACTTGCCAATATCCTTTCGCTAAATCTGTCTTAGAAAATAAGGATGATTGAGCCATATCTAAAATAAGATCTTCACAACTGTTCATAGGCTCTGCATCCGTTGTTGTTCTGGTATTTAATATTCTATAGTCGATGCACAAGCGGATTGTCTGGTCTTTCTTTTTCACCAAGACAATCGGTGAAGAATATTGAGACATAGATTTTTGAATAATGCCATTCTTCTCTAAATCTAAAATTTCTTTATCTAAATTAGATCTGTAATGGAGAGGAATAGAATATGGTCTACATTTGACCGGTCTCAGATCTGTTAGCACAATTGAATGTGTTATTCTATCAGTGCGTCCAGGTTTGTTGGAAAAGATAGTCTTATAGTCGTCTAGGAGCGTCAAAATGTCCTGTCGCTGTTGTTGTGTCAAAGTGTCAGAGATATGTATGTCCTTTATAATTCCGTCATCAGTCATAATTGGCACAGGGATTTCAGTGTTGTCCATGTCTGTTTGATTTATCACAGATGCTACAGTTTGTAAATTGTTTTCAATGTCATTGTCGTCGTCGTCGAGATCGATCGTCAATATGTTGTCAAATTTGTCGTCATTGTCAATATCACAGATTGTCGGTAATGTCCATCTGTCTTCGTCGTTTTCGTCGTCGTAAGCGTGTGTCGTTAACGATGCTTCGTTTGTCGAGGTGTTATTCCGTTGGGAAATTGTCGTTTCGTCTCCGTCTACAGTTTGTTGCGTCTGTTCATTTGTCTTATTGTCCTGTCTAGCATAATATGGTTTCAACACATTTACATGTAATAATTTCAATTTTCCATTTACAGAGAATGTAGTAGGGTTATTCCCCTTGACCAGTTTATGACATGTATCACAAGATGTACAAAATGATTTAATCTCTTGGTCAAACTTTGGCCAATAAAAATGGGTTAGGACAATAGCCTTGGTCATTTCGTATCCCATATGACCTCCAAAAGGGGAGTCATGGGCTATTTTTAGCACTTGGTTTCGATGTGCTTGTGGTAAAACAATTTGCTGTGTCGTGGTCTGCTTTGTTGTGTAAAGTCTCGTTAAGATGTTATTGTGTAGCCTAAATGTCCACGATGCATGTTTAGTGACTTTTGGTTTAAGTCCAAGTAATTTAAAGTATGGTGCAAATGTTTTATCTGCTTTCTGTTCATTACCAAAAGTGATGTTAGTTAAGTTTGGCGCTACTATTTCTAATGAATCCTGCAGTTGGTCGGTGTTGGTTTTGTGGGTTGTCTGTCGTGTTATTGCGTTTGTGTGTTGTGTGTTTTGTTGCACATTTACAGGTTCGGTACTTTGTAGTTTGGTAGCATCCTCAATTCGAGGTTTTAATTCGGTCGTATCGTTTCTTGATTCGACCGCCCCTGCATTGTACACCTTGGTAAATTCTTCCTGAATTACCTCAGTGGTTGTCTCCCTTGGTATTTTGGCAGTTTGAGACAAGCAAGAATGGTGTTTCTCTTTTGTGTCGCTATTTCTGTGGTGGATACCGTGTTTTTGCTCCCACCTTTTTATTTCTCTTTCAGAGCATGGATGTATGTTGGGTAAATTACCAAGTATAATATCCGCGACGGGATTTTCAAGGATAGCACACAATACTCGCCCAGATATGAACGGTGTTTGAATTTCGACCAAAGCAAGGGGGTATTTCTCTATCGTACCTGAGAATGTGCGACACGTCACATGTTTGTCTGTGTAGTCTTTAGCGTCTATTAATGTTTTCCTAACCCCACAGAGAGTTGCGCCGGAATCACGAATTAACGTGCACTTTTTGTTGTTAACAAACCCTGTATAAAAAACTAGCTTGCCTGTAGATGATAAGGCAGCGTTAGCTGTTTCATTTGCAATTGGGACTATGTGACCACAATGTAGTGTTGTGTCAAGTTGGAACTTCGTACAGGTGTTGCACTTACTGTCTGTTATGGTGTTTATGATGTGTACAGCATTCCCAAGCTCGCTTTCATTGTCGTGTGATCGTCACATTCATTTAGTGACTCAAGCTCTTCGTCAGACGACGTTTCTACTAATGCCGCATTGGCTTGTCTCAATAATTTTCGGCCTTCACAATCCTTATTATAGTGACCCCAGCTATTGCAGAAATAACATTTAATTGCTCTGTGGTAAGCCATGCGTTTAGCTGTTTGCTTCTCCACCATCTTTTTGAGGTGTTCAGGGTAGGTGGGTGATTTGTCACACATCCCGTAACTGTCGTGATGAAAATTGCAATATTGGCATCTTACTACTCTACCGACATTGGATCGTGGTTTAAATCTACTCTGTGATTGTTTGGAGTATTTGGTGTTCACTACTGCAGCTGCTGTATCATTGTGACTTATGTTATGTTGAAAAATATCCCTATTTGCTGTGAAAAATGCATTCCCTTTCGCCTCAATTTCCTGAATGCTCTTACAGTCCATTTGTTTTAAGAACTTGGCAAAAGGTGTGGGGATGGTGCTAACTATTTTATCTATTATAATCAGTTCCTTAAGTTTATCATGGCTATTGTTGGTTTTAGCCGAGTTAATCCATTTTGTGCATATGTCTTGGACTGTACTGACGTAATCTATAAAGGTTTGGTTTGGTTGTGGAGATAATTTGGCAAATTGTTGTTGGTACCCTGCAGTGTCTAAAGAAAAATGTTGGAGAATGCGTTGTTTTAGGTACTCATAGTCTTTTCGCATTTCTTGTGGTATTGTCTCTATTACTTTAAGTGGTTCAAGAGCTAAATTTCTCATTAGAATAAATGCCCAATCTGATTTACTGATTTTATGATGAGACATGAGACACTCAAAATTTTCTAAGTAGGCGGAGATGGAATCTCCAGAACAGAAAGCCTTCACGAGACCTTTGTATTTATTATATTTCTGTTCTTCTTCTTTGCTTCTTAACTTATTTATTGATATTTCTGCGTTGGCCTCCATTTCCATCTGTTTTAGTTTAATCTGTGTCTCGGCATTTAATTGGGCCTGTTTGGCGGCGGCCTCAAGCTCCATCTGTTTCTCCTGAGCCTGCAATTGTATTTTCTTCTCTTCAATTTGCAATTGCATTTTCTTTTCTTCGGCCTCCATTTGTAGTCTCCTTTCTTCTGCTTGCATTTGCATTTGCAATTTCTTTTCTTCGCGTTCTATCGCTCTTTCTTCACGGGCAATGTTTTCTGCGTGTGTTTTCTGTGCCCATTCTGACAGTTTTTCTTCTTTATACCCTAACTTTATTCCTTGCTCAATGCATTGATCTAAACTAGACATTTTGTGTTTTATTTGTTTGTTAAGTTTATAGAGTTAAATCCCTTAGAAAAAATATGTGGTGTGGTCGAAAATTTGGTTTACTCCCCTAATTATTAATGTGTAAATCAAAATGCAAGGTTATGTTGGTGACAAGCTTATGAATATGCAAAGAAATCAATATGATACAAAATAATACATTGATGAAACATGAGAAGTACAGCTTAGACGTACAATGAGTATGAGGTGAAACTTAGCTTTTAATTGAAGAATTCCTCGATGTTGTTTTGTACTCTCGTGACTGTTGGAAAGGTTTCATCGGTTGGACGCGGCACTTGTTGCGGAACAATCTGCTCGTGGAGCGAGAAAACATTAGTCACTGTCACAAAAAAAAAATGTCAAAATAGTAACATGTCAGAAAAAAAAAATTGTTTACAGAATCAAAATAAAGAGGCACTACGGAGGCAATGGTGAGACATTGCCGAGGGACTCAGATTATTTCTATTTTATTGCTAGATAGCTACTAGGTTTATGTAAACTTGTAACGGTAATAATTTCTTTGATTTAACCAAATCAATGTGTTATCAAAAATCAATGTTTTACCAAAAATCAATGTGATATGCTTAAATAATTAATTTTACATGGCATTTAACAGGTTTTTAAGAAAACATTCTATGCCAAAACCGGAAAACTAGCCCCCAAAAAGCCTGTCATGGTCTTACTCTTATCTAAATAATGGTTCGGGTTCATACAGGCAACAATACACTATTCGCTAGGATATAGAACATTTATTGTGTAAAGTGTACAGTTGGCGCAGTGGGTAAACAGACCCGCGCTCTCTTATATTACATATCACAGATAGTTAAACATCCGACATATAGTTGTCATACAACAATCTAGCACACTATCTAGCCTAAGTATATCTATGAATATCTATGAGTCCCTCTCAGGCAGGCCTTGTTGTCTCTCTCCAGTCCGTTTGTCCTCTGCCCGTCTCCGCGTGTCCTAACTCGACACGGGCGGTAACTCTGTCCGAGTTCCTCGTGGACCCCGCATTAGGCGGGCCACATCAGTGTCCACGGAATCATGGACTTAGTGACCATCTCTTTCGAGAAGGTTCTAGATTACTCGGGTCCTGCTCGACTCAATGGTTTCCCTTGGGCTGGAGTTGCAGCCCTTCATTATATGTGAACGTGAGGCGGTGACAGGGGGATTAATAAGGAGGAAATACTAAAGGGGAGGGGGGATGACATACTAAACATATGGTGAAGGGGTGAATGGACCAAAAAAGGTTGAGAACCACTGTCCTACACCAAACTGCTATGATCTAGCCTAGCACTTCACATGATTGCAGCAGTAACTGTTGTATTGAGATGAGTTAAATCAAGAGCTCAACATAGCAGTAACTACTGAAGGCATGCTGTGTGATTACTATTACCTGTATGTTTTAAATGTCAGGTCTTAGTCTGATACAATTGAGATACCGTATGACAGTAGACGGTACTACTTGCTTTCTGTTAGCGCCGAATGTCGGGCGGTGCTCACCAAACACGGACACCCACATTGTGGTGACAGCTTCAAACGGAGGAGTGCAATTTTAAGGGTACAAGCCTTATTCTGTTGGCCGGAAATACAACCAAAAGACTAAATCTCATGCAGTGCAGACCGGGCTCTAAGCCATGATTGGCAGCTGGTCTATGATCAAAGCTCTGACAGGTGAACAGTTAAAACATTTATTTGCTGATCCGGCAGCTTCTGCAGTGTGTCTTGTTCCAGATGTATTGGTGTTATCTTTACTCTGGAGTAAAACAGGCAGGTCGAAAGAGGGATCATGCTGCATGGGCAACACATGGTCTCAACAATTCAGCCCAGACTTTGTGCTATGTAGAGGTAAAATACCTTTTTTGAAGCACAATGTAAAACACTATTGTCTGTCAAGATGCCAATCATCTTTTAACTAGAATACTGAAAATGACCAATTAAAAGTCAGCAATAAATCTGCTAAAGTTTCTTTAAACTGGGAATATGCATACAAATGCCAGATGGAGCCTTACCATGTAAAATTGAGAGCCAATTTCTGAAAGCATCGTGCTAAAAATACCTGATCCCTTCTAGCACGGCAATCTCCTGATGCTTTGTAGATCTTCATCACAGCATAAGCATGAACAGGTGGATTCACATCTCCAAAAGCAAACTCATAAGCTGGAACCTAAAGGATGAACAGTAAAACTATCTGTTGGCTTAACAAATTATGTAATTTTTGTTGACAGAATCAATACTGCTGCACTCCAAGTAACTGATTATTTATACCGATGGTATAAATCACAAAGCTGAAGCTGTGGAGTTGTGCTTTGTGCAACATTTTCAGCGGGTCGCCCTGCAGTAAGAGACCGAGCCATGTGAGAAAACCCGGGTCAGTGAGGTCTTTCTGGTGACTGCTGAGTCCATCCACGAGGAACTGTGGCATTCGTAGATGAATTGTGTGTTGACATTCTGACGGCGGCATTATGCACAGTGTACCTGTGCGGACTTGTTGGATTGCCAAGACTCCCATCTATTTCACTTTTCACATTGGACAGTGGGGAGCATTTTGTGTGATATCGCTGGGACGGGAATGGAGCATAATGGGGACGATCCGTTGCCGTGAAGTTGGAACCTCGACTAACTGACTAACTAACTAATTATACCAATGGCTCTGTGTTAAGAGGCAAAAATAAGTTCCTGGGGATTCATAGCAAAAGCAAATGTTTAGTAAAGAAGAGCTTGGCATATGACACCACAATCCCTAGTCTGAGAATGGAGGTGGAGGCGGTTACTGCAGCTTTCCGCTGGTTGGAGAACAAATTGTATACACATGTTGTGATTGTAACTGATTCACAAAGCATGCTGACAAAGACGAAGACTGGCATGCATCGATTCAAAGGTTGCGGGTTATGAGCATTCGCTGGATCTTTTCTACAGGACACTCTGGTGTGGTTGGAAATGAACAAACAGACAGATTTCCTGGTGCCGCATCATCAATGGGTGATTTGATCCATGATAAGGCAGATGTGTTGATGATTCTTCTGCACTATTTATTTATAATTAGATGCAAAACAAAATGTAATTACCTTTCCATTTGGATGCATGTAACACTCTCTCAGGAACAAAAGCATTTGATTCTTGCAGAACTCAAGGTCAATGCTGGCAAATGGCAGCATATGAAAAGCTAGATCCCAACAGGCATTACTCTTATGAAGGAGATTATATAAATTCTTCAATTTGATCTGCTCTCATATACATTACGAATATTGTTGTACACTCTTTACTAACGCTTCTAAAAACCATCTTCTGTAATCTCAATGTTTTGCTGTGTTTTCTGTGCCCATTCTGACAGTTTTTCTTCTTTATACCCTAACTTTATTCCTTGCTCAATGCATTGATCTAAACTAGACATTTTGTGTTTTATTTGTTTGTTAAGTTTATAGAGTTAAATCCCTTAGAAAAAATATGTGGTGTGGTCGAAAATTTGTTTACTCCCCTAATTATTAATGTGTAAATCAAAATGCAAGGTTATGTTGGTGACAAGCTTATGAATATGCAAAGAAATCAATATGATACAAAATAATACATTGATGAAACATGAGAAGTACAGCTTAGCCGTACAATGAGTTATGAGGTGAAACTTAGCTTTTAATTGAAGAATTCCTCGATGTTGTTTTGTACTCTCGTGACTGTTGGAAAGGTTTCATCGGTTGGACGCGGCACTTGTTGCGGAACAATCTGCTCGTGGAGCGAGAAAACATTAGTCACTGTCACAAAAAAAAATGTCAAAATAGTAACATGTCAGAAAAAAAAAATTGTTTACAGAATCAAAATAAAGAGGCACTACGGAGGCAATGGTGAGACATTGCCGAGGGACTCAGATTATTTCTATTTTATTGCTAGATAGCTACTAGGTTTATGTAAACTTGTAACGGTAATAATTTCTTTGATTTAACCAAATCAATGTGTTATCAAAAATCAATGTTTTACCAAAAATCAATGTGATATGCTTAAATAATTAATTTTACATGGCATTTAACAGGTTTTTAAGAAAACATTCTATGCCAAAACCGGAAAACTAGCCCCCAAAAAGCCTGTCATGGTCTTACTCTTATCTAAATAATGGTTCGGGTTCATACAGGCAACAATACACTATTCGCTAGGATATAGAACATTTATTGTGTAAAGTGTACAGTTGGCGCAGTGGGTAAACAGACCCGCGCTCTCTTATATTACATATCACAGATAGTTAAACATCCGACATATAGTTGTCATACAACAATCTAGCACACTATCTAGCCTAAGTATATCTATGAATATCTATGAGTCCCTCTCAGGCAGGCCTTGTTGTCTCTCTCCAGTCCGTTTGTCCTCTGCCCGTCTCCGCGTGTCCTAACTCGACACGGGCGGTAACTCTGTCCGAGTTCCTCGTGGACCCCGCATTAGGCGGGCCACATCAGTGTCCACGGAATCATGGACTTAGTGACCATCTCTTTCGAGAAGGTTCTAGATTACTCGGGTCCTGCTCGACTCAATGGTTTCCCTTGGGCTGGAGTTGCAGCCCTTCATTATATGTGAACGTGAGGCGGTGACAGGGGGATTAATAAGGAGGAAATACTAAAGGGGAGGGGGGAATGACATACTAAACATATGGTGAAGGGGTGAATGGACCAAAAAAGGTTGAGAACCACTGTCCTACACCAAACTGCTATGATCTAGCCTAGCACTTCACATGATTGCAGCAGTAACTGTTGTATTGAGATGAGTTAAATCAAGAGCTCAACATAGCAGTAACTACTGAAGGCATGCTGTGTGATTACTATTACCTGTATGTTTTAAATGTCAGGTCTTAGTCTGATACAATTGAGATACCGTATGACAGTAGACGGTACTACTTGCTTTCTGTTAGCGCCGAATGTCGGGCGGTGCTCACCAAACACGACACCCCACATTGTGGTGACAGCTTCAAACGGAGGAGTGCAATTTTAAGGGTACAAGCCTTATTCTGTTGGCCGGAAATACAACCAAAAGACTAAATCTCATGCAGTGCAGACCGGGCTCTAAGCCATGATTGGCAGCTGGTCTATGATCAAAGCTCTGACAGGTGAACAGTTAAAACATTTATTTGCTGATCCGGCAGCTTCTGCAGTGTGTCTTGTTCCAGATGTATTGGTGTTATCTTTACTCTGGAGTAAAACAGGCAGGTCGAAAGAGGGATCATGCTGCATGGGCAAACACATTGTCTCAACAATTCAGCCCAGACTTTGTGCTATGTAGAGGTAAAATACCTTTTTTGAAGCACAATGTAAAACACTATTGTCTGTCAAGATGCCATCATCTTTTAACTAGAATACTGAAAATGACCAATTAAAAGTCAGCAATAAATCTGCTAAAGTTTCTTTAAACTGGGAATATGCATACAAATGCCAGATGGAGCCTTACCATGTAAAATTGAGAGCCAATTTCTGAAAGCATCGTGCTAAAAATACCTGATCCCTTCTAGCACGGCAATCTCCTGATGCTTTGTAGATCTTCATCACAGCATAAGCATGAACAGGTGGATTCACATCTCCAAAAGCAAACTCATAAGCTGGAACCTAAAGGATGAACAGTAAAACTATCTGTTGGCTTAACAAATTATGTAATTTTTGATTGACAGAATCAATACTGCTGCACTCCAAGTAACTGATTATTTATACCGATGGTATAAATCACAAAGCTGAAGCTGTGGAGTTTGTGCTTTGTGCAACACTTTCAGCGGGTCGCCCTGCAGTAAGAGACCGAGCCATGTGAGAAAACCCTGGGTCAGTGAGGTCTTTCTGGTGACTGCTGAGTCCATCCACGAGGAACTGTGGCATTCGTAGATGAATTGTGTGTTGACATTCTGACGGCGGCATTATGCACAGTGTACCTGTGCGGACTTGTTGGATTGCCAAGACTCCCATCTATTTCACTTTTCACATTGGACAGTGGGGAGCATTTTGTGTGATATTCGCTGGGACGGGAATGGAGCATAATGGGGACGATCCGTTGCCGTGAAGTTGGAACCTCGACTAACTGACTAACTAACTAATTATACCAATGGCTCTGTGTTAAGAGGCAAAAATAAGTTCCTGGGGATTCATAGCAAAAGCAAATGTTTAGTAAAGAAGAGCTTGGCATATGACACCACAATCCCTAGTCTGAGAATGGAGGTGGAGGCAGGTTACTGCAGCTTTCCGCTGGTTGGAGAACAAATTGTATACACATGTTGTGATTGTAACTGATTCACAAAGCATGCTGACAAAGACGAAGACTGGCATGCATCGATTCAAAGGTTGCGGGTTATGAGCATTCGCTGGATCTTTTCTACAGGACACTCTGGTGTGGTTGGAAATGAACAAACAGACAGATTTCCTGGTGCCGCATCATCAATGGGTGATTTGATCCATGATAAGGCAGATGTGTTGATGATTCTTCTGCACTATTTATTTATAATTAGATGCAAAACAAAATGTAATTACCTGTCCATTTGGATGCATGTAACACTCTCTCAGGAACAAAAGCATTTGATTCTTGCAGAACTCAAGGTCAATGCTGGCAAATGGCAGCATATGAAAAGCTAGATCCCAACAGGCATACTATTATGAAGAGATTAATAAATTATTAATATTTGATGCTATCATATACATTAAGAATATTGTTAGTATCTACTTCTTACTAAAGCATTATAAAAACAATATTCTGTAATCTCATAGTAAAAAAACAAGTACAAATAATGCTATATGCACTGTCTCACTTACATCAACAAGACCAGTGGTTGTAAAGAACTTCTATGATGTCACTTCCCTTGTCTCTTAGGCTACATCCCTAGTGCTGACATAAATACAGAAGTTCAGACACACATCCCTATCTTGGCATTAGGTCTCTTGCAAATTCAAAACCTCATTGCTGCCTCTATCACTCCACTGCCCATATGTTTGCAGGACTGTCTATTTTTGAATGGCTGCTCAATATACTCTCAGGCCCAGCAACTTATTATATAAGGGCACCAAAATTGAACACTAAATGTGCTCAGGTTGATTATACCGGATGTTTGTAAAGTCTCACTACACTTTGTATGTAGAACAATTTTGAAAAATAAAGTACATGACGTTATTAAAAAATGTGCCTAAAAATGTATTAAATTAGTTACAATGTTACTGCTATGGTCTAATACTGTTTAGGGGAAGCTGGAAAGTACCAACGAAGTATTCATTATAACCTGTTCAACAAAGTTTTAACCATAATGTGATGAAAGAGGTTGTTTATCAGGAAATCTTGCTATAAATCTTTGAACAACCTTCCATGACAATCGACTGCCATTTCAAAACACTTGTTCAAGCAAAACAATTCTTTCTTCCGTTGATAACACCATTCTGTTTGGAGTGCAAAGAATGACTCCAGCAGACGACAGCCATTCGCTGCATACTGCTTCACGATGGACCATAGGAGCACATTTTTGATGACATGTACTTTATTATTAAAAACTGTTCTACATACAAAGTGTAGTGAGACTTTATAAACACCGTATATAACCCTTTAAAGACGGCGAAGGACGATATACTGGCCGTGACGTCACCACACGGTCATAGTGAAAAACCCGGTTGGGCCAGTTGGGCCGATCCTGTTGTAAGAACTGCTTTGATTGGTTTGCTTTTAATAGTACAGACCAATCAAATGCTTCCTTGCAATCGTCAGCCATTTTAGCCGCCACATTTCCGTTTCTAGCGTGATTCAGACAAGTGGACATGATTTTGTGCAGTTTTTTCCGAAGTAACCCCTTTTTTCGTGGATTTTTGAGTTCTAAAATGGCTAGCTTTGAACCTGAAGACGTACTAGCATTGACTAGCTCTGATAGTAGCGATTTTGTTAGTTCAGGACTGTCAGATAATGACTTTAGTGATACAGAAAGTGCCCATGAGGATTTCAACCTCGTGTCCCCGTAGTTTTGTGTGTTGGGAATAAGAAGATCGTTTTATCTATACCCTTTCATGGCAATGGCCGGACCAAAAAACATGTCACCAGTTGATAGCCAACCTATTACAAATGTCAATAGGGACTTCATAGGTGTTGTTTATTTAACCATAAGTGTTTAAAATTATTCTAAAGTGGTGTAGGTATTCAATGAGGAAATTTTAGGTGAGTACCATTTTTTTAAATATTTAGTACCAATTCATACATTGTGGTATGAAATATTTTATTTTTCACAAAATACAAATGAGGTTATCAAATTTGCGTAAACATGAACAAAACAACTTCAATCATGCACAGAAATAAACTTTACTATATCCTCTTTAAGAATATATATACTTGTATATACCTATATAGGTTTCTAATATTTTTTTTTGAATTTATAAAATTGTCACTTCAGTCATTTCTGTACTCCAAAAAAATGGCTCCGTCTTCTTCAGAGGGAAACCTAAATTTGGCCCAATGTTGTTCCGTCCTAAAAGGGTTAAGCAAGGTAAAGTTAGTCCCAGTGCAGATACTAGACACTCACCTGCTGGCCAGGTGGTCATGAGTTGGAATCCACATCGAGACAAATTTTTTAAATAGACCTGTACTCACAGACTGACCCAGCCTACAACACGCACCAGGAAATGTCTTGAGAAGTAAAGGTGACCAGTGTGCTGGCTACTGACCACATCAGCCCCTGAGTACCAATTTGTCTATAGAAATATAGTGGTAGCACCATATACCCAACACTCTTCAAGAGTCAAACCATAATCCTGTACTTTTCTTTTCTACATTTTGTGGCAATTTATACAAGCTGAAATGATCAAAATAAACTATAAGTGACAATGTTTCTATGACACTGATCATGTTTCAGGAATCTTAGATCTGAGGAAAATGCAAAAAATACCATGGATGAGCAGAAAATAAATGTGAAAATCCTTTAAAAAAAAAATTAAACCTTAAACTGATTAGCGAAATTAGGTATAGTCAAGTTTGTATGGGTACATTGTAAGGAGAAATAAATTTGTAAACTTAGCGACAACTGGTGAACTTGATGGGAAAAGAGCAAGAAAGAGACAAACAAGAAAATTACCTGGATAGCTTAGTCACATAGGATAATAGGAACAAGACACCAGACCTGAACCAAGACTGGTGATCCAATGAGACACAAACCAAGACTGGTGATCCAATGAGATACAAACCAAGACTGGTGATCCAAGGAGATATAAACCATCCAATGAGATTACAAACCAAGACTGGTGATCCAATGAGATACAACCAAGACTGGTGATCCAAGGAGATATAAACCATGACTGGTGATCCAATGAGATACAAACCAAGATTGGTGATCCAATGAGATACAAAACCAAGACTGTGATCCAATGAGATACAAACCAAGACTGGTGATCCAATGAGATACAAACCAAGACTGGTGATCCAATGAGATACAAACCAAGACTGGTGATCCAATGAGATACAAACCAAGACTGGTGATCCAAGGAGATATAAACCATGACTGGTGATCCAATGAGATACAAACCAAGACTGGTGATCCAATGAGATACAAACCAAGACTGGTGATCCAATGAGATAGAAACCATGATGGTGATCCAAGGAGATATAAACCAAGACTGGTGATCCAATGAGATACAAACCAAGACTGGTGATCCAATGAGATACAAACCAAGACTGGTGATCCAATGAGATACAAACCAAGACTGGTGATCCAATGAGATACAAACCAAGACTGGTGATCCAATGAGATACAAACCCAAGACCTGGTGATCCAATGAGATACAAACCCAAGACTGGTGATCCAATGAGATACAAACCATGACTGGTGATCCAAGGAGATACAAACCAAGACTGGTGATCCAATGAGATACAAACCAAGACTGGTGATCCAAGGAGATATAAACCAAGACTGGTGATCCAATGAGATACAAACCAAGACTGGTGATCCAATGAGATACAAACCAAGACTGGTGATCCAATGAGATACAAACCAAGACTGGTGATCCAATGAGATACAAACCAAGACTGGTGATCCAAGGAGATATCAACCAAGTACTGGGTGATCAATGAGATACAAACCATGACTGGTGATCCAATGAGATACAAACCAAGACTGGTGATCCAATGAGATACAAACCAAGATTGGTGATCCAATGAGATACAAACCATGACTGGTGATCCAATGAGATACAAAACCATGACTGGTGATCCAATGAATACAAACCAAGACTGGTGATCCAATGAGATACAAACCATGACTGGTGATCCAATGAGATACAACCAAGACTGGTGATCCAAGGAGATAAACAAGGACTGGTGATCCAATGAGATACCAAACCAAGACTGGTGATCCAATGAGATACAACCAAGACGGTGATCCAATGAGATACAACCAAGACAGGGATCCAATGAGATACAACAAGACTGGTGATCCAAGGAGATACAAACCAAGACTGGTGATCCAATTGAGAATACAAACCAAGACTGGTGATCCAATGAGATACAAACAAGGACTTGGTGATCCACTGAGATACAAACCAAGACTGGTGATCAAGGAGATACAAACCAAGGACTGGTGATCCAATGAGATACAAACCAAGACTGGTGATCCAATGAGATACAAACCAAGACTGGTGATCCAATGAGATACAAACCAAGACTGGTGATCCAATGAGATACAAACCAAGACTGGTGTCCAATGAGATACAAACCAAGCCAATGAGATACAAACCAAGACTGGTGATCCAATGAGATACAAACCAAACTGGTATCCAGGAAAACAAAGACTGGTGATCCAAGGAGATACAAACCAAGACTGGGATCCAAGAGATACAACCAAGACTGGATAGAGATACAAACCAAGACTGGTGATCCAAGGAGATACAAACCAGACTGGTGATCCAAGGAGATACAAACCAGACTGGTGATCCAATGAGATACAAACCAAGACTGGTGATCCAATGAGATACAAACCAAGACTGGTGATCCAATGAGATACAAACCATGACTGGTGATCCAATGAGATACAAACCATGACTGGTGATCCAATGAGATACAAACCAAGACTGGTGATCCAATGAGATACAAACCATGACTGGTGATCCAATGAGATACAAACCAAGACTGGTGATCCAATGAGATAAACCAAGACTGGTGATCCAATGAGATACAAACCAAGACTGGTGATCCAATGAGATACAAACCAAGACTGGTGATCCAATGAGATACAAACCAAGACTGGTGATCCAATGAGATACAAACCAGACTGGTGATCCAATGAGATACAAACCAAGACTGGTGATCCAATGAGATACAAACCAAGACTGGTGATCCAATGAGATACAAACCAAGACTGGTGATCCAATGAGATACAAACCAAGACTGGTGATCCAATGAGATACAAACCAAGACTGGTGATCCAATGA
Organism: Cepaea nemoralis; assembly: GCA_014155875.1. NCBI lineage: Eukaryota > Metazoa > Mollusca > Gastropoda > Stylommatophora > Helicidae > Cepaea > Cepaea nemoralis. Next base: position 1,243 of record JACEFZ010011266.1, on the reverse strand, counting down.
GATACAAACCAAGACTGGTGATCCAATGAGATACAAACCAAGACTGGTGATCCAATGAGATACAAACCAAGACTGGTGATCCAATGAGATACAAACCAAGACTGGTGATCCAATGAGATACAAACCAGACTGGTGATCCAATGAGATACAAACCAAGACTGGTGATCCAATGAGATACAAACCAAGACTGGTGATCCAATGAGATACAAACCAGACTGGTGATCCAAGGAGATTACAAACCAAGACTGGTGATCCAATGAGATACAAACAAGGACTGGTGATCCAATGAGATACAAACCAAGACTGGTGATCCATGAGATACAAACCAGACTGGTGATCCAATGAGATACAAACCATGACTGGTGATCCAATGAGATACAAACCAGACTGGTGATCCAATGAGATACAAACCAAGACTGGTGATCCAATGAGATACAAACCAAGACTGGTGATCCAATGAGATACAAACCAAGACTGGTGATCCAATGAGATACAAACCATGAACTGGTGATCCAATGAGATACAAACCAAGACTGGTGATCCAATGAGATACAAACCAAGGACTGTGATCCAATGAGATACAAACCAAGACTGGTGATCCAATGAGATACAAACCAAGACTGGTGATCCAATGAGATACCAACCATGACTGGTGATCCAATGAGATACAAACCAAAGACTGGTGATCCAATGAGATACAAACAAGACTGGTGATCCAATGAGATACAAACCAGACTGGTGATCCAATGAGATACAAACCAAGACTGGTGATCCAATGAGATACAAACCATGACTGGTGATCCAATGAGATACAAACCAATGACTGGTGATCCAATGAGATACAAACCAAGACTGGTGATCCAATGAGATACAAACCAAGACTGGTGATCCAATGAGATACAAACCATGACTGGTGATCCAATGAGGATACAAACCAATGACTGGTGATCCAATGAGATACAAACCATGACTGGTGATCCAATGAGATACAAACCATGACTGGTGATCCAATGAGATACAAACCAAGACTGGATGATCCAATGAGATTACAAACCATGACTGGTGATCCAATGAGATACAAACCAAGACTGGTGATCCAATGAGATACAAACCATGACTGGTGATCCAATGAGATAAAACCAAGACTGGTGATCCAATGAGATACAAAACCAGGACTGGTGATCCAATGAGATAAAAACCCAACTGGTGATCCAATGAGATACAACCAAACTGTGATCCAAGA
>JACEFZ010011265.1:0-11125 GCA_014155875.1 Cepaea nemoralis | reverse complement strand
TTGAGTTCACCTTCAACAGTCCCACGGGTTAAAACTCATTTTTTTTTTTACTGATTTTTGATGCAGAACGGCATTACTTATAACATTTTGCGTTGGTCAGTTCTCCAACTAATTTCCTAATTATGCAATAACATCAGTCTTTCAAAAAAATAAGTATCACTCAAACCTTTTCTTTAGCGCTGACCTTGAAATTGGATCTCCTTCTTAATCAGGAATCTAGTGCAAACCCAGAACAGCTACCAACAGTCGGCTTTCATCTGTTGTTTTTCCAATTAATTACTTCTCCGGACATGCCCGACATAGCTATGGCGGTATTCTCTCTCCGCGACCTCCCATGTTTCGTAGGTCAAAGGCACCAAATCAGCCTTGTGTGACAGTGCTACACACAAAGGCTATGATCGTGAACTTATAGCACCAGACAAGTCAGTCTTCGCGTTGTTAGAAAAGGATTTTATTGATGAATCATTCTAGCTCAGCACATATGATGGAGACTCCCTTCTCGGTGTTGACATCTGTTCTCGCTCGCCCCCAAGTGACGTGTGTGTTTTCCTAGATACCCTTCTTCATTCGTGCACACACGTTCACTATGGTTTTCCCCCTAGTCAAGGAATGCGCAGCATTCCTTAACTCTTTACTCCTAACCTAGAATCCCTCACTGTTACATGAGCACTTCGGGGCTATCTGAGTGATCATAGATGAGCGCGTTAACCTCTGCATTCACAGCGGCAGGGTTCTGCTCTCTGCACCGTCTGTCGAGTGTGATAATGCAGGAGAAGGTACACTTAAAAGCTGGAGGCACCGGCACCCATTCCTTGCCGGGGTTGATACTGGTAAGACTGCAGACCTGTCCGACGACATCTTCCGCCCGACCCATCCATGATTTGCCCCTCTTTAGCCTGTCACCCTTTTCTCTGAATACAGCGTCATGCAGAGGGTGCTGCTCATCTGCACTTATTTTTAAGTATGCACGAGCTCTCCAGATCTTGATCCTGTGTTCCATTGTCGGGAAGTCAAGGAGATATCTCATTGCTACACAGCTGGTGTCTCTCGTGCAGCCCAAAATGATGCGCATGGCTTCGTTTTGTACCTTTTCAAGTCTTCCAATCTGTGTAGGGCTGACAGTGAGGATGGCCAGGGCATACTCAATGTGTGAAAGCACAAGTCCTTGGAACAGAAGTAATAGCAGTCTTTGCTCAATATTGGCAGTCGCCATGACTCTCATTGCTGCCAAACCTTTTCGAGCCTTCGTTATGACATAATCGACATGATCTCTGAAGGACAGGCTACGATCAAGCCTCACGCCAAGATATGTCATTGACTGGGTTCTACTCAGAATGCTCCCATCCATTCTTACTGCCGGCAGGTCTGTTTTCACAATATGGTTGTTTAGGGAGAACCATGTAACCGTTGCCTTTGCAGGGTTGACAAGGGCGCATCAGCACACCATGAGGAAATTCGATCTAGTTCGCCCTGCATATAGTTGGCAACCGCCTGTCTATCTCGACCCTGTCGATACACGAGGATGTCGTCAACGAATGATCATTCATCAATGATTCCGGCAAGGAATGGGTGCCGGTGCCTCCAACTTTTAAGTGCACTTTCTCCTGCATTATCACACTCGACAGACGGTGCAGAGAGCAGAACCCTGCCGCTGTCAATGCAGAGGTTAACGCACTCATCTATGAACACTCAAATAGCCCCGAAGTGCTCATCTATACAGATGGATCTGTTGTAAAGCAGCAGAGAAGTGCGTGGGCATTTACAGCCCGTTCAGCTGGCCGAACCGTTCAAGAATCCAGTGGTGCCCACTCTATGACCACAAGCAGCATGACGATGGAGGTGATGGCAGTTACACAAGCCTTCATATGGCTGGAATCACAGCATTATACCAACGTGTGTGTACTAAGTGATTCAATGAGCATGATTCAGAAGGTCGAAGCTGGATCTGTACGTAGACAGTGGACTGAATCGCTGCGGAAGTCTGTTGTCCGTAAAGTCACCTTCATCTTCGTCCCGGGACATGCGGGAGTCGAGGGAAATGAACGAGCTGACAAACTGGCTGGCTCTGCACCCCCTGTAGATGGCCAGCCCATGGATCGTGCCGATGTTATTAACGTCCTTAAAGATATGGCGAGAACAGAGGACTTTGACGTCAGTGATTCCACATCGCTGTCCAGGATGAAAGACCTGGGAGTAAGAATCGGCACAGCCAGACACGAGAGGTACATCGGGAAAACAAAGCGCCTCGTCAACCAACACAGAACTGGCACTATTAGCCACCGGACGCTGATGCATATGCTGGGGGGAGGATCTGAGCACCTATGGACATGTCCGGAGTGCAATGAAGATACCCCAACTGATAACTGACCATATAGCATTTAGTGTTTGTGTTGATAGGACAATTCTAGCCTATTGAGTTAAATGAAATAACAAGACATTGATAAATTTAGCTGTTTTCAATTAATATTCTTTTTCTGGTAGAAAAGGATAGGAAATATCTGGAAACATAGATAACATTTGATCTACTTCATTTTGACAACACTGGCGAGAATTCTCCAAAATACATATAATGGAACCATCAGTTTTGTAATCAAATATTCCATTTTTGTGTTCTCCTGCAGGATATTTGAGTACCATGTTTGATACATTAGTTTTTTTTTAAAAAGTCAGATCTGCAAAAAATGGATAACATTATAACCATTGGCACCTTGCCGTCTTGACAGACGATAGTTAACATTATAACTAAGGAAACAAACATGAAGATGTATGAGGCACATCCATTTGTAGGTCTATATACACATATGTATCCACTTTGGATAGGAGTCAGTGGTTTCTAGATATGAGTCAGTTCTTTCTTGGTAGGAGTCAGTGGTTTCTTGATAGGAGTCAGTGGTTTCTTGGTAGGAGTCAGTGGTTTCTTGATAGGAGTCAGTGGTTTCTTGGTAGGAGTCAGTGGTATCTTGAGATGCACATCAATGACTGACTGGGTCAAAGCCCAGGTCTGTATGTTGCATCTAGTAATCAGGTATGGGTGCCAGGTGCTTGCAGATTAACTGGGAAGTGAGGGGGGGGGGGGACTTACTCTTGGTGTTTTCTCTTTGCAGGAAGTAGTATTGATCTTTGTTAACATTAAGGTATTGTAGCTTCTAAATTTATATAAATGTCACATGCTGCTGTTATGTTGATCTCACTGCAGCCGTGATCGGACGTGACATGCTGTTCACTGTCTTAAGATTGTAGTTGAGCAAGTTGTCAGCCAGGCATTGTTATATTCTGCAACTGAGTGGTGTATTTGAGCAAGTTGTCAGCCAGACATTATTATATTCTGTAACTGAGCAGTGTATTTGGGCAAGTTTATCAGCCAGACATTATTATATTCTGTAACTGAGCAGTGTATTTGAGCAAATTGTCAGCCAGACATTATATTCTGAAACAGAGCGGTGTGTATGAGCAAGTTATCAGCCAGACATTATTATATTCTGCAACTGAGTGGTGTATTTGAGCTAGTTGTCAGCCAGACGTTATATTCTGTAATTGAGTGGTGTATTTGAGCAAGTTGTCAGCCAGGCATTGTTATATTCTGTGACAGCAGATATAACCAATATACAGGCTTCTTCGAATGTCTTCGCTTGAACCTCTTGAACTAGCAAGCCTCTTCAGTAGCCGTTCTCTTTGAAGAGATGTATTCTTTGTTTTTTTCATTGTTTATTCATGTTAAGTTGGGTGTCACTTCAAGATAATATTGTTTCTTCATGTTAAGTTGGGTGTCACCACAAAATAATGTTTCTTCATGTTAAGTTGGATGTCACTCCACGATAGAATTGTTTCTTCATGTTAAGTTGGGTGTCACTCCAAGATAGTAATGTTTCTTCATGTTAAGTTGGGTGAAATGAGACAGTAGGGAAAGTGGTTTTCACATACTGCCTCAGTTTACTAGAGGGCAATGACTGGAATGATTTTGAGACAGAAAGTTCACCAACCAGTATAAGTTCAAAATTAGTGAGTGACCGGGCGCCGACTTGATCACGGCCTGATGACCGAGAGTTTACCTTTCGTTGTTAGTGAAATGAGAAATGCAGGAAACATGAAGCCAAACTTAGCATAGGCTTTGTCGGGAACTGTCAGTTTGGGCAAGAAATACAACGGAGGGGCAGATTTATAGCAGTGGGAATGTGCTTGAGCTGGGAAATCTAATTTAAAGAGCATGAACTCAAACAAGGACGATAAACTCAGGACCATGAACTTCAGAGACAATGTAGATTTGGGTTAATGATATGATGGTAGTATGCAAATTAAGCAGGGTACGCGAGGTACTGATTGGGTAGCCCTTCACAAGGAGAGAAGCATGGTCACGTGATTCGAGAAAGGCGCCAATTCAAGAGGTGATATATAAGTTGGATCCAGTCAGTTTAGACAGTGTGGAACGAGCAAGGGTACGGTAGCAACAGATCCGAGGGCTGGGCGGTCGCCCAGCCCAGGAGGAAGTGTGAGTTTGGAACTTCAGCAATGGTGATGTATATATCCCAGGCTGTTTAGTGTCTAAGAAGATGGAGGGGCAGTATTAAAGGCGGAAGAGATGCACATATCATAGTTTCGTCTGGACTGCCGAAGTAAAGTAGGATGGTCAAGGATCTGTGAACCATTTATTCCAGATAGATAAATCTGATGGAGTGGAACGCAAATTCCGAGGATCACAAAATGGCGTGCAAGCCATTTGAGAAGGACTGTTGGCTAAAGAGCACTCAGTAGTTGCAGTAGATGGCTAAACGTCACACAGGACGACCATAACCAGGGACACTGCGGTTGGAACCACACAGGAGACTGTCAAATACAACTGGAAACCGGTGGTGGGATCCACGGCAAACGAGGTTGAAGAGGGCAATCGCATTTCAAATATGGGACCCAGATGATCAACGGGACGACAGAAGAAGAATGTAAGTTGACATAAGACTTAGTTTAATTGTATATTATAATCAAGTATCTTAGTTTAGAGAGCTATAGCAAACTACTGTAGGTAAGTTTACCGAATAATTATGAGCAGTCGACAAAGGATTAGGATTGGATGCGACGTCCTGCAAATTACGTATATATAAATGGCTGGTCTATAGTGTTGGGAGTCATATTAATCGGAGAGATAAGCAGAGTGTGGATAAACTGTATATGTTCATGTAAACTGAGCCATTAGCCTACAAGATTAATGAGAACTAGGCTAGCGCAAGTGCATGTAAATACGCAGAGATGGCAGTATTGCAAGGATATAAACACAGCGACCAACCACAGCAGACAGCAGAAGAAGACGGCAAGGCACTCGCGATCACTAGGTCAACCAGACAATAGGTGAGATCGTCGGCCGGAGACGGGACGGACACAGGAAGGAATGTTGTCTTTTGTTAGCTGGACATAGGTGAAAGGAGGTCGCGCTTCTGCGGTTGTGTAGCTAAGGTGTAGTTAGGCTGGCCCGGCGTGATACAGGCAGCGAGTTCAGATCTTCGGGTGAATGGTTAAATACTTAATGTTGGCTGTAGGCGGCGCGTTGGGAAATAGGCGATAATAATGTTAGTTAAATATATATAGACGATAGATTACTGTGTTTACAATAAGGTTCTTAATTTATGTTATGGCTAAGATATACTAATACTAGTATAGATAAAGAAGAGATAGATGTTAAGGACTTTGTAGGTAGTGAAAGACTAAGGTTTATTCTCACATAAAACTCACGGGTATTGTTTTATAATGTTTCAGACATTGTCTGGGTAAACAGTTACCCGCTGAACAAGTTGGATGGGAGCGAATTAGATCCCTGGGTATATGGATTGATGGATCAATCTGTGGATCAATGGGTATTTGGGCTGAATATGTGTACCACTAATAAGCCTACGAAAAGATAGTTACGAAACAAAGGCCGGTGTAGTTCCTAGCTTTAGTCTTTTACTTCATGCGGTTAATAGGTGATAATAAGTGGCATTCCCCTAACATCCAGTGGCATAGGCTGTTACACTATCTATCTCTCTCTTGTGAGGCAATGCAGCATCGTATTATTACAGTTCAATATGCATTATGTGTCTGCAATGCATGTACTGATTACTCTATGCGATTATGTTGTAGATTGTCACTCTGTTATTGTTCAAGAAGGAAATAAATATATTATTGAGTTGTCTTTTATTTCGACTTGTTAGTCTGAAGTAATATAATTTAGAGTAGCTTAGAGACCTTATGAGGCTGTACCTCTCTTCTATAACCTGATAACATACACCACGAGACATTGATGGTGCAATAGTAATTAACTATTGTTCTCACGCGGAGACACGAACCTCTATCTGTCGTATCCCTTACTCTCATCCTTTTTCTCCTTCTCTCTCTCTCTCTCTCCCTTGTTCTCCCTCTTTCTTTACTATCAAAGGTAGTGTGTAGTAGGCAGAGTTCGACTGAGGAACGAACTTTTAGGCTTCACACTTATCTTATATCATTTCCCTCATCATTCTTTTCTTTCTCTTCTCTCTCTCCTCCCTCTCTTCTCTCTCTTCTTCCTCCTTTTTTTTCTCTTGATCACAGAAAGATAGTTAAGTTGGGTGTCACTCCAAGATAGTATTGTTTCTTCATGTTAAGTTAGGTGTCACTCCAAGATAGTTAAGTTGAGTGTCACTACAAGATAGTTAATTGAGTGTCATTCCAAGATAAAGTTAAGTGTCTCTTCAAGATAGTAGTGTTTCTTTGTGTTAAGTTGGGTGTCACTCCAATGTAGTAGTGTTTTTTCATGTTAAGTTGGGTGTCACTCCAAGATCATTAAGTTGGGTGCCATTCCAAAATAGTTAAGTTGGGTGTCACTACAAGATAGTTAAGTTGAGTGTCATTCCAAGATAAAGTTGAGTGTCACTTCAAGATAGTAGTGTTTCTTTGTGTGAAGTTGGGTGTCACTCCAAGATATTAGTGTTCATTTATGTTAAATTTGGTGTCACTCCAAGGTAGTAGTGTTTCTTCATGTTAAGTTGGATGTCACACCAAGATAGTTATGTTTCTTCATGTTAAGTTGGGTGTCACTCCAAGATAAAGTTTAGTGTCACTCCAAGATAGTTTAGTTTGGTGTCACTACAAGATAGTTTAGTTTGGTGTCACTCCAAGATAGTTAAGTTGGGCGTCACTCCAAGATAGTTAAGTTGTGTGTCACTCCAAACATTTTGCTTGGCTACTTTGTGTCTTTTTTGTAAATATTCTGTGGTCGGTCTTTGCACTGGTTTATTATGAGTTTCAAAACTTTGTAGAAGCCATACGATCATTTCAGTTCATTATGTCGCCAGTGTAAACATCCTCATGACAATCACATGACCAGGCCATCAGCATACAGTGCCTTTTGGGCTTTAGTTTCGCTTGCTAAGTCATTTTTCTGAATAAAGAAAGGGGTGCAGCTTTACTTATGTAACATACATATGTACGCATATATTTTCTGTATACACGTATGTGCATTCTTATTGCTTGTAATGTTATTGTTGAAAGAAATTAGATGTGATAGTTTTGTGTTTTGACTTAATTTTACGGCTATGCTTTTTTTGTGTAATGCTTTACTGCTGTGCAGTAAAGTTACATGTAGCTATTGTGTTAATGACATATTCATGTGTTTGTGTAGCATCTACTGTGACAATTGGTACCCTGACTGCTACTATTACAGCTTTTGCTACCCTATTGCTACTACCACAACCACCACTCTTACTTGTACTACCAGCTGGGAGTGACCACAAACCTCCATAATCAGATGCTTACCCACCCATCCAGACAAATCTGCAGCATGATGAGGCCTACCAGGAGTAATGTCATTCTTACTGCTGTTATTATTACCATGATGCTACTGCAGCAGCATTTCTTCTTTTATTCGCTAACAGCTATAATAATTATAATATAATAAATGTCTGCATATCCTTTACAGGACATCGCTGTCAACATCAGCATCTTTCAGCTGATTGTTGATTTCTTGGCAAGATTACGCTCAGTAGTTTGCCATTGCTTGCTGAGCGGCCGGCTCACATACCCCATAAGTTACCGACGCGATTCGAACCACTGCTGATTCTCACCATCGTCACGTTACTTACGAGAGTATGAGATTACGGAGAAAAGTCGCTAACCTCTAGGCCAGGAAGCCGGCAATAATTATAATAATAATTATAATAGTTAGAATTTCTTACTATTACTGTTACCATAACAGATGATACTACTATTACAATAATAATATAATTTGCCCGGGAAAGTAACCCGTCAACAAATGCCTGAAGAAGTTGGATGTGTCAGCCGAAAGTTGCAAATATCACAGCTCTGCTGTAAACAAGCACAACACAATTACGTCTAAAATGGCTGCTGCTGCAACTGCTACTGCTGCTACTACTATTACAATAAAAATATCATTTGCATTTCTTGCTGCTACTACTGCTGCTGCTGCTACTGACCCGACACCGGTTAGTTGGACTAAAATGTTGACTTCTCATCCTTGACTTGGGGATGTAAATTACAAGTACCTCTAAAGTCGGAGTGGATTCTTCTGATGGCGACGGACACTAATAATAAGGAAAGCTAATTCAAGCTGAAAATCAATCCAGTGCACAAGAAGTAGTGACGTGTGTGGACTATGCTTGAGTTCAAAAATGAGAGAGGGGGGGGGGGGGGTGACTTTAACTTGTTTGATGGTGTTGTGCCAGAGGTTCTTAAGACTGTTGTTCACTGACTTTTATTGGACTTCTCAAAAATAAGACATACAGGCAGCAGCCACTCTCCTTTCTTTCCTCTCGTTATGCCACTGACGGTTGCCTCATAAAAGGTTGATACCTCCAGCCACATAAACCTCATAAGCCCATCATTTGTGTAATCACCCTCTTACTTTCCTGCAGTTGTGAAATTCCATAACTTTCCGAGGGACAGTTTCTGGTTTTATGTGTGTTTATAAGCTTTTTTATATAATTTGCGTAGCAATAATAACCTCATGTCTCGACTGTGGATTCACTTTCATTGTGTGCTGGTTGGCCTATTTCACTGATTAACATCTGAATGCAGGCATGTTCTTTATTGTCATCCCTTGTCATTTTTATTCACTATGGTGACAGAAGGCAACAATGTGTGTTGTTGCCTGCTCCTTGTCTGTTGTTATCATTGTGGAGAGTTTGGGCTTTCCCTTGTGCCAGGTGCTGTTCGTTATTTTGTTTATAATGATATTTAACTCATTAACTAATTCATGGTATGGCAGAATAAATTTGCATATTTCAACCAGATATGTGTGTGTGTGTGCATTTCATCTGTGTATAAATGTGCTTACATGTTTCAAACAGAGATCTGTCAGTTTATTTATATGTTTCAACCAGATATAAAGTATATACATCAGTTTATTTTTTAACCTGAGATAAAGTATATACATCAGTTTATTTTTTAACCTGAGATATATCAATTGGTTTTTCCCTCTTGTCGCTGCGGTTGTCAGTGAGGAGAAAACACTACAACATGGGTCTAATCCTCGAGCTCTGAAGCTCCTGGTTTCATTTCACCAGGAAATAACACTATAAAGGAGTCATGGCAAAAGCTACAGAATGTGTGCTTCGTGTGATGTTCTCGACAGCTGTCTTAAAGAGAGAGGCTGAGCAAGATCGGGTAGAACTTGGTCAGTGAAATCTATCTACTCACCTTTAACCTTGTACATTACCTGAACAATATTTTCCATTTCTTATAATCCATACTGTGTGGCATTGGTGATCATATATGTCTCGTGTGCTGCCAATCATTTCTGATACTGATGTTCCTCCGTGCCATAATGTCAAACTGTCCAGCATCTTCACTCTTGGTCTCCCCTTCAACTTTCTCATTGTCACAATGTACTCCAGCTTTTCTCTTCTCAATGAATGTGGGTTGTCTACTGATGTGACTAACCATTTTTCTTTGTGAGGTAACTGCTTTCAAGATATCTTCGTTTCCATGGTGTTCTCACTACCCTTTTATAAAACCACATATCTGCAACTTTCACATAATTCTTCACTAATTTCACTCCTGCTAATTTTTATGACTGGCTTCCGTACTTCAGGATTGGCTCAATATAGCTCTTAAGAACTCTTTTCCTTGCCTCGATTGACACATATACTGAGAATATCCTTCATCTTGTGAAATGCTGTTTTTGCTTGGGCTATTTTACATTTAACTTCCCTAATACTTTTTCCATTTGCCTTTATTAAACCACCCAAATACTTCAGTATTTTAAATATTTCGGCAAACTAATATTCAACACTGTGATATATAATTAATTATGTTATGGAATTAAATCGGAAAACGTTTAGGAAATTCTAGAGGTTTATATTCGTATATATTTATCACATTATATAACATTTAACATAAAACAAGAAAAAAGACTTTTTAAAAATTTATTATAGCAGATGACATATATTTGTACATTTTATACATATATATATGACATATATTTATCATATTATATAACATTTAACGTAAAAAAAAGAAAAAGACGACGAAGCAGATTACATTTTTGGGGGAGATTGTCTCAAAATCCTTTTTTTGTGTGTCTTTGACTATTCCTGTTGCACCTGGCAGCCTCTCGTGCTACATAAGTGTGCCATATTGCACTGTGAGTTATGCTGGAGGAAAATACAAAAAGTAATGGATCACGACAAAAGATGCTGTGTTAACTTTTTCATTATGTGACATTGTTTTGTTAGTTCATTATATAGCATTGATTTGTTAACTTTTCATAAGAACTTTTGTGTATTGTTTGTTCATGATGTCACAGTTATCCATTAACTTCTGTTATTATGAAGGTGTTTTGTATTAATGGATCAACTTTTCATGACGAATAGAAATATCAGTTGGTGAACCCTTTGAGGCCACTAAGGCAGTTCATAAATACATTCACGTTTAGTGTTTGGCGCTCATAAATGTAAAAGAAAGAAGGAGAGACTTGAGGACACAATAGACAACATAAAGATTGCGGGAAGGTTAACCCGGTCAACAAATGCCCACAGAAGTCGGATGTGTTGGCCTAATGGTGCAAGAACGCAGCTCTGTTGTAAACAGACACAACGCAGTCACGTCCGGAAAAAAATCCAGATGAACGCAAAAAAAAAGAAGAGAAAAAGAAGAAGAAGCATTCTAA
>JACEFZ010011264.1:0-7500 GCA_014155875.1 Cepaea nemoralis | reverse complement strand
CTGGTAAATCATTGAATAGATAAGATGTATTCTTGTCAGACAGATCAGATGTATCAATGATAGTCGTCTTACGATTAAATGAGCAGGACATTATATATTGGTGGCAGACGGTGTGCTGGGCATAGGCAGAATGCGAAACGGTAGGAGCCGGCGGACTATGCCAGACCCGTGTAGTACTGTGGAACAATAAAAATGCTTGTATCGTTTAAGGACGCGACTGACTTTTCTGTTGTGTGCATCTGAGATCTGAGAGTGATAAAGGTTTTGTACGAGCCCATTATAAACATTAAACCTAGACAAATACCAAGATGTCGGACACTGAGCATTGCTGTAGACACGTGGCCCAACTGTGTCTGAATTATTTATTCATCATAACAGGCACAAGTTCGGCACTTGGCACGTTCCATATTCTTCCAAAGCGTTAATCATTTCTCTTGTGATGTTATCTGAACAGGGGGTTTTGTCAGGTTTTATATGTTCATTATTAATTCGAACATCATACTGTTCATCTTTGCTATCATCATAAAGGCTTTTCACATAATCTGACCATACTTGTAGAATCTGATCTTTTTCTATTATGAATTTGCCATCTTTTGTTTTTAGACAGCCTGCTGGTGTACTTGTTCTTTTATTAGTAAGTCCTGACTTCTTGTGTACATTGATTTGGTATTTTGACTGTTGTGTTGTTTTTCAATTTCTATGCAATATTTATCAAGACATGTTTCTTTTGCCTCCTTAAGTAATATTCTGTCTTGTCGGTGTATTCTTCATATTTGGCAGGATTATGTTTGTTGAACCTTCTTTTTTTCCATCAGTTGTAAAATTTCTTCAGACGTCCATTACTTACGACCCGCCTTCTTTAATTTTGGAATAGTTGTTTCTGCAGCCAAACTGATTTGAATTCTTCAACATTTCCAATTGATCATCCACATCTTGAAATAGGATCTCTAGATCAGACAATATATCAAATCTGTTCTGTACTTCTATGTTGCATTTGTTTTGTATCTCCATGTAATTTCTCAATGTACACATATGATATTTAGTGTTTCCTGTTATATACTTGACTTTCTTTAACTTTAACCTCAATGTACCTGTAAGTAATCTGTGATCACTATAGCAATCAGCACTGGGAACTGTTTTCGCAATTGTTAACGCATTTCGAAACCTTCTACTAATCAGAATGTAATCAATCTGGTTTCTAATGCTGCTATCCGGACTCCTCCATGTCCATAACCTTCTAGGGTGTTGTTTAAACCAGGTGTTTCCTACAATCATTTTCTGCTCTTTTGCACATTCTACAAGTCTGTATTCTCTTTCATTTCCGCTCTAAATACGACACGCATATGCCAATACCTTGATGACGTTATCCGCTTTTTACATTCATGCAATGGGTCATCCTGGAAAATATCAGACGGACACACAATCATGCTGCAACTGGTACCATTAGTATTGGGACTCTTAACTGGCTGTTGAATATGAGGACGGAGCACATATGGGAATGTCCCCAGTGCTGAGATGTCGGTTCTTGAACCAACTTATTAGGTCAGTACGCTCGAATAATACTAAATAGTGAATGTAAGAATCCACATCACTCCATTACTGTCGGTTTTTGAACCAAATCATTAGGTCAGTGCGATCGAAGAATACTAAATAGTGAATGCAAGAACCCACATCACGGCACTAGGAACATTCCTACACATACTCAGTCTTTCTCTTCAAAAGCCGCTGAAATTCCCATGCTGATAATTCCCTGTCATCATCATCATCAAGTGCCGTGCCGGCTGGCGTAGGCGTTCATGGCTCTCCATAGATCTCGGTCTTTGGTTTTCTGGATCAACTCTGGTGCTGATATTCCTCCATGCCACCGTCTCAATCCGTCCAGCATCACTTCTCTTGGTCTACCTCTGCCTCTCTTCCCCTCGATCTTTCCAGTTGTTACGATGTTCTCCAATGCCTCTCTTCTCATCACGTGACCGAAGAAAGATGTTTGTCTCTGTCTTATTGTTGTATATAATGTTCTAGTTTCATTAGCCTGTTTCGTGCAGTCGTCGTTAGTTACTCTGGCAGTCCAAGGAATTCGCAACATTCGTCTCAGGAACCACATCTCTGTTGCTTCTAATTTCTTCTTAATTTGTTCATTTACAGTTCCAAGATTCACTGCCATACAGCAAAACTGGTTCTACATAGCATTTCAGCACTCTCTTTCTTACATTCAGTGATAGTGACTTATTGCATAAGATACTCTTCATTTTCTGAAAGCGGCTTTTGCCTGCCCTATTCTACTCCTAATCTCTGTTGTACATCTTCCATCTGATGTTATAAATGCCCCTAGGTATCTAAAATTATCAACTTGGTTAAGGATTTTCCCTTCTATTTCTATGTCACATTTTGGTGTCACCATTTTCTTTGATATTACCATTGTTACTGTTTTCTTGATATTCAAGGAGAGTCCTTTCCTTGCACTCTCTGTTACTACAACGTCTAATAATTGTTGTAGGTCTGTTGAATTATCCGCCACCAATACTGTGTCATCTGCATAGCGTATATTATTTATATTATAACCTCCAACTAGTATTCCTGGCATCTCTTTGATCTCTCTCATTATTACTTCGCTATACAGGGAGAAAAGATCTGGTGACAAGACACACCCTTGTCGTACTCCTAGCTTTATCTGTTCGTAACTACCCTCTTTATTTCCCATTTTAATTGCTGCTACTTGGTTCCAGTAAACATTCTTTATTATTCTTAAATCTTTTCCATCAATGTTGATATCTTCCAACATTTTAATCAGTTCATCATGTTTTACTTTATCAAATGCCTTAGTATAATCTATGAAGCACAAATATATGTCTCTCTGTTTCTCTATTGACCTTTCTATTAGTGTCCGTAATGTATAAATTGCATTGTTTGTGCCCTTTCCTTCCACAAATCCATACTGTTCTTCACTAATTTCCATTTTTATTTTCTTTTTGATTCTTCTCATTATGATTCTGAGTAGAAGCTTAGTGATATGGTTTATAAGGTTAATTGTACGAAAATCTTCACAATAAATTGCTCCTGGTCTTTTTGGTATAGCTATAAATTAAGATTTCAGCCTATCACTGGGTAAATATCCACTGCTGTAAATATCATTCAACATTTTGGTTAATATATCTACTCCAAATTCTCCCAATACTTCTAATTCTTCTATTGTGATTTCATCTGGCCCAGCTGTTTTTCCTTTCTTCATACGTTTCATAGCGTCAGCGACTTCTTCTTTCAGAATAGGTGGACCTTCTAAGTTACTATCTTCTGTTAATTCTCCCCTTTCTCCTTCATATAATTCTCTTATATACTCATTCCACCTCCTCATTATAGCATCTTCCTCTAATATTATCTTTCCTGTTTTTGATTTCAAACACCCTGTATTTATTCTTATTTTTCTTCCTGTAAGCTCACTGATTTGTCTGTGCATATTTTTTGTATCTTTAATGAAATTTAATTCAATTTTTTTTGCATTGCTCGTTTAACCAAGTTTCTTTAGCCTTCCCACATTTATCTTTTATTTCTTTATTTATCTTAGCGTATTCTTGTTTGTCATTTTTACTCTGTTTTCTTTTGTCCATCAGTTTTAAGATATCTTCATTCATCCATTTTTTTCTTAGCTATTTTGCCTCTCTCCGGTAATACTTCTTTGCTAGTTTGATGAATGGAGTCCCTTAACATTTTCCCATTGTTCATCTATACTCTGTATTTTAGTTATTGCATTGTACCTATTTTTCCACAGTCACTCTGTATTGTTCTTGCATTTCTTTATCTATTTTCAGAACCTCTTTATTAAGTCTCATGTTCTTAACCATTTGTTTCCCTCTCTTTAATCTTACTTTTATTTGTCCACATAGTGGTACATGATCACTATTACAGTCAGCACCAGGCATTGTCTTTACATTAATTAAAGCATTTCTAAATCTTTATTAATTAGTATGTAGTCAATTTGGTTGCGTGTTTCTTATCAGGGCTTATCCAGGTGTACAGTCGTCTTTTATGGTGTTTAAACCATGTGTTTCCAATTATCATCTCATTGATATTTGCCCATTCTATTAGCTTTTCCCCTCTTTCATTTCTTGTACCTAAACCATAATTCCCCACTACATCCTCCATTTTTCCCTTTCCTACTTTTGCATTAAAATCACCAAGTATTATTTTTATTTCTTGTGATCCAATTTGAGCCATCGCCATTTCTATTTCGTCGTAAAAGTGTTGTATTTCTTCATCACTACTGCTTGCTGTTGGTGCTATACTTGTATAATATTTATGTCTATTGGTTTGCCTTTGATTTTTACCATAATAACTCTATCTGAAATACACCAGTATCCATTAATTGACTTGGCTGTTTTTTCGTCTAATATTATTCCTACACCCTTTTTTCATGTGTATCCCCCTCCAGAATAAATTATTGTATGATTGTCAGCTATAATTTTGCCCGATCCCTTCCATCTCATCTCACTAACGCCTAGTATATTCATTTTCATGCTATCCATCTCTCCTAGAACATTGGTCAACTTTCCTAGCTCATTTAATGTCCTAACATTCCATGTTCCTATTCTAAATTTATTTATTTTAGTTATGATTTTGCCATCAGTAGCTGGATGACGGTCTGGTGTCACCTGTGGCTCATGACTGTCCCTACCGGACGAGGATGCCCTAAGACAGCCATTAACGTCCTTCACTAACTTTGATTTATGTTTGGCCATGAAGTCTTGGGAAGATAATGTGGTGGTTTCCCCTTGCCTTCCACATTCACATGGTGGTCTTTTTACCTCTGCTTTTGACAGCCATTTCCGACTGTAAGGACAAGTGAGTGCCCTGCTCTGCTCAGCTGCAGAGTTGTCCACTTATTCCGGTGGATACTCGGTCCCCAGAGCTGTGTTAGCCACACCGTAGTGTGTTTCCATCCTCTACCACGGGGAGGTGCAGTTGGGATTTTCCCTTCATAAAGTTATGGTCTCTGACCAAAACTCTCCAGTACTCTTTAGAGGACCCCCCTGTAGCAAAGTGAATTATTAAAAACCAATTTTTATTTCTTATCTAAATTTCTAGTATCGCCAAGACCCTCTACCCATTCCTATCTGGGCTAATATTTCCAGAAAATGTATATTCCATCTGATCATCTGCACTTCCCACTCGATTCCAGAAATGTATACTTTATCTGATCATCTGCACTCCCCATTTGATTTTAAAAGAAATGTATACTCCATCTGATTATCTGCACTCCCCGCTGGTTTCCAGAAATGTATACTCCATTTGATCATCTGCCCCCACCCCCCACCCCCACCCCACTCGATTCCAGAAATGTACACTCCATCTGATCATCTGAACTCTATACTCGATTCCAGAAAGCCTTTACCACATCACATCGCCCTCCACCCAGAAAGGCACCAGCGGCAGCAGCAAAGCTAGCAGCACCAGTAGCAGCAGCAGCGGCGGCGGCTAATCTATCAGTTTGTTCATAGCCCAGCACACGTTGCATGCCCTGGGCAAACAATCTGTAATTTGCTGGCCATTCTCCTTGCTGTCAAGCGAAGACTGGATGTGGAAGTAGTCTGATCACGTCCGTCGCCGTCTCCTATTCCCAGCAGTCCCCTGCAGCTCAGCATGAGTCTGCCCTCAACTTTCTTGTGAGTTTGTCTCTGGTATTTTTTACTACTTCTTATAGTCTATGTCATGTAGCGTTCGTCATCATGTCTTTCCACAACCTCCTGTCTTGTATACTGCCAATAATTTCCGATACTGATGTTCCCCCATGCCATATTGTCAATTTGTCCAGCATTTCTTTCTCAGTCGCTCCATGCTTCTCTTCTCCAACTTTCCCCGTTGTCAAGACGTACTACAGCTTTCCTTTACTCAGGATGAGCCCAAAGAATGTGGACTGTCTTTTTTTTTTTTTGATACGAGTTACCGGTTCCCTCTGTGACTTAACGTCTTTCAAGACGGACATATATTCAGATGTATCAGACTGTAACTGGCACCATTAGTATTGGAACTCTACGCTGGCGGTTGAAGATGAGGGCTGAGCGCTTCTGTGAATTTCCCGAGTACAATGATGTCGGTTCTTGACTCAACTGAACTCCGTAACTTAACTTTTTCCAGTATGTATTTACACTACGCTGTATATCTGTCCATTTCGTTCTCAACTGTAGGAGACAGATAAACAGCGTTTTTGGTTTTTATAAAGATTAGTGAAGCTTTCGAAAACATCGTGACGACTGAACAGATTAATGAGAGAAGAGGCAGAAATAGGCCGAGAGAAGTGATGCTGGATGAACTGAGACGGCTGTGTGGAGGTATATCATCGGTAGAGTTTCTCCAGAACACTAAGGACGAGATCTATGAAGAGACACGAAAGCCTCCGCCAACTGGCAGGATGCAAGCTGATGATGATAAACGGTAGTGTCCTCATGATTCTTCTATAAAACCACGTAGCTTCAGCTTCTATATAATAGTTTTTACTGGGAGATCTTGTTCTCCTTTGACAAACACTGAAGGACATATCAACTATCGAGACCTCTTGCAATAACTAAAATAGCATGAGAAATGCACTCAATACGGTGATCAGTAAATAAAATGAAGTAGAGATCGGAGCCAAGAGTTGACATCAGACTTGCGACTAACGCCAAAGTATTAGAAAGGAAAGTAGAGATCAGAGCCCATATTTAACATTAGAGTTGCGATTAACGCCAAACATAGAAGAAAGGAAGTAGAGACCAGACCCAACATTTGCATGTAGAGTTGCGACTTATGCCAAAGCAGTGTCATTATTCGTCATCATCATTTTACTGGTCCTTTGCAGAACCAGGGTGTCTTCAATGTCCCGTGTCTACCTTCGTGCTGGTCGAACTCTTCGTCCAGGAACCATGCCTTTCATTCTGTTCTTCCCAACATCTGTGACGTTTAATGTGACGACATTACTTCTAATGGCAGTGGAAATGTGGTTTCTGAGGAAACTGCAAAGAATACCATGGACAGACAAACTAAAATCAATGAGCAAGTTGTACAAGAAGCAAATGAAAACTGTACACTGATTAGAGAAATTAGACGTAGACAGTCACAATTGTTTATGCACGTTATGAGAAGAATTACACTAGAGAACTTGCTGACATCTGGCAAGGTTGGTGGAAAAGAACAAAGGGAAGGCAGATACGTAAATATATGGATAGGTTGGCAACATGGCTTGGTCGAGGCAAGAAAACAGAGCTAATCCACGACTCTGGTGATCGTGTGAGACGGCGAAACATGACTGCTAACGCGTATCCGCATGGCACATGATGACGATGTTGATGATGATGATGATGATGATGATGATGATGATGATGATGATGATGATGATTTTAGGTTTTGAGACACAATAATCATTATGAGCCAGATGTCAAATGTTTAGACTGTTAATATTTCACATCGTCTATAGCCGTGGTTTTATAATAACTTGTCTGTGATATTTAAGTTGAAAAGCCTTGATTGCAA
>JACEFZ010011263.1:0-11058 GCA_014155875.1 Cepaea nemoralis | reverse complement strand
CTTTTTTTTTTTAACCCTTTTTAAAACCCCCAAAAATTGGGAAACCTCCCCAACCCTCCCGGGGCCCCCCCCTTTTAGCTCTCTTGTGTAGCTCTGCCCATGTCCTCCCATATTATTAGTCTTTCATCTCCTCCACCGCCTGCGCTGTCTGTCCCAGTTCATACACAGTTCTAACATTCCAGGTGCCAATTCTGGAGCTTTTCCTAGGGAAAAAGAGGAAAATCTGTGATCCGGACACAATGCGGCTTTCTCTATCTAGCGATATAGCTCTTCTGGAAGAGCCTCCTTTTCTCTTAGTTGGCTTGGTTATTCTCCTATCCTAACTTGTTCATTCTTTTATCCTAACTTGTTCATTCGGTTATCCTCACTTGTTCATTCTTTTATCCTAACTTGTTCATTCGGTTATCCTCACTTGTTCATTCTTTTATCCTAACTTGTTCATTCTTTTATCCTAACTTGTCCATTCTTTTATCCTAATTTGTTCATTCTTTTATCCTAACTTGTTCATTCTTTTATCCTCACTTGTTCATTCTGTTTTCCTAACTTGTTCATGGTTGGTTGGATATCATAGCTAAAGTTTATATGGGGAAGCCAGCTCTGTGACCAACCCTCCTTCATGGCTTCTTGCAACCTGTGTGGCAGTGTTAATATTCTGTGCTCCCCCGATACCACACCAGGGAATCTCTGTATTGTGAACATCATGTCACATCTTGCAGTTTTGTGTCGAGTGCTATTTTGGGGGAAGCTGGAAAATACCAGTGAAGTGTTCATTATAACAGGTGTTGGAAATGTCCACTATGGGCTTCAAGACATGACTGTACACGTCTCTTCATATTGTCAGATATCTGCTGCAATGTGTCTGTTGTTATATCTGTGCGCATTGACCACCATTTCGAAACACTTGTTCAACCAAGAAAAATGTGTTCTTCCGTTGATAACACCATTCTGTTTGGAGTGCAAAGAATTACTCCAGCAGACAACAGCCATTCGCTGCATATTGCTTCACGATGGACTGTGGACCACATTTTTTAATGACATGATGTACTTCATTTTTCAAATTTGTTCTATATACAAAATGTAGTGGAACTTTATAAACACCCTGTATATATGTGATGGCGAGGGTCACAGGTAATAGGGAAGGCTAATCCCCACGTAAATATCAGCCTAGTGCATTAGTAGTAGCACATATATGTACTATGCTTGGGTTCAAATCAAGCAAGCATTAAAAAAATATATTTCCTTTATCTTCATGCATCATTATCATCATCTTTGACTTTCCTCTTTCTTGCAGTTGTGCTGATAGCTTTTATAATGACGGCCAGATCAAAGCGGGCCACCGAGGAGCATACAGTCCCAGCCAGCAGGAGACATCAGGTTCCAGGGTTGAGCTGGACAATGTTTTGAAGAAGCCGCCAGAGGAGAGATTGATTTAGTTTGAATGATTGTGTGTGTGCCAGGTTGATTGAGTATGTAACTGGTTGATTGTGTACCTGGTCGATGGAATGTGTACTTAATTGATTGAGTATGTACCTGGTTGGTTGAGCATGTACCTGTTTGATTGTGTTCCTGAAGGATTGAGTTTGTGCAACTGTTGAAATGAATGACATTCAGTTGAATGAATGAGAACTAAGATTGATATTCAGCAGATTAATTGTATAAGTGATACTTTGGTTGGCATTGATTGATAATATTGACATTGTCACATGCCTGTGTTCAGTGGCATTAAGGTGAGTGGCCGTACAATATAAACAGTTCACGAGGTGAAAGGGCATTCACCGGAAAGAAAATATAAGGAGATAAACGGGATTGGGTGTAAGGTAGAGGGGCTGGAAGAAGAGGCAGACAGTTGGAGCAGTGAGGTGGTGTTTGTGTGGATCATTGTGAGGGGGCATAGAATTGTTTAAAAAGACAGGGACAAAGATTGACGGGAAGTTGAGGTTTGGACTCCGAGCTGAGAGGGAGTGGAGTGTAGACGAGACCAGGAGAAGGTCGTGGTCGGATAAAGTGAAGAATTGTGACGGAGTTTGGAAGATAACTCCGCACTGTGGGTTCCAGGGATAGTGAGTGGAATTCGAGACCCATAGTGGGTTACTTTGAGTCGGGCCTAGAGAGAGGCTAGTATACCTGTCGTGTGGGACGATATTTTAGTAGCCTTGAGAGGCAGTGCTATTCGACGTGTTCCATTGGGATGGAGATATATTCTTAGAGAATTATTGTTCCTGGATGTATATGTTACATGTGTCTGTGTTAATTCAGAATTAAAGGAATATTATGTGCGCAAATTAACGCTTGTTCACTGACTGGTGTTTGGTGGTGATGCATCTTGATTAATCTGTTGTTCAACATCACATTGTTACAAGGACATACCCTAGACATAACCATAGCCACTCTATCTGTCACTTAGTCAACATTCACTTTGTGACAGAGTAGATTTCTGGAGGCTTCGTCCATCAAGAACAATATAGACATTGTTGTCATTCCGTTTATTGGTGAACTCGTCGATTAGAGAGAATACTAACATCAGAGACATTAGTCGGATGCCCAATTACAACAACAATGATGAGGGCTCTCCTGTCAAGAATAAACACCATTTTCAGTAGACAGCGCATTTCAAAAGTGTCGGAGAATTAATACAGAGTCCACGAGAAACCAGATAAAAATAACACTTCTCACTCAGAGAGAGAGAAAGGGTGGACAGCGGAGCGTGTCCACGGTATAAACACTGGGTTTTTTCCGTGCGGGAACTGGGTAGCACATAGGTCACGAGAAGGTCAGGACAGGTAAATTGGATACCAGGCAGTATTTCTTCGGCTATCAGGGACGTCAAAAAATTAACGCAAACAGGCGCGTGTGTTTATAGGTCAAGTGAACAGTACAAAAAGTCGGCGCCATGATACTGGCAAGATGATATCCTGACAGGTGCGTGTGGGTGTGACGAAGACAGGATTTAAGACAGTGAGCAATTTCGTTGGGAAGTCCTGGGCGTGGTGAGACATCTTGTGTGTGTGTTGAGGACAAAGCACAGTGTGGTTTCAGGGTGATAAGTTAAGAATTCACCACAGGTAAAAAAACGGGTGACGACGGTGTAAATTGTGAGTCTCCACGGACAAAGTGGGTTGACAAGAGGGTCAAGGCCAGTGTTCAGTACAGGTAGAGTACTGAGAACAGAGAAAACTGACATTTGTTGATTCATCGGGAGGGGACCGAAGGGGGAGGACAGTTCCCCACCGCAGCCAGAGTGAGGAGAGGGTCAGTGCTGTTTACGAGGACAGCGAAGTATGTGTGGATAACGGAAAAGTTCCGGACATTACTTTGTTCGCAGTTAGTGAAGATTGTAGTACACTGAGGTACTAACAGAGATGACCTTGTGAGTCAAGGCCGAGAACCAGGGAATTTGACGGAAAAATTTCCACTGAGAATAACACGTTGTTTTTCTACTGAAACTAGGATTTACGTTTAACGTCTTTGTGTGTGTGTGTCATCATCGGCAAACAAACCACAACAGTCATTCAGGTGCCGTCTTCGCAAATATGAGCGCATTTTTTCACCAAAAAAGACTTGCGAAGCGGATTTAAAGCGCGTGATCATTTTCTGCCATTCGTTGATTTAACCGGGTCAGCAACAGTGAAGAAACCATACCATCACTTCAAAGCGACAGTGACTACGCAGATAAACATTCATTGATTTTAAAGGTATTTTCGGCTCCCCAAAACGCAACGAAAACCCAATATTTCTGGCAAAACAAGAGCGTTCACATACATTATACAATCACAGGCCAACTCCCTACAGGGAGGGTTACAAAAACATTACGGACTGTGTAAGATACAAGGCGTTGGGATAATTATCATCATCTTCAACTTTTACGACAGTCGAAAATCGTGTCACCACGTCAACAAAAAGTGACAACGCATCAGAACTTTAATTCATTGTGGGAAGCTAACGTCGTAATCTTTTCAAAACAGTAACCGACAAACATTTCCAGGCGATTTTCGGAGACTATTGAAAACAAATTAAGGACTTTTTTTAAGATTCTACCATCGCATTGGTGTCGGCAACCCTTGTTTGCTTCTGTTGTTCTCATCGTCCTAAGTATTGTTGTTGTTGTGCGTTACGTAAATATTTGTATGTGGTCCAGTGGTCGTAATAAGTAGGATATTTTTGCTTTATTTCTCGAAATGCGGGAGACAGAGCAAAGGTGAAGTTTCTAGGTGCACATTGTATTGGTTGAGAGACAGCTGACGAGTCAGTTTGTTTTGTGCTGTGGCATTGGGTCGTCTCGACATTATACATGGTGTCCAAGTGTCTACGTCAGATCTATGTACATTATTCATTTTATATTTGTTCTTTTTACTGTTTTCTCTTTACTGTTACATATAATATTTGAGTTCTTTGGATATATGGTATTGTTGTAATGCTTATGTTAATACATCTTCTATCTAGATGGTATTTGTCAGTTTATATTATGCGCACGGTATGGTCTTTCATGGGCATGTTTATGTCAGTGGTTTTTATTTCTATGTAATCATCCGTCTGCGTTTCACCGGCCTATGCGTCTAGCGTTTAATAGTTCGCAGTTAGTGTGTATCATCCATTTGTGTATGTATATGTATGTTTACAACTATTTCCAGGAATTGTTCTACAGTTATTTGATATATATATATATATATATATATATATATATATATATATATATATATATATATATATATATATATATATATATATATATATATAGGAGGGAGTATAGTTATATTCCCCCCTCACTACCTAGTGCTTATAGAGTGACTGGGTGAGTACAGAGTGATATTGTAGCACTACGGATTTACGTACACAGGGAGTGCGGGTGTACTTAGGGAAGTGACACAAAGAATAACAGCAGAGCCTTGTACATTTATAGTTGGCTGATTCACAGCAACGTGTCCACAAGTACAAGATGCCTACTTTAATGGATTATATTGAAGCAGGTGAAAGAATAGGCCTGAAAGGTAAAGAGTTACAGGAGTATGCAGAAGCGAAAGAACAAAAGCAGATGGAAAGAGAGGAGAGGCATAATGAACGCGAGGCAAAGCGTCTACAGGAAGAGACACAAGTAAAACTAGCTGAAATGGAAAACAAACGTCTACAGGAAGTAAAGTTAGCTGAAATAGAAAACAAGCGTCTACAGGAAGCGACACAAGTAAAACTAGCTGAAATAGAAAACAAGCGTCTACAGGAAGAGACACAAGTAAAACTAGCTGAAATCGAGTTAAGAAAACTAGAACTATCTTCGAAAGGTCAAAGTGAGGAAAGCAGAAAACCTTCGCAGTCGTCACAGAGACTAAAACTGCCATACTTTACGGACCGAGACAACCTTGAAGCTTATCTTGACAGATATCAGGCATCAGCGAAAGTGTTAGGCATCCCCGAAGACCAGTATGCTATTAGACTAGGGGAGCTTCTTACGGGTAAGGCACTAGACACCATGTTCAATTTACCTGTAGAAGAAAGAAACAACTACACTATCTTACGTCAACGTTTGCTGACAAAGTTCCAACTAACGGAGCATGGATATAGGACAAAGTTTAGACAGTTAGTGCCAGAGACAAATCAAGATTTCACAGACTTTGTTAACACTGTAAAGAATACATTTAACAAATGGATGGAGCTTGCAGAAGTAGGGAAAGATTTTAATAAATTAGTAGATCTAATGTTAAGAGACAAGGTAGTATCTGCATGCAATTCTAATTTAGTGGCGTTCTTTGAGGAACGGAAGCCAAAGGACATAGACACAATGTCTCAGTTAGGGCAAAACTATATGACTGCACATCCTAACAGTTCTATTGGGAAACTAATGAGTGAGGAAATAGTCTGTGCAGCGTACACTAAACAGGACCAGAATCCAGTCATTAGACCAAGGGCGAAAAGTGTGGATTCAGCACAGAAAGGTGAGCAACAAGAACTTCAAGATAATGGTTTCCGAGGAAACAATGTTGGTAGAGTAGGACGGTACCCATATAGAAGAGGGAACTTCCAGAGACGTCCAAATTATGCCGGATGTTGGAATTGTGGGAGCTGGAGACACAAATGCAGCAGATTGTGATGCACAACCATCAGATGGACCAACGAACAACAGTAAAAGGGAGATCACTTGTTTCAAATGTGGAAGGAACGGGCATGTCAGTCATCAATGTAGGATGAGAGAAACAGAGCACTCAAATGCAGCACAAGTAATTGAGACGCTGAACAATGAAGATTGTAGTGGGTGCAAACCTCTTTTTGAAAAAGATGGTCAGCCAGTCTTAATATGTGGTCACACAGTTAAAGCAGGATCAGCAGTGCATGAAGGAGGAAGTCTGAAGATGCATCATGGGTTTGTTAATGATAGGCCAGCGTTAACAATTAGGGATTCCGGATGTACGTCCATCGGGGTGAGAAAGAGTTTAGTGCAACCCTCGGATTATACAGGGAAAAAGATTAGATCCATAACATTTAATGGGACAGTAGAATTCTACCCAATAGCCGTGATAACAGTAAAAACACCATACATAACAGGAAGAGTGACAGCATGTGTTTTAGACTCACCAGTGGCAGATCTCATCATAGGAAATGTTATAGGAGTTAAAGAGTGTACAGAAGAGGAAGTAGTTTATTGGGACCAAAAATATAGTGTAAGCAGTAATGAGGTAGTTACCACAAGAGAACCTAAATTAGAGAGTATAGCTGAGGTAGAAGAGGCACTTGAAGTAGACACAGGAACTCAGGACAAGGATAGTACAGCTGAGCAGATGAGAATGGATCCCAAATATAGTGCTAGTGACTCCCAGAGACAAGATACTACTCTGAACAAATGTTCCCAAGGGTGTAGGAGAGTAGAACATAGGCAGTCAAAGAAAGGTAGATGGTGCTTCGAGAGGAAGAACAATGTTCTTACTCGCCGCTTTTCAGATAGTGGAACTGCACGTGGGCAAGTAGCAGTACCTTTAGCACACAGACGACCGATATACTAGAACAGCTCAGGATAGTGCATGTGCAGGGCACATAGGCATAAGGCGTATGCAGCAGAAAGAAAGGTGCCAGATATATGGGCCAAGATTGAATAAAGAGTTCAGACTAAACAGAGACTCAAGTGTAACGGTGCAATATACAGATAGGAAAGTTGAGTCAGGTCAAAAGAGTTGTCGCGACATTACTGACCCAGGGCTAGGGATAACAAACAGATGTTGTAATTGTAGAGGTACCATGAGTGATGGGTACATGAAAGGTAGACACAGCATCGACAGGAATCAGAGGTGGGTTAATGCAAGAACAGAACCACCTGATATAGGGTCGGTACACAAATAGTATTGTGTGGTCGTGAAGTAGTAAGAGACCTGTGGGTACATAAGTATAATGCTTTTCTATGATGTATTATTATTATTATGTGATGTATTAGTTCATGCATTGATACAAAAGATAGAAAGATGGTTTGTATTTATGTGTGGGGAATATGGGAGTTTACTATGAGTATTTGATATATTATTAAGTGTGGTAGCTAGAGTAAGTTGGTTTTATACTAACGACTACCCAGGCAATGTGTCTGGGTCACATATTTGATAAGTATGAGTCTCCCAACATTTGAAAACGATGTTTTCTTTTGAGGGTGGGGTAGTGTCACATGCCTGTGTTCAGTGGCATTAAGGTGAGTGGCCGTACAATATAAACAGTTCACGAGGTGAAAGGGCATTCACCGGAAAGAAAATATAAGGAGATAAACGGGGTTGGGTGTAAGGTAGAGGGGCTGGAAGAAGAGGCAGACAGTTGGAGCAGTGAGGTGGTGTTTGTGTGGATCATTGTGAGGGGGCATAGAATTGTTGAAAAAGACAGGGACAAAGATTGAGGGGGAGTTGATGTTTGGACTCCGAGCTGAGAGGGAGTTGAGTGTAGACCAGACCAGGAGAAGGTCGTGGTCTGATAAAGTGAAGAATTGTGACGGAGTTTGGAAGATAACTCCGCACTGTGGGTTCCAGGGATAGTGAGTGGAATTCGAGACCCATAGTGGGTTACTTTGAGTCGGGCCTAGAGAGAGGCTAGTATACCTGTCGTGTGGGACGATATTTTAGTAGCCTTGAGAGGCAGTGTTATTCGACGTGTTCCATTGGGATGGAGATATATTCTTAGAGAATTATTGTTCCTGGATTTATATGTTACATGTGTCTGTGTTAATTCAGAATTAAAGGAATATTATGTGCGCAAATTAACGCTTGTTCACTGACTGGTTTTTGGTGGTGATGCATCTTGATTAATCTGTTGTTCAACATCACATTGTTACAAGGACATACCCTAGACATAACCATAGCCACTCTATCTGTCACTTAGTCAACATTCACTTTGTGACAGACATGATATAATGATTGGCATCAGTTGACTGTGTACAAAGAATATAATGGATAATATTTGCTTGATAAACTGTGCCCAGGTGATATTATGGTTAACTTTGGTTGTGTACAGGTAAATGATACTTGAAGTTAATTAACTGCATGTAAGCAATATAACCATTGAAGTAATTAAAGAGATGCAACGGTTGATGTTAATTATTATAATTAAAGGTTAGAATTATTAACGTGAATTGTGTACAAATTAGAGGTGGCTGTTGTTAATTGTGTACAAGGGATATCTACATGTGAAAGTGGTCAAGTCATAGTCCTTGTGCTCCGAAGATTGTGGATTCAGCTTCAGACGCCTGTCGTTCATTTCATGGGTAAAGTTCTTGTGGAAACACCCGGGGTTCATGGCTGGAGTAGAAGTTTGTCTGCTGTGTCCAATGCCTTTAGCAGGCAGCTGGTTGCTCTGCTGAGAGAGACTGAGACACATGGGATAAAACTCAGTGCAGGGAGGTGGATCCTCTTGTCTTTAACTCTTTCTGTAACTGTGTACAAGTGGTGAAGTGCACGTTAACCCATTGTGTACAAGTTATTTTCAACACGGAAACACACAAGCAGTATAATGAAATACATTCATCTGGTTGTTATGTCACCAGTCTTGGAAGCAAAACCTGATTGAATGACAGCCTTAACTGATGTTCTGCCAGCTTGATTGTTTCAGCAGTTTATACACAGAAGCCAGAGGCAATATGTTGCATGATTTATTGCCTGGCATATTTCTCTACATCTCATCTGGTGCATACTGCACAGTTGTATATCATACAAAGTGAATAAATGAATGAGCAGTATGCACCTGAAGAGATGCAGCGAAATATGCCAGGCAATAAATCATGCAGCTTATTGTTTGTGGCTTTAGTGTTTAAATTCATAGTGTTTTGAGTTTCAGCAATTGTTTGGTTTGGTTGAAGAAACCTATTTGAATTACTTATTCTTGATAATTAAGAGCATTAGAATGACAGATAGTACCAGAGTTTCTCTGGGATAAATGTGTGTGTCTTTGATTTGGTAATTAACATTCTGTTTTTGGGACTTAATTATTGTATTCATATTTTGTGTTCATAGTTATAAGTTATTGTGTGTGAAATAGGTAGCAAGATTAGCAATTGTGGTCTTGTGTCTGTAGGTAGCAAGATTAGCAATTGTGGTCTTGTGTCTGGTGTTTGTCCATCAAGTATGATGATGACCATTCATTTCATCCAGTCGGCTAGACACTTTTATATATTGGAGATTTTTCAAGGGTGTTTGTGGTAGGGTTGCGGACAGGGAACTTTTGTGGTGCCCTGCATGTTTATTGGGGGGGGGGGGGGGGGGTGTGTGTGTGTGAGAGAGAGAGAGAGAGAGAGAGAGAGAGAGAGAGAGAGAGAGAGAGAGAGAGAGAGAGAGAGAGAGAGAGAGAGATGCATGCACTGTTGGTATTTAGTGTATGATTGTGAATTTTGTAGTCGCTTCCAAACATGTGTACACATATAGTATACACACATTTAACGTGCATGCATGCACATACAGACACACAAGCATGCATATATACATACAAAAACATGTAAGTACATACGTTGAAGCTATACATAATATTTACACATTCCTGCACACATATATTCATACGTCGTACATATTTAGACACACACATATCCATACATCATGCACATCTACAAACACATTTCCATACATAATGTATATTTACACACACAATTAATCAAGATACATTTACACACACATGCTGATACATCATGCATATTTACATACACTTGCATACAGACTGAACTTGCAAAATATACACACACAAGCTATGAAATAGGCACCAATCTTGCCCAATCAGAACCCGTTGTAAATTTAACACATAAATGAATATCTGACCAGCTCAAGGCGAGCCACCTCAAAACGTCCCAGGCTAACAGTAGACAAATATGGCAACAACACTGACATCAAACTCCAGTGATACATGGGTGCATGTTATAAAAGTCTGGCGACCACGTGATATCCAGCACGAATATTTATGTAAATGATCATTCACAAGCTCACTGAGGTCAGGCAATGGCACCAGTGGCATCCTTAATAGAATTATAGAGAATATTTGATACATAAATTGGCAGATAGAATTATAGAGAATATTTGATACATAAACTGGCAGATAGAATTATAGAGAATATTTGATACATAAACTGGCAGATAGAATTATAGAGAATATTTGATACATAAACTGGCAGATAGAATTATAGACATTTCAATTATAGACAGACATGTAAACTGAATTACAGACTGTCACACAGATAGAATTACTGACTGTCCACACATAGAACTATAGCATGTCACACAGATATTATAGACATGCATACATTTAGCTTGTCTCGCAAGTTGACAAGCAGACATTCAGAAAGATACAAACCGAAACCAGTTGTTCAACAATGTGACAACAGATGTTGTTTCCAGTTTACTGTCCACACATTACAATATGAGACACATGTGATGTACCAATTCTTGTAATTCTGATTGTTTTTATTTACACCAGACCACATCCTGTGAAAAATTATTGGACCAAAATCGGCTTTTTGTGTGTCCAGAAAAGCATGCCTTAATATCAACATTCCTATATACATTTTTGTACATATCATAATTTATCTGTGTTGTTATTCTATTCATATTGCTGTTTAAATTCTATAAA
>JACEFZ010011262.1:0-10516 GCA_014155875.1 Cepaea nemoralis | reverse complement strand
AAAAAAAGGGGGGGGGGGGGGAAAAAAAAAAAAATTAGGGGAGGAGGGGGGAAAGGGGGGGGGGGTAGGGTGGTGGAGGAGGCGAGGAGGAGGGAGGAGGAATGGGGAGGAGGAGGAGAAGGAGGGAGGAGGAGAACGAGGAGGGGGAAAGGGAGCAGGAGGAGGAGAGGGAGGGGAGGGAGGGGGGGAGGGGGGGGAGGAGGAGAGATGGGAGGAGGAGGAGGCGGAGGGAGAAGGAAGAGGGAGGAGGAAGAGGAGAAGGAGGAGGGAGAAGGAGGGGGAGGAGGAGGAGGAAGAGGAGGAGGGGAGGAGGATGGAGGAGGAGGAATGTGAAGGGAGGAGGAGGGAGGAGGTAGAGGGAGGAGGAGGAGGAGGGAGGCGGAGAGAGGAGGAGGAGGGAGGAGGAGGAAGATGGGAGAAGGAGGAATGTGAAGGGAGGAGGGGGGAGGAGGTAGAGGGAGGAGGAGGGAGGAGGAGGAGGTAGAGGGAGGAGGAGGAGGGAGGAGGCGGAGAGGGAGGAGGAGGAAGGAGGAGGGGGAGGAGTGAGGAGGAGGGAGGAAGAAGGAGGAGGGGGTGAGGAGGAGTGATGAGGAGGAGGGAGGATGAGGATGGAGGAGGAGAGAGGAGGAGGAGGGAGGAGGAGGGATGAGGGGGAGGGAGGAGGAGGAAGAGGGAGGAGGGAGGAATGTGAAGGGAGGAGGAGGGAGGAGGTAGAGGGAGGCGGAGGGAGGAGGAGGAGGGAGGAGGAGGAGGGAGGAAGAAGGAGGAGGAGGGAGAAGGAGGGATGAGGAGGAGGAAGGAGGAGGAGGAAGAGGGAGGAGGAGGAATGTGAAGGGAGGAGGAGGTAGAGGGGGGAGGAGGAGGAGGAGAAGGGAGGAGGAGGGATGAGGAGGAGGGAGGAGGGGGATGTGAGGAGGAGGAGAGGGAGGAGGAGTAAGGAGGAGGAGAGGGAGGAGGAGGAAGGAGGAGGGGGAGGAGGGAGGAGG
Source organism: Cepaea nemoralis (assembly GCA_014155875.1). NCBI lineage: Eukaryota > Metazoa > Mollusca > Gastropoda > Stylommatophora > Helicidae > Cepaea > Cepaea nemoralis. The sequence goes on along the minus strand of JACEFZ010011262.1, from coordinate 9,530 downwards.
AGGGAGGAAGAAGGAGGAGGAGGGAGAAGGAGGATGAGGAGGAGGAGGGAGGAGGAGGAAGAGGGAGGAGGAGGAATGTGAAGGGAGGAGGAGAATAGGGAGGAGGGGGAGGGGAAGAGGAAGAGGGTAGGAGGAAGAGTGGAGAGGAGGAGGGAGGAGATAGAGGGAGGAGGAGGAGGGAGGAAAAGGGAGGAGGGAGGAGGAGAGAGGAGGAGGAGGGAGGAGGTAGGAGGAGGAGGAAGAGGGAGGAGGAGGGAGGAGAAGGAAGGAGGAGGAAGAGGGAGGAGGATGGAGGAGAAGAGGGAGGAGGAGGAAGGAGAGGAAGAGGAAGGAGGAGGAAGAGGGAGGAGGAGGAAGAGGGAGGAGGAGGGAGGAGAAGGAAGGAGGAGGAAGAAGGAGGAGGAAGAGGGAGGAGGATGGTGGAGGAGGAAGAGGGAGGAGGAGGAAGGAGAAGGAGGGAGGAGGAGAAGGAGGAGGGAGGAGGGGAGAGGAGGAGGGAGGAGGCAGAGGGAGAAGAAGGAAGGAGGAGGAGGAAGGAGGGAGAGGAAGGAGGGAGAATGAGGAGGGGAGGAAGGAAAGGGAGGTGGAAGAGCAGGAGGGAGGAGGAAAGATGTAGGGGGAGGACGAGGTAGAGGGAGGAGGAGGAGGAAGGAAAGGGAGGAGGAAGAGGAGGAGAAGGGAGGAGGAGGGTGGAGGGAGGAGGAGGAGGTAGAGGGAGGAGGAGGGAGGAGGTAGGAGGAGGAAGAGGGAAGAGGGAGAAGAAGGGAGAAGGAGGAGGGAGGATGATGAGGGAGAAGGAGGCAGGAGGAGGAGGAGGGAGGCAGGAGGAGGAGGGATGAGGAGGGAGAGGGAGGAGGAGGGAAGATGAGGGAGGAGGGGGGAGGAGGCGGAGGGAGTAGGAGGGAGGAGGATGGAGGAGGAGGGGAGGGGAAGAGGGAGAAGGAGGAGGGAGAGGGAGGAGAGGGAGGAGGAAGAGGAGAAGGGTGGAGGGAGGAGAAGAGAGGAGGAGAGAGTTCGCCATTCCGAATTTATACTCGTCTAGTTCTTCCCTTCTGCACGACTGTAGATAACTTCCTTACACATAAAAAGATGAATTGTTATTGATATTTGCCGTGGCATGGAGGAATATCAGCAGCCAGAGTTGATCCAAAAACCAAAGACTGAGATCTACGGAGAGCCATGAACGCCTACGCCAGCCGGCACGGCACTTGATGATGATGATTGCCGTTGTGACGATTCTGTGTAGTCACGTCATTTTCTTCCCTTTCCCTAGCGTTTTGGTTCGGGGATTCTTTCATCATCATCATCATATATTTACGTATGTATTTTGGGAGGGGGAGGAGGGAGGAGGAGGAAGAAGAAAAAAAAACTATGACAGTTGACAGCTCTGGAATGAAAGGAAGGCGTGTAGAAAATTTCATCTCAATCGGATGGGCCGTTCGCGAACAAATAAAGGACATACATATATATTTACATATATATTTACATACATACACTTTGTTTTATAGATATAGATATCAGCCTTGTCCATGCTTCTTCCTTTTGGGTTGGTGCATTGTTTGCCAGCTGATCCGCGCGTTCGTTGCCTTTTACAGAACCATGTCCTGGTGTTTGAATAATGAAGACACAAACAATAGATCACACGATTTATTGGCTGGCATATTTCGCTTCATTTCGCCAGGCACATACTGCAGAATTCACACAGCATAAAGTAAAATAACTAGATAAATCCTTCAAGCTGAAATATACACATTTTCGCACAGTAATATCAATTGTCTACCACAGTGATTTTAAACTGAGTCTCATGTCTTTCTACTTTTACAAAACTGGACTGTGTTGTGTGAATTATGCAATATGTACCTGACGAGATGTAGTGTAATATACCAGGCAATAAATCATTCAATCCGACCCATTCGTTATTCATATGTCCGGGCATGTCCATCCTGGTGAGTTATGTGAGGCGTGACCATCCATTCAGAGCGGTGGCTGCCGATTGCAATTTTGCTGCCCATGCGAGTGCTCTTTAGGCAGCCATGATCTCCAGTCTGGTTTCGTGTAGTTATATTCCATGCGCCGCTATCCTCTTCGGTGCAATGCCACAGTGTTCACATATGACATATAAGAGGATTTCCAGATGAGAATAGAAACGGCTGCGACCGCCATTGACTCAGAAGATGAACACAACAGCGTTCCACTGAATCATGCATTTCCCCTTCCAATGTTATTTCATATGTTGGTGTCACTTTTTTTTCCGTTGATATAATCATTGTTTCTGTTTAAGCAGATATTGTTCCTTGTTATTGTGTTGATCAGACTATTTCAGCGATGTGTCGTTAAGTATTCTTTGGTAGTATTTGTTTTTATTTAATTAAGTTTATTATTAAGTACATATAAAGTTTTATTTAATTAAGGCTTAAAATGGAAACCTTAAAAAAAAAATTTTTTTTTGGGGGGGGGGGGGGGGGGGGGGGGGGGGGGGGGGGTTGGTTGTTTAGGGTGACTACATTATGAAAAAGTAAAGAACCAATGTGACATTTTTCGATATAGACATCAGTGCGTTCAATGCAAGTCCTCCAGCACCGATAAAGTGTTTGGATTCCTGTAGAAAAAGAAAACAATTCTTTGGGGTCACTACTCGGGGTGCTTGTCCCGGTCGTGAAGTCGGCCACAGAAGTCACGCCTTTTGAAATGTTCTACTGCACTCATACACTTGCTGGCTGGACCTTCTTTCGCCGATGAATTTCTATAAGTTTTATCCCTTAGCTAATTAAAAATAAAAAAAATAAAAATCTGATAACATTACGCTGATCCTTTTTGGTGCCTGTCACAAGTGAACTTGCCATCTTTAAATTATCCTTATGATGTCACCGTGTTCGTCTGCATGGTGATGTCACGTGCTTAACACTCTTTACATTCTTAACAACAATATTGACAGGTTACAAGACAATGAAATGATTATTGTAATTTCTATCACACTTTTAAGATTTTCATTTGAATCTCCCTTATATATGTGTTTGTCCTTTCTTTGAGCTTCCTAGCTACATGTTGTGTTGTTAATCCAATCCACCACTAGCTCGGTAGCACCCAAGCACAAGTTTTCGATGCAATATTGGCTTCACCCGTTTTAGACTGGCTTGATCTGGGAATCCAGGCGAGTTTACAAAATTCTCCCCGATGAGGAATCACTTCGGTGACCACCGAGCTGTCAGACGCGCATCTAGCCATTGCGCTAAGGCGGTTCCTCGGTAACACTATCATCATTACCGTCATCATTATTACCCTCACCACCATCAACATCAACATCAACATCATTATTATCACCACCACCACCATCATTATCACCATCACCACCACCCCATCGCCATAACCACCATCAATACTACCACCACGACCATCATCATTATCCCCTCCTCCATCATCATCATCATCATCATCATCATGTTAGACAGTTTAACGACCAGTATTGAAGTCCCCGGTTATCATCTCTGCCAGGCTGGTCTGTCCGAGTTTAAACTTGCTTGTTCTTTACAGGACGTCGCAATCAACCGCAACATTTATTTGGCTGTTTGTTATTTTCAATGTAATTTTTACGTTCAGTAGTTTGCCATTGCTGTCTGAGGGACAGACGCCCATAGCATTGTTTAAAATTAACGCAAAGCTGTCTGCTTCCAGATAGCTTGCAGCTGGATTCGATCTCCATCAACACGGCCATTTGGATCAGAGCTTTTCCTCTTAAACCTCCTTAGATTGGGTCGACATGGGTGCCGTGGTCAGTTGTAAAGGTTCAAGTCCGTCTCGGATGCGGATCCAACACATCACCATCGAGGCCGCTACGCTCCGGGACTGCCTGCCTCCACAGATTTTTAGATATCAACAGACTTCACAGATGTTTAGATATTTCAATGTCAACAAACTCCAGGGGTTTTTAGATATTCCACTGTCAACATACTCCACAGGTTTTTAGATATTCCACTGTCAACATACTCCACAGGTTTTTAGATATTCCAATGTCAACATACTCCACAGATTTTTAGATATTCCACTGTCAACATACTCCACAGGTTTTTAGATATTCCAATGTCAACATACTCCACAGGTTTTAGATATTCCAATGTCAACATACTCCACAGGTTTTTAGATATTCCACTGTCAATATACTCCACAGGTTGATGATATTCCAATGTCAACATACTCCTTAGACTCCACAGATTTTAGATATTCCAATGTCAACAAACTTCACAGGTTGTTAGATATTCCAATATCAACATACTCCACAGGTTTTAGATATTCCAATGTCAACAAACTTCACAGGTTGTTAGATATTCCAATATCAACATACTCCACATGATTTTAGATACTTCAGTGTCAACAAACTCCACAGGTTTTTAGATATACAAGTGTTAACAGACTTCACAGGTTTTAGATATTCCACTGTTAACATACTCCACAGGTGTTTAGATATTCCAGTGTCAACATACTCCACAGACTTCACAGGTTTTTAGATATTCCACTGTCAATATACTCCACAGGTTGATGATATTCCAATGTCAACATACTCCTTAGACTCCACAGATTTTAGATATTCCAATGTCAACAAACTTCACAGGTTGTTAGATATTCCAATATCAACATACTCCACATACTCCACAGGATTTTAGATACTTCAGTGTCAACAAACTCCACAGGTTTTTAGATATACATGAGTTAACAGACTTCACAGGTTTTAGATATTCCACTGTTAACATACTCCACAGGTGTTTAGATATTCCAGTGTCAACATACTCCACAGGTTTTTAGATATTCCACTGTCAATATACTCCACAGGTTGATGATATTCGAATGTCAACATACTCCTTAGACTCCACAGATTTTAGATATTCCAATGTCAACAAACTTCACAGGTTGTTAGATATTCCAATATCAACATACTCCACAGGATTTTAGATACTTCAGTGTCAACAAACTCTACAGGTTTTTAGATACACAAGTGTTAACAGACTTCACAGGTTTTAGATATTCCACTGTTAACATACTCCACAGGTGTTTAGATATTCCAGTGTCAACATACTCCACAGACTTCACAGGTTTTTAGATATTCCAATGTCAACAGACGCCACTGGTATTTACATGTTACACTGTCAGCATACTCCAAAGACTTCACAGGATTTTAGATATTCCAATGTCAACAAACTCCACAGACTCCATAGGTTTTTAAATATTCCAATGTTAACATACTTCACAGATTTTAGATATTCCAATGACAACATACTCCACAGATTTTAGATATTCCAATGTCAACATACTACACAGATTTTAGATATTCCAATGACAACATACTCCACAGATTTTAGATATTCCAATGTCAACATACTCCACAGACTCCATAGGTTTTTAGATATTCTACTGTTAAAAGACTCCACAGGTTTTAGATATTCCAATGTCAACATAATCCACAGATTGTAGATATTCCAGTGTCAACATAATCCACAGATTGTAGATATTCCACTGTCATAATACTCCACAGGTTGTAGATATTCCAATATCAACATACTCCACAGGTTTTTAGATATTCCACTGTCATAATACTCCACAGGTTGATGATATTCCAATGTCAACATACTCCTTAGACTCTACAGATGTTAGATATTCCAATGTCAACAAACTTCACAGACTTCACAGGTTTTAGATATTCCACTGTTAACAGACTCCACAGACTTCACAGACTCCACAAACATCAAAGATTACACAAACTCCATAAACTCCACAGTCTCCACATACTTCACATATACACATAATTCACATGTTCCACAGACTCCACATATTCCAGACTCCACATATTCTACATATTCCACATACTTCACATATTCCATACTCCACATATTCCACTTACTCCACAAACTCCTCAGCCTTCACATACTCCACATACTTCACAGACTCCACAAATTTCACAGATTCCACAGACTTCACAGACTGTACATACTCCACAGACTCCACATACACCAGTCTCTACAGTGCCAACCACATGTCCACGTGAAAGACAGCAGTAATAAAACCTACATTATATTCAGCATGATTGTCTTTATATTTGGTAAAATATACAATTATCACATTGTGTGCTGTGCTACTTGACATGGTACATCTTTGTTCACTGTATCACATTTCAATACAAAGTAACAACCAAACAATAACAATATAGCAACGTATACATACATATCTCGGTCTCTGGTGTTAAGAATCAACTCTGTTGATGATATTCCTCCATACCAACGTCTCAGTCCATAAAACATCATTTCTCTTGGTCTGGCTCTTTTCTCATTAATCTTTCCAGTTGTCACAATGTTCTCCAGTGCCTCTCTTCTCATCACATGACCAAAGAAAGCTGCTTGTCTCTTTCTTATTGTTGTATGTAATGTTCTAGTTTCATTAGCCTCTTCAAGCTAGTGGTTAGACCACGTGTATTAAAAAAAAAAACGTAACGTGGCAATTAAGTGTTTTAATTTCCCGTTTGTGCGAGAGATTTCAGAAAATGAAGAGTACATATCTTATGCAATTAGTCATTGTCATTATATGTCAGAAAAAGAGTCATGAATGTTCTATAGAACCTGATTTGATGTGCTGGCAATGAGTCTTAGGAAGTGAATGAACAAATGAGGAAGAAATTTAAAGCAACGGAGTTGTGGTTTCCTGAGGCAAATGATGTGAATACATTCTGACAGAGTAACTAACAACGACGAACTGAAAGAGTTGAGTTTACGTGAGTTTGTTGAACCTAATTTAAATTAGTTGTTTGAGAGAGAGAGAGAGAGAGAGAGAGAGAGAGAGAGAGAGAGAGAGAGAGAGAGAGAGAGAGAGAGAGAGAGAGAGAGAGAAGGAGGGAGGAAGGGAGTGGAGAGAGAAAAAGAGAGAGTGGAAAAGAGGAGGAGAGAGAGGGAGGGGATGAGACAGAGAGGTAGAGATAGATAGGAAGAGAGAGAGGGGGGACAAAGAGGGGGTGAGATGGAGAGAAAGAGAGATGGAGGAGAGGAGAAAGAGGGAGGGAGAAAGAGAGAGAGAGAGAGGAGGGTGAAGGAGAAAGAAATAGAAGGAGAGAGAGAAAGAGAGGGGGGGGGGGGAGTTTCTGAAAAACAGAAATTGCCTGAAAGAATTGAGTTAAGCTAAGTTTGTTGAACCTAATCGAGTTTGAGAGAGAGATAGATAGATAGATAGAGAGAGAGAGAGAGAGAGAGAGAGGAGAGAGAGAGAGAGAGAGAGAGAGAGAGAGGAGAGAGAGCGAGAGAGAGAGAGAGAGAGAGAGAGATTTATCTTTGTCTTTATGTCTCAGCCACAAACTTGCAGGTACTTTCATAATTTATTTGAACTGTATTCCATATTAATATTATCATGGGAATCCTATAGGATGGGATGGGGTGGGATAGGCATAAATTACCATGTAATGGGATGGACTGAAAAATGTGTCCCATGGACAAGCCTGTGTATTTTTGTTGCAGATGAAGGCTAATCGCCGCCAACATCCTTGTATTGTTCGTAATTCTGTTCTGTAAAGCAGCATTTTTTGTGTTATTTTTTTATTGTTACCTTTCTCCTCAGAAGCTATGGCTGGATTATTATGCCAGGCCGGCCATTTCCCCCCACGAACCGTCGCCTACCTCCTGGGATGGCTGGGGGGCGCCCGATTAATGTAGGTTACAACAAACACGTCAGTAGGTAGCCATACGTCACACGCGGGCACTTTTGGTACGGTAAGGTGCACCTGCAAATCGAGGCGTTGCCAACAGTTGCCGTTTAAGAAACATGAAATCCGATTAGCGAAACGGGGGACAAATTTTCGAAAAGGAAGGGAAAAATAGTAAAAATTATTTTTCCCCCCCCCCCCCCAAATCGAAGTAGGTCACGTGTTTATTCCTGTGGTGGGTCCTTATTACAATATTTGTTGATCTGATAACGTGTTTCAGTAGCGTAGGGGGTTTAGTGTCTCCGCCTGTCACGCGGTATGTCGAGGTTCGATTCGCCGACGGGGAGGCAACTTTTTGTGTGTGTTCATTATCAGGAATTAGGTGACACCAATGCTAAGTCTGATGATTTCGCTTTAGGCATATGTTTTCTACGGATCCAGTGCAGGATTTACGTATAAGCTAAACAAGCTATAGCTTGGGGCCCCCCAAGAAAAGGGGGGCCCCCAAAAAAATTTTGTCCGAGTGAGCAATTGTCATATATGTATACTAAAATATACTGCAGTATATTAGCGATTTCGTTGCTAACGGAGGAGGAGGAGTATACGAAAATAACCCTGTCGTGTTTCCTATTGGATAAATACGAAACTTTTTTTTGGGAAAATCGCGAATGACAACTTTAACGAGGGGTAAAAAGGGTTTATTCTTCAGTCCTGCATGCTTGAAAGCTATTGCAAGTGAATTGTTGAAGAATATTTTCCACTGTTTGACAAAGGTAAGGAAGGGTTTTAGTTTGGCTTGTTTATGTCAAAGGTAAGTAATTTAACCTGTATTTTTGAACTGCGCACTGCGCATCAAGTTTTACATATAAATTTTTGAGTTTCAAAAATATTCGTTATGCAGAAAGACATAGAATAAAAATTTTTTGTGAGCACGGTCGGGGTTTTACTCTTATTAAATTCATAATGTCGGAATCGCGGCATATTTGGGTTGGTGTCTGCTTTTTTTAATAAACAAGAAGATTTACAATTTATCAAGTTAAACAAAAATTAAAAATTTCGTTTAAATTTATTACATATTTATTTTGTTGCTTTTTATTTTTTGATTTATTGTTCATCTTGTACATGACTTAAAATTTATGAAAATCAAGTCAGTTTTCAAAATTGTCCATCGTCCATTGCTGAAATTAATGGACTGGTTCCCCATTTTTTTTGTATTGATAAATGTCTTTTCAAGAGAATTATACTTTATTGTGCATTTATGAATGCTGTGTCCCCTTTTGCAAACAAATATAGAGGTTCTAGCAAGATTCGTTATGCAGAGGTGGGAAAAAAAAATTTTTTGAGACCACCCGGTTACATCTTTTCAATCGGGAAAAATTTACAATGGCGGCATTACAGCATATAATACACACTAGTGTCTGTTTTTTTTGAAACACTGGAGATGTAGAATCATAAAACAAAAAATCAAATAATTTCTACAGATAATTTGTGTTGTTTATTTAATAATTTTTATTCATGTGACGTGCGGAACCATTGTTGATTTTTCTGCCCACAGTTTGCAAGATTTAACCAGAAGTTATAAAAGTGGAGCTCAAAAGAGGAAAAAAAAAGCAGAGGGGCTGAAGAAGAGCTTAGCAAGATAACACAATTAGATAGTTTCTTAACAAAGATAGATAAGGGGCCTGATGAAACCAAAAGCCTTACCACAGTGAGTCAGTCACAGGATATTCACCCTATTCCGATACAGAGCCGGGGGACATTAGTTGTATAGAAATTTCTTCAAAAGAATGAAGCAACAAAAATTAAGAAAATAAACCCGAAAAGTAGACAAGCACAGAAGATTTTAGCATTAAAAAAA
>JACEFZ010011260.1:0-10859 GCA_014155875.1 Cepaea nemoralis | reverse complement strand
ACCACCGAATGATACTACACTATATCCATTACAATTAGCGATCTTTAGCTTTCAAGGTTTCATTTGTAACACGTGTTATGTTAGTGAATAAGCTACTATGAACATCTACATAGCACTAATATCCACCCTTATCAACTAATTTCACTAACCCATACCCACTACTATCCCCACCGCACCCATTCCTTCTCTTCGTACTAATGTAAACCACCAATGCGCTAACAGTTCAAAATATTTTACCACACCACTCACCCACGTTTTTACAACCCTTTACTTAATGACTTTTCCGTATGCAGCCCCTCCACGTCTGTTATGAACCGACCACCGTCACACCCGCCGGAGATTTTCCCACACTTGCCGACGTATAACTCCCCGGTACTACCTTCCAGAATTTTCCACTATGCCGCTACTTATTTAATATGCATTGTATTGTTAATACATGATTTAATAAAAAATTATTATATACCTGATAGTGTTTAAACCCGAACCACCTAGCCTCACCCCACGCGCCCATCCCCTCGCCACCACCCCGCACCCCGTCGTTATTTATTTTTATTTTTTATTTATTTTATTTTATTTTATAATAATTAATTAAAATGTGTATACACCCACTCAATAGTTATCTGCCCTTAGAAACATAAAATCTTAGAATTATCGCCCTTATATATGACCTAGATACCACCCCTACATACCCAATCAACTATATGACCGAGGGGGAGTGAAATCAGCCGAGGTCAAGGTCAATTGCCGGAGGCTCCGGCAAATTCTACCCGAATTGCGCCTTTCTAACTACTACTATGTGTTTTAAGTGTTTAAGCCAGAGTTTTATTCATGCATCCACTTCATGTGATATACAACTATGCAGTATGCACCTGACGAGATGTAGCGAGATATGCACGCCATAAACCGTGTAGCATATTGTATGTTGCCTCTGTATTTAAATCCACCTAAGGGAATAGATTGCTTTGAACATATAAACATTCTGTTGCGGTCAGCTTTTCTTGTTTCAATTTTACACGAAGGAGAGAGTCTCCCGTCTACTCTTCGTCACTTCTAGCTCCTGAGGGATCTTAATGTGTGCCACGTGCACACAGTACCGTGCGGAAGTGGTGGTGGCACTGTGGCTAGCATGTATGTCTGCTGGCCTGGTGTACATGTTTTTGAATCCTCATCGATACGGAGCATTTTTATTTAAATGGTCGTAACACAGGCTAAAACCTGATCGAGGGCTCTTTACTTTTCTTACCGAGCTGAGGAAAACGAGGTGGTTAGTAACATTGCTGGCGAATGGATCAGCGAAAACATGGCAACACAAGACTACAGACAAGACAATGGAATACACGACTAGAGAAAGGATAGTGGAAGACAAGACAACAGAAAATATTAATAATAACATTAGTAATAATAATAATGAGAAGAAGAAGAAGAAGAAGAAGAAGAAGAAGAAGAAGAAGAAGAAGAAGAAGAAGAAGAAGAAGAAGAAGAAGAAGAAGAAGAAGAAGAAGAAGAAGAAGAAGAAGAAGAAGAAGAAGAAGAAGAAGAAGAAGAAAAGCCATAGCTATGCCACTCCACCACTTTTACACATACACACTATTGATACTTTACTCCTCGACCACCCGGGCCTCAACACAAACCCTCGACCACACAGACCTCATTATAAAACCTCGACCACCCCACCTAATCCTATTCTCAACCACTTATTATGCAGGTCTCCAACCTTACCCTGGGATTCGAACCTATCACCTCCAAATAACGACGGCGCCTTGCTTCGGGAACAAGTGTACTTCGAGACATGACCGACTAGACACAAGGTACATACCATACCCACGTACCACCTTTACACATACTGTTGATATTCTACCCGTGGGCCATTTCCGCTCATCGAAGTCCCACGTCGTGTCATACGGGGTAACCGACTTCTGCCTGTGGCCATAGCACGATCAATGCGCAGAATCTACTCTTCCACCTAAGCCAAGAGTCGATATTAAGAATGTCTGACCTTTTAGAGGCCTTGCAAAATTTTTTTATGTTCATTATTTAGGCAGGAATGCTATTAAAAGAAACAACCATGGAATGAAATATCGAGGAGAATTAAAACAATGCATTATTGAATTCCCATGCTTGTAAACTAAAGCCATAAGTTTTGCAAAACTTTCAAAAGCGACTTATTCTTCTATTGCATCATTGATAGTGTACATATTTGTAAATAATTTCCTTAATGTCTTATTTATTGTTATTATAGTTACTAAGTTATTTAAATATGATTATACATTTATGATACTTTTAGTAATGCCCCTTAAAAAATATAACTGTTATAGTGTTATGTCCCTTACATTGAAGAAAATGCCGAGGTATGTATATCTAGTCAGTCTTTTCCCTGGAATACACAGGTGGGAAGAGACGGTGTGGAGGGGGGTAGAAAGACCTAAACACGCAAGTAAAGACATAAATAAATAGTATAGAGAGGAAATGCTTTCTTCTTCTTCTTCTTCTTCTTCTTCTTCTTCTTCTTCTTCTTCTTCTTCTTCTTCTTCTTCTTCTTCTTCTTCTTCTTCTTCCTCTTCTTCTTCTTCTTCTTCTTCTTCTTCTTCTTCTTCTTCTTCTTCTTCTTCTTCTTCTTCTTCTTCTTCTTCTTCTTCTTCTTCTTCTTCTTCTTCTTCTTCTTCTTCTTTCGTTCGCTTGAAATATATCTATAACTGCAATGGTGTCTCTTGTATGAATCTAACAGTCTTTTTTAATTCGCTCAGCGGTCCATAGAGTTTATCTTCCACTGGTGTCTCTCTAGGCCAGAAGGTATGCCTGGGTATGTTGTAGTTTTGGCAGTCTTGGAGTATATGCTCTGCTGTCTGCGGCGCCAAACCACATGTGCACATGGCTGAGTCACCAATCTTGGATTTTGTGTACATGTGGTTGCGTATTCCTGTGTGTCCTGTTCTGAGGCGAAGAATAATGACTTGATCTGGTCTGTCCATAACGTGGTAGTCGTCTTGAGCAGGTCTTGGTGGCCTTCTGACAGAGTTGATCATTCTTTTCCTTTGGTGGTATGTAATGGGCACATCAGGCTGTTCTTCATTTGTTCCTTCCTTAGACAATGGATCAGCTCTGTCATTTCCGGGTACTCCATAGTGGGATGGTATCCACTGCATGGTGACCTTATGCTCACTGCTAAGTTCAGAATGTAGTGTCCTTAGTACTGGCAATTTCCCAGACAGAAGCACCTCGAGTACTGATTTTGAATGTGCAAACTGACAGATTTCATTTTTAATTTGCGATTAATGTGGGAATAACTGATGTTCCACATTCGAACAATATCTTTAACTATGTGTTTTAAGTGTTTCAGCCAGAGTATTATTCATGCATCCACTTCATGTGATATATAACTCTGCAGTATGCACCTGACGAGATGTAGCGACATATGCCAGGCCATAAACCGTGCAACATATTGTATGTGGCCTCTGTGTTTAAATCCACCAAGGGAATAGTTTGCTTTGAACATATAGGCAGTCCGTTGTGGGCAGGTTTTCTAGTTTCAAGTTTACACGAAGGAGAGAGTCTCCCGTCTACTCTTCGTCATTTCTAGCTCCTGAGGATGTTAATGCGTACCACGTGCACACAGTACCTTGCGGAGTGGTGGTAGAGCTGTGACTAGCATACATGTCTGCTGGCCTGGTGTACATGTGTTTGAATCCTCATCGATACGGAGCATTTGTATTTAAATGGTCGGAGCACAGCCAAAAATCTGATCGAGGACTCTTTACTTTTCTTACCGAGCTGAGGAAAACGAGTTAGTTAGCTACATCGCTGGCGAATGGATCAGCGAAGACATGGCAAGACAAGACTACAGACAAGACAATGGAAGACTAGACTATAGAAAAGACAATGGAAGACAAGACTATATAAAAGATTAATAATAATAATAATAATAATAATAATAATAATAATAATAATAATAATAAGAAGAAGAAGAAGAAGAAGAAGAAGAAGAAGAAGAAGAAGAAGAAGAATAGGAGGAGGAGGAAGACAAGTAATAATACTAAAAATTGGGATAATAATAATAATAATAATAATAATAATAATAATAATAATAATAATAATAATAATTCAGCGTTCCGAGCCTTTGAGGTTCTTTGCTGCAGATACAATCCGTCTCCATTCGTCTCTCTGGTTGACCTTCTCTTGCCAGTCGTTGATTCCAAGTGCTTGTAGGTCTGTATATATATATTATCTCTCCACCGTCTTCTTGGTCAACCTCGGGGTCTACGGTCATTTATTTCCTGAGTGTAAGCGAGTTTTGTTTCCCTATTATCTTCCATTCTTTCTATATGCCTCAGCCATTGTAGTCTATTAGCCTTCATGATACCAGTGATTAGCGGGGACTTAAACAGATCATAAATGTCTTTGTTACTTCTTCTTTTCCGCTCTCCACTTTGTGTATCCCTAATGGGTCCAAAGATGCGTCTTACTGATTGCCTGCCGGAGACCGTCTGATAGACCCCGTAACCCTTGTGCGACGCCCGCGAACCACTTTAAAGATTTGTTATTATCGTGGTTTAAACTGAACTATTTCTCCATTCCAGTCCACCATTTCAGTGTCCCATTGAATTAAACTTCAGAACGAAAGAATTACCTGGCTTCCGTGTGCAAAAATCCCGCATGGCAAAGAAGAATACACATGAAAACATGATTCGAAATTGATTTTTGTGATTCAAATTTTTGTGACATTACTTTCTGGTTAAGGACCTCATATATTTTAACAAAATTACAGTTTTAAACAGTTTTATATTATAGTTATTGTGATGTAAACGACTTTGTGATAGATTCGAAAACGAACCTGTGCAGTAGTGAGATATTTATGTAGAAGACGGTAATAATATAGAGAAAAAAAATCTAACAGTCTAAGAACAACAACAATCTACCAAAAATCTAAGAAAATGATGGTTTTTCCATTTTGTATGAAAATGATGTACTTCATAATGTTATGATTTCATTGCGTTTTATTCGTGTTATGGAGCAGTTCTTGTGATATTCTAGAACCCAACTGGTGTTTGTAATAAAATTCACTAAATTTAACTGGATTAGCGGATTCGGATATGAAATAACGCCTTGGTAAGTGAATTTTTTTCATAATTTTTAACACTTTAATTTCAATTGTTATTACTAAAACTCTCATTATTGTCATAATATTTGTAACCTATCAATTTATTATTAACACTGTCATGTTCCTTGTGCAATCCTCTTTAATTTTATATGTAATACAATAGATCTGCTACAATTGTAACCATTTTAAAAGCAAGATTGTGGTATACCCCTAGTTCAAATTTTCTGCCTTGAATCTCTGCTTGGGTATGACCACTTTTTTGTTTGGCAGGCAATAACTGTTCTCAAAGGTTTGTAGCAAGGCTTCGTCTCCTTTCGTTGTACTCCAGGTTTCAGAGCCGTACAGCACAAATGGTCTGATCAGTGTTTTGTATATTGTGGTTTTGGTGTTACGAGATAGCGCATTTGATCTTAGTAGATGTTGTAGTCAATAGTATATCTTATTTCCAGAATTGATTCTAGTTTGTATTTCTTCCCTTATGATGTTGGAGCAGTTGAAGATTGTACCCAGGTATTTGTATATTTCCGTTCTTTTAAAGGTCATATAATCTATTTGTATGTAGCCAGAGTTTTTAGCCATTCCATCTCTTGAAATTACCATATATTATGTCTTATCTTGGTTGATAACCAGTTGGGCGTTTTCCTTTAAGTGAGTCAATATTTCCAATGTCTTTTGTTCATTTTCCCCTATAATATCTATATCATCTGCATAACCAAGCAGCTTGGATGTTCCTCCAATTTCACATTCCCCCTTTACCTTCCTTACAACCTTCTCTAGAGCCAGATTGAAGAGTAGCGGCGTTAGTGCATCACCCTGTTTCAAGCCAGATGTTATTTGGAAAGGGTCTGATTTCCTGCCTTTATATGTTACTATATTATAAGTATCTTCCATGCATAGTCTGGTCATGCTGATTAACTTCCTCGGTTTCCAAATTCCTGCATAGCATTCCATAGACTATTCCTATGGACACTATCGTAAGCCATTTTAAAATCCACAAAAATGTTATGGAGATCTCTTTTATATTCCCAATTTTTCTCGGCTATTTGTCGGAAGATAAATATCTGATCTATTGTTGATCTGTTTTGTCTAAAACCCGCCTGGTAGTCGCCTAATATGTCTTCTGAATATGGTTTTAGTCTATTTAGTAATACTGCGGATAGTATCTTATAGCTTGTGGACAGTAGTGATATTCCTCTATAATTTTCACATTGGAACTTGTCTCCTTTCTTACATTGGCACCTTGCCGTCTTGACAGACGATAGTTTGTGCTTTAAAAAGGCATAATAACTTTTAACTATGGCGGTAGCGAGTGTGACTGATAAGGCCAATTTGCGCTGTAAATGTCAGTTCACAGTGGGTGCATGTGAACACGTGGTCATTTCCACCATCATGCACCATCTTACGTCTCAAACGCTTGGTGATGCTGTTGGAGCAATGTGTCCCCCAAGGAGGAGTTATTTCACCAACATTATTCCTAGCATATATAAATGACATCACATAAAATTTTCCAGCCAGAGTACACACATCCTCCTTTGCAGATGACCTAGCCATATGGACATCTGAAGAATATATTAGTACAGCTAACAGCAGAATACAGCAAGCCTTATTAGCGCTAGAGGACTGGTCAAAATCATGGCTAGTGAAGATAAGTGAGGAGAAAACAACATGCACAATGTTCTCCCTCTCAAATAAAACTCAGCAACCTAAGCTGGTATTGAATGGAAAAATATTGCGCCATGAAGAAAATCCAAACTATCTAGGAGTCACCTTTGATCGTCGCTTGACATGGAAGACACAGGTTGAGAAAAATCGAACAAGAGCAAGGCAGAGAATGGCAATCATGAAAAAGCTTGCTGGTACAACGTGGGGAGCAGATGAGAAAGTTCTCAAGAAGTTATATACTGGACGGGTGAGGCCAGTGCTGGAATATGGCATTGCAGCTTGGGCAACAGCAGCTAAGTCAAACTTTAACAAAATAAGTAGAGTCCAAAACCAAGGAATGCGAATCATAACTGGAAGCCTGAAGACAACGCCTATTAATGAACTAGAAAAGATCACTTGTTTACAACCAATGCAGGACAGAAGAGGTAGCAGAGCCCAGCAACAAGCAGAAAAATTTAGAAGATTGACAGACCACCCTATGTATAACAGGTTTAATGGTTTTGGAAAAGGAAGACTGAAGCGCAGCAACTTTGTAGAAACTGCAAAACGAAAGATTAGGGCAGATCCCATACTTAACATATCAACAGTCAAGCCCATTTACAATGCACACAACTTTCCAGCTTGGAGACAGCAGCAACTGCCTGAGATGATAGAAAACATTCCTGGTATTGAGAAAAAGAACACTCAGAATGAAACCGAAAGAAGAAAAATAACCCTCAACTACATGAAAGAACATTACCCAAGCAGCAATTGGACCCATGCATATACAGATGAATCAGCCAAAGATTCAATTAAAAATGGAGGAGGAGGAATTCTCCTTAATTTAAAAAATGGAGTGATAAAAACACAGTCAGTGGCAACTGGAAAATTTTCAAGTAACTTCAAAGCGGAGGTAGAGGCTTTGAAAACTGCAGCAGAAATGCTCTTGATGGAGGAAAATAAAGAGAAGCAAATAGCTATCTTCACAGATGCAAAGTCAGCTGTCTCAATACTGAAGAGCAAAAACAGCACAGAACTAGCTGACCTAAGAGCAGCACTCCATGGTCTATGCCAGAAATCCAAAAAAGTTGTAATACAGTGGTTCCCATCACATTGCAGTATACCTGGAAATGAAGAGGCTGACAGACTGGCAAAAGAGGGTGGACAATTACCACAACCCGACATAGATATAACCTATAATGAGGCAAAAAGGTTTATAAAAAGCACTTATAGAACCAAATGGGAATCAGAGCATCCAGGCCACCAGAAGGATGATGCATATTACAAACTCGACCGAAGAGAACAAGTAGCAGTCTTCAGACTCCGCACAGGACATAACAGGCTGAAACACCACTTGTTCAATAAACGAAAGATAGGAGATACCGATGAATGTAATTGTGGAACTGGTAAAATGACAGCTAAACATTTGCTGCAGAAGTGCCCAATATGCAGAACAGAGAAAGATATTTTGGCCCACGTCTGCTTCATTTGAGGACATGCTCTATGGAGATATCAACAAGCTCAAGTTGACTACAGCTTACTTTAATTACATTCAGGTTGACATCTAAAGGTGCATGAAGATGTATTTAGACTGCCACACTTCATACCACAGGTATGTCGGTTATAAAAGCCTCCCAGAGGCATGAAATGGAATATTGCTCGGATAGCAAATCCATTACGTGGAAAGTCCGAATCAAAAGCTCACTGTGTGAGCTTCATAAAAGGTGGAAAAAGTGTCCTAGTGGCACGAAATGGAATATTGCTCGGATAGCAAATCCATTGCGCGGAAAGTCCGAGTCGAAAGCTCACTGTGTTGATGTCATCTGCACTCTGCATTCTTCTGGTTTCCGGAAGAACAGCCTATGGTGAACGGAAGGCCCAATATACGGAAGTGAGGCTAAGCAGCCTTGTGCAGAACGTGACGATTCCTTGGGTGAGCCCAGTACCAGAGCGCTGTGTGTTGGCTCTGCAATTATGGAAGCCTCCTTGGATGGCGGGGAATGCCCATGGTCTGAGCCTGCCTTCCCTTGAGGGCTGACCAGGATGTCTTTGGCTGTTCTATATGGGCCAGCTAGGATGGGGGATAACACCACACCAGTGAGAGTCAAACGTCCTAAGAAACCCCCGGGAAGGTTAACCCGGTCAACAAATGCCCGCAGAAGTCGGATGTGTCGGCCTAACGGCGCAAGAACGCAGCTCTGCTGTAAACAGGCACAACGCAATCACATCCGAAAAATAAAACTCCGGATGAACGAAGAAGAAGAAGAAGAAACGCTTGGTGTGTGACTTTTCTGCAATAATTTTCTCCTTTGACTTTATTCCATTTCTGATATTTGCCCTCCATGCAACACGTTCAGCGGCGACTTGCTCCCAATGTGCATTATCAATGCCTGTATCAATCATGTCCCGCTTACACACATCTTTGTATCGTAGTAGAGGCCGACCCTGAGATCTCTTACCCATCTGTAATTCACCAAAAAAGATATCCTTTGGTATTCTACCATCATCCATCCTCCTAAGATGTCCTATCCATCTAAGTCTACGAAGACTGAGCATGGAATAAACTGTCACACAACCTGATCTTTCCAATACTTCAGTATTTGTGATTTTGTCTTGCCAGTTAGTACCAAGAATTCTTCGCA
Organism: Cepaea nemoralis; assembly: GCA_014155875.1. Taxonomy (NCBI): domain Eukaryota; kingdom Metazoa; phylum Mollusca; class Gastropoda; order Stylommatophora; family Helicidae; genus Cepaea; species Cepaea nemoralis. The sequence continues at coordinate 1,481 of JACEFZ010011260.1, read as the reverse complement.
GACACCGCATATGAAAGCTGTTTAAGTTGTTCTCTTGGTGTGAGTAAGTTGTCCAGGTTTCACTGCCATAGAGAAGAGTACTAAGGACACAGGCTTGATAGACAAGGACTTTTGTTTTGGCAGTAAGCTTCCTGTTCTCCCAGACTCTTTTACTTAACCTGTTCATTGTTGTTGCTGCCTTACCAATCCGGATGTTGATTTCCTGATCTAGGGATAATTTGCTATTTACCACTGATCCTAGATATGTAAAATGGTCTACTATCTCTAGTTCGGCGTCGTCAATAAAGATTGATGGTACCCCATGTGCACCTTGTGACATAATTTGTGTCTTCTTTTTGCTAATTGTTAAACCAAATTCAGAACAAGCATTGGAGAATGCAGATAGTAGACATTGCAATTCTTCCTCAGAGTGGGTCGTAACTGCAGCACCATCTGCAAAAAGCAACTCTCTGATCTGTACCCTCCTAATTTTGGTCTTAGCCTTCAATCTCTGAGCATTGTAGAGGCCGCCATCTGAGCGTGAGTGAATGTATATACCACCATCCTGATCATGAAATGCATATTTCAGTAGAAGTGAAAAGTATATTCCAAAGAGGGTGGGAGCTAGTACACAACCTTGCTTAACTCCACTCTTGATTTCAAATTCTTCAGAAGTTGCACCATCAAACTTGATTATACCCTTCATGCCTGTGTGGAACGATTCCACAATGGACAGAAGAGTTGGTGGGCAGCCAATCTTCTTTAGTGCCTTGAACAGACCCTCATGACTGACCAAATCAAATGCCTTTGTGAGGTCGATGAAGGCAATAAACAGTGGTTGATTCTGTTCACGGCATTTTTCTTGCATTTGTCGCAATGAGAATATCATATCAGTGGTAGACCGGTTCTGTCGAAAGCCACACTGTGATTCAGGGTAGACTTGATCTCCTAGGACTTGAAGTCTGCGCAGAACAATTCTGGCAAATACTTTTCCAACAATACACAGAAGTGAGATACCCCTATAGTTGTTGCAGTCGCTCCGATCGCCCTTGTTCTTGTACAATGTTATGATGCTTGAATCTTTGAAATCCTGTGGGACTTGTCCTTCACGCCAGCATAGCTCTATTAGCTGGTGGATCTGTATAGTGAGTGTGTCTTGCCCACTCCTGATAACCTCTATTGGAATCCCATCCTTACCTGGAGCCTTGCCAGATGCAAGTTCATTTATAGCACACTTAACTTCTGTTATGGTGGGAAGTGTGTCCAGGTGGTCAAGAGTTGGCAGGGCCTCTATGGCGTTGAGGGCATCATCCGCTAGTTTGGTCTCACTTGAGTAAAGCTCCAAATAGTGCTCTACCTATCTGTCCATCTGCTGTTTCTTATCAGTGATGACTTCTCCAGTCAAGGTTTTCAATGGTGCACTTCTTTTGATCACTGGACCGCAGGCTTTCTTTATTCCTTCATACATGCTTCTTATGTCTCCCTTATCACTTGCGATTTGA
>JACEFZ010011259.1:45000-118790 GCA_014155875.1 Cepaea nemoralis | reverse complement strand
AGGCTGAAACAAATTTGAAAATGCGCGGTTCCCATCTGATATTGATACACCAGTAGAGAGCAGCTCGGATGAGGAACTAGAGAACAACCCTAATGTTGCCGGTTCTTCTGAATCTGCAACTTTCTGATACTAGTTCCAGTGATGAGGAGACATTTTCAGTAATCCAAAGGAACTGGAGAAAGAACCAATCTCAAGAGTCTGCCAGTTTTCTCTAAGGAGGTTGGGCCAGTTCTCCAGCATTTTGTGGGAAAAGAGACCGCAGCAGATATATTTCTCACTGTGCTATCAGAATCCACAATTGAAATGTAGTTTTTCAAACAAACTTGTACATTCAACAAAAACAGTTAAGAGTGAAACCTGTTGACACAAGAGAAATGCTTTCATTTATGGGTCTGCATTTCTTTTTCGGCTACCATAGGTTACCACACATGAGACATTACTGGTCAAGCGACATGGATTTTTCTACTCCAATTGTACCTAAAGCTATGCAGCGTGACAGATACTTTTAGATTCTTGCGAATCTTCATGTAAATGATAATAGTGCAATTCCGAAGGACAATTGTGACAAACTGTTCAAGATTAGACCTCTTATTCAGGACCTGAATCGCAATTTTCAGATGCTCAGACTACCTAATGAAGTTCAGAGCATAGATGAGAGCATGGTTCTCTTCAAAGGGCGTTCATCGCTGAAGCAGTATAACCCCATGAAAACAATAAAGCGGGGTTATAAAATTAGTGTCGAGCCGATATGACTGGCTATGTCTATGAGTTTGAAATTTATCAAGGGAAATCTCAAGACACAAATAATTCCAAAGCCAGATTTGGATTGGGAGGCAGTATAGTTGATAGACTGACCCACAGTTTGAGAGGATGTGGCTATGTGGTCATGATGGATAACTATTTTACATCTGTAGAACTGTTTGAGCACATGAAGGCAAACAAGATATTTGCATGTGGAACTGTTAGATCCAATAGGAAGCATCTCCCTAAGCTTCAAGAGGATAAGAAGTTACAAAGGGGAGATTTTGACTACAGCTCTACAGAGCAAGGTATTACCTTCTTCAAGCGGAGAGACAATAAATGTGTTCACCTTTTGTCAAACTACCATGGCAATGAAGCTACAACTCTGAGTCGACAAGAGCGGAACGGGACTAGAAAAGACGTTGTAGCACCTGCTATAGTTGGGGACTACAATTCCTCAATGGGAGGCGTGGACAAGGCAGATATGCTCCGATCATTATATGATCCTGATAGAAAGTCCAAAAAGTGGTGGCATAGATTGTTTTTTGCAATGATGAAATGGCATACGTCAATGCTTTTGTAATTTACAAAGAGATCCACCATGAATCAACACTACTTGAGTTTCGAAGAAACTTAGCGATGGGACTAATCGCTCAGGGAAACCACACCACACCAGAGCAGCCAAAGAAGAGAAGGAAGAACAAATTTTCTGTGTCTAAAGACATCAGAGGACAAAACCTAGGAGCTCACTGGCCTACCTTTGTTCAAGAAAGGGGAAGGTGTGAAATGTGCTCTACAAAAAAATCCAGTCCAAACCACATTCAAAATGTTCATTTTGCAATGTATTTTTGTGCTGCAATTGAAAAAAAGAATTGCTTTTATGAATACCATGTATAGATATGCACATAAGCAAATGTTTTCATAAAACAATTAAAAAAAAAAAAATTATGTGTTGGTTCCTGTTGGTACTTTAAAGTCCCAAAAACAAATTGTAAAATATTATTGTTAAAATTTTTTTTTTTCCCCCAGACTCATATCTTAGTTGTATATGTATTAAAATATACCATTTAGAAAAATAAAATGGTTACAAAGTTATAGATAAAATAATTCAGGATACAAAGGGATACAGTAAAGAACAAATGAATCCATCCGACAAGAGCTGAACATTGAAGAAGATTGGCTACTAAAAACGATAAAACACGAGTGGCTCCGTGACGAAGTGGTCATGCCGCCTGACTCGCGCTCCAAAGGTTGTGGGTTAGATTCCGGGAAGCGTTCTTCGGTTCACGAGTGTAATTTTTTTTTCGGAGACTTCTGGGGGGGGGGGGGGGGGGGTCGTCGCTGGAGCTACGGAGTTCATGCCGTGTGCGACACTTTCGGCAGTTCGCTGCGAAAGAGACTGAGCCATATGGAAAAATACCTGGCGCAATGACGTCGACCCTGTCGATTTTTAAGCGACTTCTTTTTTTTTTAAGCCGATAAAACAAAGAAAACTGAAACATGCTGGTCACTTGAAACGTCATGAAAATTTGGAGAGAACAATCATCGAGGGTAATACGGCAAGAAAGAGAGGAAGAGGCAGACAGAAGAGAAGATGGGTGCAGGATGTGACAGATGATCTCCAGATGGGTGTGTCGGACGCGGGACATCTTGCTTATGGCTGAGAAGTTGTCTGAACTGTTGTTTAGTTTAGTCCTTTAGTCGATGGATCAACATCACAGCACACGGGTGCAACCCATAAGTGCTCCGTTCTCCTCCTAACTCGAACCTGAGTCTGGAGAAACTCAGCTCAGTGCACGAACTCCGTAGCACGTAACTCCACGGACTGGGTGTTCTGGATCAACTCTGCTGGTGATATCCCCCCCTCCCCCACGCCACCGTCTCAGCCGATCCATTATCATGTCTCTCGGTATGCCTCTGTCACTTTGCCCAGGGATTTGCCCAGTTATCACGATGTTTTTAAATGCCTCTCTTCTTATTATAAGAACAAAAAGCTGTCTGTCATTTTCCTATAGTTGTATATAATGTTCTACTTTCCTTTGCTTTGTTCACGCAGTCGTTGCTATTTTATCAAAGGTATTTTCAACCATCGCCCTAGGAACCATATCTAGGTTACTTCCAAGCTCTTCTTAATTTGTACATCAACATTCTATGATTCACTACCATACAGCAAAACAGGTTCTATATAATATTCCAATGATATTCAGTGATACTGACTTATTATATAGGATGCTCATGGGCCTACTTTGTGACCTTCGCAGGTTGCCTTTGGAAACGTTAATGCTACAGTAGGCAAGGCGACGTGCCAAGAGTTTCAGAAACGTTTTGGTGAGGAGAACGTCACATTTTCTGCGTTTGACGTCACCGATCATCAACAGTTTCGTGGTAATGTGTTTCATTATTAGAGTTAACATTAATCCCTGCAGAATGTTATTGATGCTTGTTACTGTGCAGAACAGATTTTAGGTTTTAAAAGTAGTATAATAGATGTTGTTGTTGTGGTGGTGGCGGTGTTGGTGGTGGTATTAGTAGTAATAGTAGTAGATGTAGCAGCACCATAGCAGCAGCAATTGTAGTAGTAGTAGTAGTAGTAGTAGTAGTAGTAGTAGTAGTAGCAGCAGCAGCAGCAGCAGCAGCAGTAGTAGTAGTAGTAGTAGCAGCAGCAGCAGCAGCAGTAGTAGTAGTAGTAGTAGTAGTAGTAGTAGCAGCAGCAGCAGCAGCAGCAGCTGCAGCAGTAGTAGTAGTAGTAGTAGTAGTAGTAGTAGCAGCAGCAGCAGCAGCAGCAGCAGCAGCAGCAGTAGTAGTAGTAGTAGCAGCAGCAGCAGCAGCAGTAGTAGTAGTAGTAGTAGTAGTAGTAGTAGTAGTAGTAGTAGCAGCAGCAGCAGCAGCAGCAGCAGCAGCAGTAGCAGTAGTAGTAGTAGTAGCAGCAGCAGCAGCAGTAGTAGTAGTAGTAGTAGTAGTAGTAGTAGTAGTAGTAGTAGTGTAGTAGTAGTAGTAGTAGTAGTAGTAGTAGTAGTAGTAGTAGTAGTAGCAGCAGGAATTGTTGTTGTTGTTGCTGTTGTTGTAATAGTAGTAGTAGTAGTAGTAGTAGTGACGATGGTGGTAGTATTAGTAGTAAGAGTAGTGTCACACGTTTTCTTGATGATAATATCACGAAGTTCTTACGATGATATGCTCATGATATTATTGTGTGATGGTCGTTGTCTAGGTAACGATACTCATGGTGTGTCAATGGAGATATCTGTCTTGCAATGTAACTCACCCCCGCAGTGCATATTCACCAGGCATTAAACAAGATTCCGTTGGCGCACATAATCCTTTATTACAGAAATAAGACGGACAAACGGAACAGGTTTATACATCCAGAAACATAACGTAATCCATGGAATATAAATATCCTCCTCACAATTTAACCAGCACACATCAATGCCTTCTCACAGCCGGCTTCTAATCTCAATCCACAAGACAGGTAATCCAGCTACTATCCACGGCTGGATCTCCCACAATACAACCCACACATTGGGTTGGAGCCACTGCTCAACTATAGAACCCACTCTGGGTTTAGGCCTACACTCAATACAGAACTCACTCTGGGTTCAGGCCTGTCTTCCCAACTAGAAGAACAACACAACACGGAGCTCTCTCTAAACGACCTGACCCGCAGTCGGTCTCTTCTCTCACTCACTTTCCAGTCTCTTGACTTCACACAACACACCACTCTCTTTCGACCCATCATCCCTGGGGCCACACTCACCCTTCCCATTATTTCTCAGTACTGGCTGTTTTCCTCGTAGCCAGGTCCCTCACCTTACTGTCTCCCACTCTCATCTCCATTCTTCCTCATGCCCGGTCACTCACCTCAATGTCAGTGACCCAGGCTTATGTCATCACCCCCCTCTTAAAAGAAAACTTCGTTTTCAATATTGGGAGACTAAAACTTACTAAACATGTGTCCCAGACATATAGCCTGGGTAGCCCTAAGTATGGCTCCCACCTCACTTCAGCTACCACCCTAAATAATACATCAAATGCTTATAGTACATTCCCATATTCCCCACACATAAATACAAACAACTTTCTATCTTGTGTACCAATGCATGAACTAATACATCACATAATAATAATCATACATCATAGAAAAGCATTATACTTATGTACCCATAGGTCTCTTACTACTTCACGACCCCACAATACTATTTGTGTACCGACCCTATATCAGGTGGTTCTGTTCTTGCATCAACCCACCCTCTGATTCCTGTCGATGCTGTGTCTATCTTTCATGTACCCATGAATCATGGTACCTCTACAATTACAACATCTGTTTGCTATCCCTAGCCCTGGGTCAGTAATGTCGCGAAAACTCTTTTGACCTGACTCAACTTTCCTATCTGCATATTGCACCGTTACACTTGAGTCTCTGTTTAGTCTGAACTCTTTATTCAATCTTGGCCCCATATACCTGGCACCTTGCTTTCTGCTGCATACGCCTTTGCCTATGTGCCCTGCACATGCACTATCCTGAGTTGTTCTAGTATATCGGTCTCTATGTGCTAAAGGTACTGCTCCTTGCCCACGTGCAGTTCTGCTATCTGAAAACCTGCGAGTGAGAACATTGTTCTTCCTCTCGAAGCACCATCTACCTTCTTTGACTGCCTATGTTCTACTCTCTACACCCTTGGGAACATTTGTTCAGAGTAGTATTCTTGTCTCTGGGAGTCACTAGCACTATATTTGGGATCCCATTCTCACCTGCTCAGCTGTACTATCCTTGTCCTGAGTTTCCTGTGTCTACTTCAAGTGCCTCTTCTACCTCCAGCTATACTCTCTAATTTAGGTTCTCTTGTGGTAACTACCTCGTTACTGCTTACCACTATATTTCGGTCCCAATAACCTACTTCCTCTTCTGTACAATCCTTAACTCCTATAACATTTCCTATGATCAAATCAGCCACTGGTGAGTCCAGAACACACGCTGTCACTCTTCCAGTGATTATGGTGTTTTTACTGTTATTATGGCTACTGGGTAGAACTCTAATGTGCCGTTGAATGTTATGCATCTACTATTTTTTCCCTGTATAATCCGAGGGATCTAATAAACTTCTCTCACTCCCGATAGACGTACATCCGGAATCCCTAATTGTTAACGCTGGTCTATCATTAACAAATCCCTGATGCAGCTTCAAACTGCCTCCTTCATGCACTGCTGATCCTGCTTTCACTGTATGACCACATATTAGGACTGGCCTGACTGTCTTTTTCAAAAAGAGTTTGCCACCCACTACAATCTTCATTGTTCAGCGTCTCAATTACTTGCGCTGCATTTGAGTGCTCTGTTTCTCTCATCCTACATTGATGGCTGATATGCCCCTTCTTTCCACATTTGAAACAAGTAATCTCCCCTTTAGGGTGTTCGTTGGTCCATCTGATGGTTGGCATCACACTCTGCTGCCTTGTGTCTCCAGCTCCACAACTCCAACATCCGGCATAATTTGTACGTCTCTGGAAGTTCCCTCTTTTATCTGGATACCGTCCTACTCTACCAACGTTGTTTCCCGGAAACATTGTCTTGACGTCTTGCGCTCACCCTTTCTGTGCTGAATCAACACTTTTCGCCCTGGTCTGATGACTGGATTCTGGTCCGTTTAGTGTACGCTGCACAGACTATTCCTCACTCATTAGTTTCCCAATAGATACGTTAGGATGTGCAGTCATGTAGTTTTGCCCTAACTGAGACATTGTGTCTATGTCCTTTGGCTTCCGTTCCTCAAAGAACGCCACTAAATTAGAATTGCATGCAGATACTACCTTGTCTCTTAACATTAGACTACTAATTATTAAAATCTTCCTACTTCTGCGAGCTCCATCCATTTGTTAAATGCTATTCTTTACTGTGTTACACAAAGTCTGTGAAATCTTGATTTGTCTCTGGCCCTAACTGTCTAAATTTTGTCCTATATCAATGCTCAGTTAGTTGGAACTTTGTCAGCAAAACGTTGACGTAAGATAGTTTAGTTGTTCCTTTCTTCTACAGGTAAATTGAACATTGTTTCTAGGCCCTTACCCGTTAAATACTTGCCCAATCTAATGCGTACTCGCTTTCTGTGATGCCTAATACCTTCAATGATGCTTCGAATCTCGACAAATAGGAATCCAAGTGTCTCGGTCCGTAAAAAATGGCAATTTCAATCGTTGTGTGACGACTGCGACGGTCTTCTGCTTTCCTCACTTTGACCTTTCGCAGATAGTTCTAACTTTTTAATAGCAATTTCCGCTTCATCTTAATCTTCTCGTTCTCAATTTCCATTTCTCATGTGTGTGTCTCTCTCTTCCGTAGACGCTTGCTTCCATTTCAGCCTGTCTTTGTTCTCTCTCAGCTAACTTTCTTCCTGTAGACGCTTTGCCTCGCGTTCATTATGCCTCTCCTCTCTTTCCGTCTGCTTTTGTTCTTTCGCTTCTGCATACTCCTGTAACTCTTACCTTTCAGGCCTCTCTTTCACCTGCTTCAATATAATCCATTAAAGTATGCATCTTGTACTTTGTGGACACGTTGCTGGAATCAGCCAACTATAAATGTCCAGACTCTGCTGTAGTCTTGTGTCACTTCCCTAAGTACACCCGCACTCCCTGTGTACGTAAACTCCGTAGTGTCTAAAATATCACTCTGTATCACCCAGTCACTCTATAAGCACTAGGTAGTGAGGGGGGAAAGTATCACCTATACTCCCTTATATCTATATATCTATTGACCACAAGTTCATGAAGTCCCTGGAAATATTGTTAAACATACATATAAATACATATACAAACAAATGGATGATAACACTAAGTGATGACTATCAACGCTAGACTTTACACAGCTGAGTACACGGAGACGATGATGACACAGAAATTAAACCACAGTAACAAATACAAAGCTTGTGTAGGGACATCCACAGTGCGCGTAAAATATAAACTGACTCAGATACCACTAGATATGTAGACACGACAAAAGTGCACGATAATAACATCTATCCGAACACAGCAAATATCATATGTAATATAACGAAAGAAGAAAGAGAAGAAAAAAAATTATAGCATAAAATTATACAGAAATCTGACAGTCAAACACAAACTGGCACGTTATATAATTCAGGACCGTCCCTGCAGAACCAAATAAACCGACCTTTCGATTTTTTCTTCCCAGACATTATATATGGTGCCACCTCAGAAAGTAACTTTTCGCCCTGTCTCCCGGCCTCGAGAAACAACACAAAAATCCCTACTCTTGACAAACACTGGACCACATACAAATAATGCGTAACACCCGACAACAATAAATATGACGATGGGAGCAAAACAATAAAAAATAATAATGTGTAACTGGTTGGCCGACAAATATGGGCCTATTAATCCGTCGCCAAAATTCTTTTATTCAGTCACCAACGGTTTTGTTCGTTTTAATAGTTAATTCGCAATCCGCTGGAAATGTCTACGACACTAGATTTCAACAAGGACTGATTGATTTGTTGAGTGATTCCTGAATTCACGTGGTGATCACAAGTTCCAACTGTCGACAAAAGTTGAAGATGATAGTGATATCCAAAACTGTTCTGTCTCGACACTAGTCCGTAACGTTATTGTACTTTCTCTGTACGTTGGTGGAACCACAGTAATAATCCAAAGTTGTTTCTTTCGATTTGTTGTTACTCTCGTTGCGGAGATGGCGCTTCGTTGTATCATTAATGTTATGGATTTCCGTTATCCGACAAGATTCACCAAAAAGAAAAGGAGAATGGCAGCCAATGTTCAGCGCTTTAAATTTCGGGTTTATAAATCCTTATCGGCAAAGAAATACAACCATGGTTGCGATGACGATAAGTTAAAACTGTTTGCTCATAACAGAATAATGATGACAAAGGCTTGAACAAAGACGAAACATCAAGTCTGGCTTTCTTTCAAACAACCTTGTTTATCCCGATCTCCTGTGGAAATTCCCAGTAACTTTCCACTGTCAAACAGCCTTGCCTTCCAAGGTCAACCTAATTTCTCTTTATCACTCTCAGTGAAAAATTCCTCCGTAAAACAGTTTTCACACAAACTTGACAGCCCCACCCGGCTGCGGTAGGGGTACTGTTACTATCCCCTTCAGTCAACTGTCCGTCAAATCAGCGACTGCCAATTTTTCTCTGTTTTCCAAACATGTACTTCCCCAGTACCTGGACGATGGTGTACCCACCCGTCCTATTTACTGCGTCGAATAATCTTGACCAGTCAACTTGCAACAACACAGTGCGCTTGCCTCCAGCACACACACACCTGTCAATTATCTTTGGTTCCCAATCCTGTCATTATCACCGACAGCGACGTCCTACACACACACATGCTGCCCTCGCCACTCTGGATTCAACACTCGTCTTTCATTGCCGCCTCTGCTAGTTTCAGCCCTCCTGCCTGGTATCCAATTTACCTGTCACCGTAATGGACTCTCCCGGTTAGTCTGTATGGCGTGTCTTTATCACCCCCTCTCGCTTCAGCGATATGGTTGGTTCAAATTCACCTGTAGTGGACTTGACGTGAACTGTCTGTATCAGTTCCCGCACGGAGAAAAACTCAGTGTTTATACGGTGGACACACTCCGCTGTCCACCCTCTCTCAGCGAAGAGCCCACAAATATCTCAGAATGACAACACTGTCTATAATGTTCTTAATCGGACGTAGCCCTCAGAATGTCACACGTTTTCTTGATGATAATATCACGAAGTTCTTACGATGATATGCTCATGATATTATTGTGTGATGGTCGTTGTCTAGGTAACGATACTCATGGTGTGTCAATGGAGATATCTGTCTTGCAATGTAACTCACCCCCGCAGTGCATATTCACCAGGCATTAAACAAGATTCCGTTGGCGCACATAATCCTTTATTACAGAAATAAGACGGAACAAACGGAACAGGTTTATACATCCAGAAACATAACGTAATCCATGGAATATAAATATCCTCCTCACAATTTAACCAGCACACATCAATGCCTTCTCACGGCCGGCTTCTAATCTCAATCCACAAGACAGGTAATCCAGCTACTATCCACGGCTGGATCTCCCACAATACAACCCACACATTGGTTGGAGCCACTGCTCAACATATAGAACCCACTCTGGGTTTAGGCCTACACTCAATACAGAACCCACTTGGGTTCATGCCTGTCTTCCCAACTAGAAGAACAACCACAACACGGAGCTCTCTCTTAAACGACCTGGACCCGCAGTCGGTCTCTTCTCTCACTCACTTTCCAGTCTCTTGAATTCCACACAACACACCACTCTCTTTCGACCCATCATCCCCTGGGGCCACACTCACCCTTCCCATTATTTCTCAGTACTGCTGTTTTCCTCGTAGCCAGGTCCCTCACCTTACTGTCTCCCACTCTCATCTCCATTCTTCCTCATGCCCGGTCACTCACCTCAATGTCAGTGACCCAGGCTTATGTCAAGTAGTAGATGTAGCAGCAGCAGTAGTAGTAGTAGTAGTAGTAGTAGTAGTAGTAGTAGTAGTAGTAGTAGTAGTAGTAGTAGTAGTAGTAGTAGTAGTAGTAGTAGTAGTAGTAGTAGTAGTAGGAATTGTTATTGTTGCTGTAGTTGTAACTGTAGTAGTAGTAGTGACGGTGATGGTAGTATTAATAGTAAGAGTAGTAGATGTAGCAGCAGCAGCAGCAGCAGTAGTAGTAGTAGTAGTAGTAGTATAACAGAGCAGGAACTCGCAAGACGTGTTGTAGTGTTAATATAAAGTTATTTGCACATGATGACAATATAGCTTCTCTCCGGTCCACGGCCTGATGTTAAACTGCCCTTGCCAACCCAATACGTCACGATTGAGCATCTCCACCCTTTCACTCTCGATGCTCAATCGTGCTGTATCTATTTCCACTAGATCCTAATATACCCCAGTACTCCTTACTGTTACACCTCCCCATGTTTAATAAAGAATTTTCCTTATAAAGGAAAACTCTTTACTCCTAATCCCCATACCCTATTCCCTCTTTTTCCTTACTTCTCACAGTTCCTCTACTCTTCCCATAATCAGCTCAAGTTTGAGTAAATAATATATCTTTTTAACTCTCTCCCAGTTATATGGTCAGCTAGTAACCCCCCTATATACTTCTTCTTCGAATTTTCTTTGTATAATACCTCGTACCACGTATGGTAACTCTGTTAAGCTAAACAGTCCTTCTCTCCTTTCTATTTCCTCAAACTATATAGCTATCCACTATATATATTTATACTTTTCTGGTTCTTTCTTGGCTCCTCCTGTTTCCTGTATCAAATATACATATCATAAGAACAGCTCATAAATTCGTTATCGAAATCTTTTGACCTTATAAAATTTCTCACTCTTCCAAAACCAGGACGTACAAAAACAATGTAGTTAGAAAAAGTAAAGAAGCGGTGCGCACCTAGTAAGAAGTATAAAGAATGAATACTCAACATGACCACATGTACATTACAGCAATGAACATTTAAGACACTCACATTCTACCTCCCTTGCCAATAAAAAACATTTATTGTAAAATAATTTTTTAAAATACACTTTATGAAATAGACCTTTGTTCACTATAAAACCTTTTGGCATAAGTTTTCATAAGCCTTATATATTCAACATTTACATTGCCATCCACAATTTTGTCCAATATTTCGTTATCTCACCTTTAACCATGAGCCCATGTTCATATTTATGAACACTTTTAATATAATTAACGCTGGTTTTTCACAGCACCTATATCTTGCCCCCGTACATCCCCCACTTATATACTGCCATTTACAGTCTTCCCCCTACTTTATATCAGTGGGACAAAGTAGTTTTTATCAACTCTTTTCTGAACGAAAAACCTTAAGCAAAACCTCATCTTATTTGAAACTTAAACTTACTTAACTAACTTTATAACCATGTAACTCAATATACCAAACCATTCATGTATATCTAATAAAATGAACACAACCCCCAATTAATCTAAAGAAAAAAAACACATTTTTAAAATGACATAACATGCATGTATCAAATCAGAATAAAAACATTCTATTTCTACCTATCATATTGGACACTTTTACGGACCAATAGTTTTTATCAACTCTAATACTAGGAACACAATCACCCTATTCTAAATCAATTATAAACAACAACAATCATTTCAAGACCAAATCAAGATAAAAAAAATTATTATATATGAGGCATTGAAACTTAGGCTCAATAAAACAAAAATAATAGCCATCCATTTTTACAGTACACTCAAGCATAAAAACTATTATATATGACTCATAACTCATAAAACTTAGATTCATAAACACAGTTTTCAAAACAATATAACTCTCTTAAATTACTACGTATATGGCCCACCAACATTGGCCGCTCATACTAAAGTTAAATAAAGCATATCTATTATACAGGTCATTCCAGTATTTCTATGACCGAGAAAACTAAACATTCACTTTCCATCTGTATATCTGTTAAATACAGACCAATTAGAATCACATCTGTTCTATCTACATAAACAATATCAGTAATCAACATTTACCATACCATTTATTATCTCCATAATCTATCTTAACTCCTAACAGCACATAACATCCGGAATAACCTCTTAAGTAAGCACTGTAAACTACATGTTGAATCCTTTTTTCCATTTGTATGTGGCCACTAATCCAATATTAACTCAATGTAGTAGGCCATCCTCTACTTATCAACGAACTTGTGATCTGGCCTGCCTATTATTTCCCTTGGAGCAGTCATCAGTATAACTTTGTAATCCTTATCCGTTAAACACGGCATTTCTAGCACAATAAAAGTACATTCACCCATTTACCAACACCTCAAGACCACTTCCACCGTTTCGTATACTTCTTCAAGCATCCTTTCACTTCTAAATCACTGAAACTTATAACTTGCCATCTGCAGTACTTTCAAATATCCTATCTCCTACGTTTCCACTTCTCAACAACTCCAAGTTTCTTTGAATAAGTGCTAATTCTACATCAACATCTTCTTCTTCGTACAACCTATTAGTTTCTTCCATGCTACTACTTGACTCAGACTTTCATCCATTTCTTCTTCTTCGTCTGTATGTCTCTCTTTAGCTGCCGCTAACCTCTTTCTGTTCAATATAACATCTAATTTGTCGATCATTATTCTTAAGGATCTTTCTAGTAGAGGCATATCTCTCCGCTTGTGAATAATCCCTAATCTCCTCTGTCTTTTTCACTTCTTTATCTCTTTGATTATCCATTCTTCTTTCATTGCTTGTCTAGTATTCTTAAATGGAGCACCTATTTCCTCTTCCATACTATCTAATGAGTTTCATTCACCTTTTCCTCTTCATTGTTTCGGAAGTCTGTTCTTGAGTATCTTCGTAACTTGGATTGCTAGCAATTGATTTGTGCTGGTTCTTCTAAACCTGGGGGTACTGTAGCTCCTCTGACAACTTGTTATCTAAATATTTGTGTCTGAATAATAATTATATATAATATTATTTTCTATCTCATCTTCGTCTCTTCTTAAGTGTTCAACGTGTGCCCTTGCTATATGTGCTGTGACCTGGTTCTTTATAAATATACGACACATTACCTAGTTTTTCCAAACGTAATACCCTGGAATCCAACGAGCATCAAACTTAGAGTTTCTTCTATGCTTCTTGTAATAAACTCTATCACCTACCTTAAACTCCTGTAATTTTGTATTACATTTTGTACTTTTTTCTGTCTTTCCCTAGCTTTAATTATATTATTCCTTAATCTTACGTGTGCTTTATGCATTTTCTGTATTATGGTCTCTTGGAATTCTTCACCCATAATTTCCGTCTAGGTTTAATAGATTATCTATAGGTTATTGGTTCTCTCCCGTGTATTAAATAAAATGGTGAAAAACCCGTGCCTCTCATTTTGATTTGTACGAATAGCGCTAAGGCAGGTCCCCAAGAATAGATCCCAATCTTTTTCATGTTCATCAATAATCTTTGCTATAAAGTCGTATAACGTCCGATGTTGACGTTCGTTTCTAGCATTTGAAGAAGGTCTATAATATGAGGTCTTTATATGTTTTATATTTAAATCTTTTAATAACTTTTCGAATTTTTTATTTACAAACTCTCTACCATTATCTGTAAGTATACTTTGTGGGCAACTAAACCTTGGTACGAACTCCTGTAAAAAAATAATAATGACTGTATCTGCGCTCTTGTCTGGAATTGCGTAAATTTCCGGCCAAAGACTGTAGACGTCTACTATGGAATCAAATAACGTTTCCTGACAATGTTCTAGGTTGTGGACCTGATATATCTAAACTAATCTTTTGCATTGGGAACTGAGGAATATCTGTATCTTGTAAGGGACACTTTATTGTTTTCATGTTCCTTAACCTGCAGTTTTCACACGAATCTACATATTTGCATGCAGATTTAAACAAGTTTGGCCAATAATATTTGCTTGTAAGTGCTTTCACCAATTTGTCTCTACCGAGATGTCCATTTCCATCGTGATATGCTTTTAAAAGTTCATTTTCTAAATGTTTTGGATATATTTCCTTAGCTGTTCGTTCCTTTCACACATATAGTATAACTGTCCATCCTCTTGTAAAACCAAATAATTCCTTTATATTTGTTATCTTCTGTTTCTCTTAATTTTCTTTTATTTGTATGACTTTTGGGTCCAACTCTTGCTCTTCTTCATATTAATTGTGCTAAGTGTAGGTCTTCTTCCCTATGTTCAGACTCTTGATCCGATGGTAGACTATCAAATTCTTCCCTATTTATTATAGCAGAATCTAAAATATTTACTTGCCAGTTTCGGTCGTCTATCTCTGGTTCAGCTTCATCTTCTGTATCTCCTGATGACTGTGGGTATGCAATTCTAGACAATAAATCAGCGCATGTGTTAATCCTACTTGGATGTACTCAATTTTCGTGTTGTACCCCTGTAGATTCAATGCCCACGTCTGTATTTCCTGTTCTGCACTGGAGCTTCTAAAAAAGACTTTAAGGCATATGGTCAGTTCTAATAACAAAATTTGCGTTATGTAAGTAGTAATTTAGTTTCTGAAGAGCGTAATGAATTGCATAAGCCTCCTTCTCAATAGTCGTCCATTTTCTTTGTGATCTGCTAAGTTTATGCGACAAGAAGTAGATAGGCCTTTCATTTTAACCCCTGGTATTCCAGACTCTTTTCCTTCATATGGTTGAACCAAACAGCTCCTACTGCATTGTCCGAGGCATCTGTGTACAGTATTAACTGTTTATTTAAGTCTGGATGCGTTAACAGTGGTACCAGTGTTAAGCTGTTTTTTAAATACTCGAACGCTTTTTGACACTCATCATCCCACTTAAACCTAGCGTATTTGCCTGTTAAGTTTGTAATAGGTTCAGCTATCTTTGAAAACGCTGGGACGAACCGCCTATAATATGCACACGTTCCTATAAAAGCGCGTACTTCCTTAACGTTAGTTGGAGTAGGTAATTCTTTAATAACCTTTATCTTGTCCTGGTCTGGTTTTTATACCTTCTCTATTTATAATATACCCCAAATATTTGTTTCTGTCTTTAAAATTGCATTTACCTCAGCTTTAACTTCACATCATGCTTTCTTAACCTGTCAAATACTAGTCCTTATATGTTTCAAATGATCCTCCACATCTCCAGTAGTAAAAATCAGAATATCATCAATATAGGCAAGAGCGAATTTTTGCATACCTTCTAAAACTTCATTTATTAAGAGCATATAGTGAGAGGGCGCCGTCTTGACGCCAAAAGGCATTCGTAAGAATTCGTAAGAGCCCATATGAGTACAAAAGGCACTTTTCTTTTGCGCGTCCTTCGACATCGGAATACACCAGAATCCTGATCTTGCGTCCAGCGTCGTGAAATATGTAGAGCCATTAAGCAGCCCCAAAATATCATCAATTACTGGCAGTGGGTATGCTACATTCTTGTGATTTTGTTCAACCGCCCTATAATCGCAACAGAAGCGACTCGAACCATCGGGTTTGGCCACTATGACGACCGGAGATGACCATTCTGACTTCGACCTTGTTATTATTCCTGCTTTCAACATCTCTTCTATCGCCTTTTCCACGATTTCTCTATTTCTTAATGGAGTTCTATATGGTTTTAAACTTATTGGTGGATGATCTCCCGTATCTATTTCCATTGTAACTGTTTGCGTCTTTCCCAATTCTAAATCATTAACCGCAAACACATCCTGATTTTGCTTTATAAGTTGTTCTAACACTTCCTTATTTTCTGGCGGAGCTTTTAACTGTGACAACAATTCTTGTTCCCTTGTCATTTTGTCTAGTGAATGTATTTGGGCTTTATTTCCTCTGGATGGATGGATCAATTCATCCATTCTGACGTTCCCTCTACTTCCGCGTCCGCGTCTGTTATTACGTCGTTCACTAGAAGTTTCTGAATAACTTGATCCCGACACTTCTGCTCTATCCGTTGCCAATATGTCACTAATGTTATGATCTAGTTTGGCTATCACACATCCTCTGTATAATTTGATTTCTCTACCTGTGTTGTTGATAACCATCACTGGAAAGGTTAAGTGTTTATCCAACGCTATTATTCCATCCGGAACTTCCAAACGAGGCTCATCAATTATTTCCTCTTGTAACTCAGTGATTCTGACTGTGTCTCCTTCCACATAATATGGGTTTCTCTTCAGCTTCGCTTGTATCAAATTAACCGACTGTGGTTTTAACGTCGTTGACATTTTAACTCTAACTAGTGCTGATATATGCATGTCCTCTTCCATATCTATATAGACGTCCCTGAATTTTAATTTATGTAAATCATAGAAAAGTCTTACTCCATTTTTTATTAAAAAATCTCTTCCTATCAACATGTTTCTATTTAAATCCTTCACTACATGAAAAAAGATGTCTTATGTTGATCCCTCCTAACTTAAAATTTATCATTGTTTGTCCAATTACTTGTAAATTCTGTCCAGTAACAGAGTGTAAATTATTATGACTCTTAAATACTCTACAATTTCTTACTATTTTGTATAGAAAACTTTCTTTTACTACACTAACCTGAGCTCCCGAATCAATTAATGTACGAACTCTATACTTTCCTATTTCTATTATACAAGAGCTATAATCTGTTTTATTTTCTATAAATTCCTTGACTTCATCTAATTGAAAATATTCTCTGTTCGTCCTATTATACCTATTATTAGCATACTCTTTAAACCTTGGGACCTTATTATTTCCCTTCCTACTATAGGTCCCCTTTAATAGGTAGGGCGCCGGTTTTCCTGCGTTCTTGTACCTGTAAAATTCCTGTGTCCATCTACAACATTCCTACTTACCCTGTTATTGTCATGTCTACTCTGTGTATTCGACTGGACACGCCTGTTATTACAAAAACGAGAAACATGTCCCCGTTGACCACAAACCCAACAGACAATATTTGTACTATTTGTGTTGACTACTGTCTCTCTTGTAGGGTATCTCATATTTCTTCTTTCCTCGTTATCATATCTATTTCTACCTTGTAACGTCTGTATTCCTCCTCTCCTATTCCATCCGAATCTTGTTTGTCCTATTTCCATAGGTTCCTCAACTCTGTCTCTCGATTACTTCCCACTTCTCGTCCTGTTCTCAATCTAAATCTATGTCTCAAATTTTCCTCTTGTACCGCGATATCTACCGCTTGTGATAACCTCTCAGGGTTTTCCCTCATCAGCTTAAGTTTCAAACCATCGGATTTTATGCCATCTACAAAAATCCCTACTAACATCCTTTCCACCTCCTCTCCTCGTACATTTTGTCCTAAGAATGCTTCTTCAGCCAGGTTAATCAATCTATCGCTGAACAATTGTACTGTCTCTCCGTTATTTTGTTTAGCCTGTCTCAACACCGAAAATGCATGTTGTGGATCCGTTATTTCTGCATATTTCCTTGCTAGGTCTTCTTTGAATTGTTCCCATGTCTCATCTACTCTAGCCTCTAACTTTCTTCTTATATGATCCGAAACCGTTCCGTTGCCGTCTGGTAAGCCAGTCTCATTCTTTCTTCATCTGTTGCTGAGATTAAATAGGCATATTTTTCTATGGAAGTGACCCATTTCTTAAAGTCTCTGGCCTGTCCACTAAACTTCACAATTTCTGTTGCCATTCCTTGTTGTTTAATAACCATATTAAGTCTGCCTACTGCTGTTCCTACCCCTGTCAAAACCTGTGCTAAGGTGTCCTGTTCCGCCATGCTGAAATATACTTAAAGAGAGCAAGCAAACAACCACACAATTGCAATTTCCTAATTTAAGGAACACGACTCACTTGTTTCGTAAAACAGTTCAGTTAGTTTCTATGTTTAGGAACCACACAATTTTACCCTGATTTTGTTTCCTGACCCAAGCACATACTTTCTTCGACTCGCCGTCAGATTTCGTTCGAACACCAGGAGCCTGCGTCAGCTGAAAATCAGTCGCGGAGTTCAGGTAGCAGAGTTCAGGTAGTCTGTCTCTTCCCCCAGGTAATTTCGTCACTTCTCTTGGGATGCCTGGATAATCTTCAACCCCTGGTTGGGTCCCTTCTGAGATTTCTAGCCTTTGTTTTCACCCCGGGTGGGGTACATCATCGACGTTTTGAGAGGGACTCAGAAGTAACGAAGCCCAAAAAGGATCAGGATCAGCCACGGCCTAGTGATAGTTTGACTGCTTCACGCAAAATATGCCCAATCAACGGAAAAACGAGGTATTTATGTTCTGTCCTGATATTTCATGATCACTTCTATTAATTTGACCTGATTACACGAACTTTGGAAGTTTTTACAGTCTTTAATTTAACCTTGAAACTTAATTTGAGGCAAGGGGTCAATTTGAGGGAGCTATTTGAAATTTCTCGCTCACCTGTAAGAAAAAATGTTCAGACTGAATTGACCCTCTACGGAATTCTTGAATTCTGGTTCCGACCGACAAAATGTTCAGACTGAGTTGCTGGATTGTCAACTCTTGCTCTCTCAAGACAGGATCAGACAACCGGACTGCTGGACTGCCTCTTTTTCTAAAGTTCCGTGAAGTCTAAACAGCAAGTTTCAAATCGATCAGACACGATCAGAACGATGTATGGCAGCGGCTTTGGTGGTTCTTCGGAAATGAAAATTCTAGACAACGGCTATGGTAAGCCTCTTGCAAACGTTACAATTCAGGCACCGTCCATGTTAAACCTCTTGCGGTAAAAAACTGCAGAACGGCGGCTATGATAAGCCTCTTGATTTGTGAATTCCAAAAAAAGTGACGGTTATACTCAAATCTTGAAGAATACTTACAGAGGACCACCCCTGGGCGGGCTTTTGGCCTCTGTATTCACAGATAACTGAAATTTACAATTTATTGGCTTTCTTCTGAGTGCGCCTTATTACGTTCACTAGTTGTTCTTCAACGTGCCGCAAGTGTTTCTGGTTATTCATAGGACTGGAGCATGGAGCATTACTTCGCGTTGTTTTTTCTTTCTTTATCAACCGGACCATATCAGGTTCGCATCCTCGGTCCTAGGCAACATTTCGAGTCCTATAACAGAGCAGGAACTCGCAAGACGTGTTGTAGTTGTTAATATAAAGTTTATTTGCACATGATGACAATATAGCTTCTTCTCCGGTCCACGGCCTGATGTTAACTGCCCTTGCCAACCCAATACGTCACGATTGAGCATCTCTCACCCTTTCACTCTCGATGCTCAATCGTGCTGTATCTATTTCCCACTAGATCCTAATAATACCCCAGTACTCCCTTACTGTTACAGTAGTAGTAGTAGTAGTAGTAGTAGTAGTAGTAGTAGTAGTAGTAGTAGTAGTAGTAGTAGTAGTAGTAGTAGTAGTAGTATCAGCAGCAGCAGTAGCAGCAGAAACAGCAGCAGCAGCAGCAGCAGCAGCAGTAGTAGTAGTAGTAGTAGTAGTAGTAGTAGTAGTAGTAGTAGTAGTAGTAGTTCTAACTTCACGACAAAGGGTCACCCCTATAATGTTCCGTTCCTGTGCCAGTGTATATCACACAAAAGTCCTATCACTGCCCCATGTGAAAAGTGTAACAAACAGCAGTACCCTCAAACCAGCAGCATGCACTAGCAAGAAAATACATAAGGCATGATAAGGCTGCTGCCATTATGCGAACGCAACAGTCCGCCACGAAAAGTATAGTTCATCGTCGACGGAAGCGGCAGTTACTAGAAAAGCAGCAGCTTCACACACATTATCGCACAATGCAAAAACTAGTTAGTTCAGCAACTGTCCGCCGCCGTTTTCTGATCATGCAGTCCACAATACATACAACCGTGGATAGACTTAAAAACATTCCACACGAAATCCACAGCTCACAGTGTCACCCCAAGCTCTTATTTCAGTAGGAAAATACATAAGCATGCCGTAGCCAGAAGCAAAAACACTCCAGAGGCCTTAACAGGTCAACCGCCTATTCGCCATATTGGACCGGAAGTCCCAAGGTGACAATGATGATCATCATATCGACGATAAATGCTAAGACCGGAGTTTCTTCTCGGAAAGGAATTCCTTATGAACACACAATTCGATGCGAGGCCAAAGAATCCCCATTCTACAAATTAGTCGATTTAACCAGTGTATTGAGTAGCACATGTGATTCTTGTGTGTTGTGTGTTTCTACACAGATGCCTTTGATTCAGCCGTGTCAACATTTGGACACATCGATGTGCTGGTGAACAACGCCGGGATAATGGACGAGTCCAAGTGGGAGATGATGATTAACATAAACTATGTAAGTATGTCGTAGACACTGGCTTGTTGACATGGTGGTCAAGGGTTAGAATCCATATATTGGTTTATGATTAAGATTGACTTTGGCTGACAGGTCGGCACAGCCTAAACTGCGTACCATGAAATGATTAGGAAGTGGAGACGGCCGGCGTGGTATCGACCACATCACCATGAAGTGTCGACTGCTCAATAAAAATATGGGCCAAGTACCATATGCTCAATGACGCAGGGTTGTAAAAAGGACCTTTGCTTAGGCAAGTATGTCTATTGATAATTTGTGGTTTCCTGTCTCTGGTTCCACTGACTAATTGTGACTTTCTGTCTTTGGTTCCATTTACTACTTCTGGCTTTTTGTCTCTGGTTACACTGTCTATTTGTGTCTTCCTGTCTCTGGTTCCACTGTCTATTTGTGGCTTCCTGTCTCTTGTTCCACTGACAATTTGTGGCTTCCTGTCTCTGGTTCCACTGACTACTTGTGTCTTCCTGTCTCTGGTTACACTGACTATTTGTGGCTTCCTGTCTTTGGTTCCACTGACAATTTGCGGCATCCTGTCTCTGGTTCCACTGACTACTTTTGTCTTCCTGTCTCTGGTTCCTCTGGCTACTTATGGCTTCCTGTCTCTGGTTCCATTGAAAATTTGTGGCATCCTGTCTCTGGTTCCACTGACAATTTGTAGCGTCCCGTCTCTGGTTCCAATGACTACTTGTGGTATCCTGTCTCTGGTTCTACTGACTACTTATGGCTTCCTGTCTATTGTTCCACTGACTACTTGTGGCTTCCTCTCTCTGGTTCCACTGACTACTTGTGGCTTCCTGTCTCTGGTTCCACTGACTACTTGTGGCTTCCTGTCTCTGGCTACACTGACTATTTGTGGCTTCCTGGCTCTGGTTCCATTGACTACTTGTGGCTTCCTGTCTCTAGTTACACTGACTGTTTGTGACTTCATGTCTCTGTTTACACTGACTTTTTGCAGCTTCTTGTCTGTGGTTCCACTGACTTCTTGTGGCTTCTTGTCTCTGGCTCCACTGACTACTTGTGGCTTCTTGTCTCTGGCTCCACTGACTACTTGTGGCTTCTTGTCTCTGGTTCTACTGACTACTTGTGACTTCCTGTCTCTGATTCTACTGACTATTTGTGGCGTCCTTCTCTGGTTCCACTGACTTCTTGTGGCTTCTTGTCTCTGGCTCCACTGACTACTTGTGGCTTCTTGTCTCTGGTTCTACTGACTACTTGTGGCTTCCTGTCTCTGGTTCCACTATTTTTGGCTTTCTGTCTCTGGTTCCACTGACTATTAGTGGCATCCTGTCTCTGGTTCCACTGACTACTTGTGGCTTCATGTCTCTGGTCCCTGCTGCCCTCAGCTATTAGTAGATGCTATTTAATAATTATTTGTCCTTCATATTAGCTTGCGATTCATTCTGTCTGTCGTTGTATTATTTGTATGTCGCTTGTGAAGGTCATTATGGGCGAATGGATAAGAAACCCTCGCTGATGTCGAGGAAGCGGGTTCAACTCCTAAAACGGACAGTTAGGACTACAATATTGTCTTCTCGTTCTTGATTTGGGGACTACGTTACAAGTGCATTAGAAGTCGATGTGGTTTCCCCTGATGGCGAGAGACACTGGTAATATGTTAAAGCTAATTCATCCAAACATAAGTCCCTAGTGCACAAGGAGTAGCAGGGCCTGTATGGACTACGTCTTCAGTACAAGCGAACGAAAGAAAAACAATTGTTTCTCTTTCTCGACTGGAGGTCTGTTGTCTAAGAACTGTGTTAATGTATTCGCATTAAGACAATGTCAACTACTGCGTTCTGTCAAAGCCTGCGCGATATCTTGTTCGAGTTTGCAGTCATTAACACTTACACAATGTGCTTCGCTCCAGCGATTAGGAACTGGCCAGAATTGTGATTGGGCAGATCAGGATGATCTTAGACAACACTGCTCACAAATCATTTAGGAAATTGAAGGAACAGGCGCTACTCGAGGACTGCTGGAACTTCAATTACTCCTCCCTACGACGTTTAACGGTTTAAGTGGCAGACAACAACATGAAGGATGCCAAACAGCTCTTAGCGGTGAATTTAGCTGCTCCTGTTGGCATCTGATCTGTTTATACAAGTTGCTTCAAATAGTCCTTTTATCGCCAATATGCGACCATTTATCCTTTATATACGACTTTTTATCTACTACATATGATCTATTATCCCCTATATGCGACCTTTGATCCTATATACGACCTTGTATCCATATATACGACCATTTTTACCCTATATACGACCATTTATTCCCTATATACGACCATGCATCCCTTATATACGACCATTACCCCCTATATACGACCATTTACTCCCTATATACGAACATTTATTCCCTATATACGACCAATTTTGCAGTTATAAGATTATAAGATTACGTTGCATGTTCTAAGACTCACGCTGCGAACAGCTCCAAGTTGATTTTCTAGGAAATTGTACGTCCTGTGGTTTGCTATTGCTTTCTGAATGAGTAGTCAGCGTTTAAGTCCAGCTTAATGCCGCTGTAGGAGTTGAACCGCCTATTTCGCACCAGCGTACCGGCATTTTAAGAGCGAACTCTTAGCCTTTCGGTCCCGCCGATGATAGATGACGGCAGAAGTTAAATGAGATCACGAAGAGAACAGTAATATCCACACATTTGTTTCACAACGTGAAACAAACATTACATGAGAATACAGGAAGGCCCCGCTGTACATCGCTTCGGTTTACGTCGTTTCGCTATAACGGCGTTGTCACAATGGGACATAACTTCACTTTACGTCGCTACGTTCCGCCATAAAGTCGTCACCTCTGTTGCTATGCCGCGCCCTTGCGGAGGAACCTGCTAGCTTGCGTAGGGACTACGTAATGCCGCGTAGTGTGACCGCTGTGGGACGTCTCCATACTCAGTTATTGTTGTCAGATTTGCGTTAACGTCACCATTTTACATTTTGTGCAGTGGGTTTTTCCGGGACTTTGAAGGGATGGAGGAAGCTGACATTGATGAATTGCTTGAATCACAAGGGTAAGATTTGTCAAATGAAGACCTAATGCAACATTACGTGCAGAGAGCTCAGCAGGAAGAGGAAGCACCCTGTTGCAACCCCCACACCTCAAATATTGACAGGTAAACGTTTGTTACAATTCTTTCAATTGATTGATGTGGCGATGGACATAATAAATTAGAATGACACGAACAGAGAACGGAGCTCCAAAGTGTCGAGAGCAGTAACATGCGCCATCAACTGTTACAAGGAGCTCTACTTGGAGAAAAGGAAACAGGCTGTGCAGCAGACATTGGACACAAATTTTGTTCAAGCAGAGAAGAGCCAGGAAGAGGTTACAGTTTCATCCTCAGATGAAGAGGCAAAATTTAATGCCTCTACGTCCCAAAATTACCACTCACCACTTAGATGAACAGATACTCAGACATACAGACAGGTGGGCGAGTGGACAGGCAGACAGATAGCTAGACAGATGTACAGTCAGACATTTCCACATATGTAGTAACTGTGGTTGTTTCAGACCTCGCTGGTGTTCGGCACAAATCTGGCCATAGAACACATGAGGAAAGACAAGGGGGGATGTGGAGGTCGAATCATCAATATCAGCTCCACGGCAGGTCAGTGATAGGGATATTTATGTACATTACACACACGTCACTCCATGTTAGATAATGTAGCTTAGTCTATAAACGCCTGCCGGCAAGGCACCAGATTGTGTGTGTGTGTGTGCGTGTGTGTATATATGTTTATATATATATATATATATATATATATATATATATATATATATATATATATATATATATATATATATATAAACGTGCTACACTAAACAAGATAGTATAGACTGGATGCCATATACCTGGATCAGGATATGGATTATAAGACACACTTTGCACGGCATTAGTTCAAAAGAATGATAAGTGTGCAGGACGTTTTGGTGCAAGCGTGAAAGCGTCACAGAAAACGTCACTGAGAGAGCAGTGAGACTTGGGCTGCCGTCCTGTTCGGATGCAGCATGTCTTTTGGAGCATGGCTAACAGTATGTTATGCCGCTCTTTGTGTTTAGCAGTGTGTGTATTCTCAAGTGGTTCTTTGTGGAGCGATTGAATTTGTCCACATGTGACAGGAGTCGGGAGATTAAAGTTTGCAAGATATAAAACCATATCGTCTTGTAAAGGTTTGTTACAGTGGCCGTTTCTTGGTTGTAGTTTTCTATTTCAAGTATAAGGAGCGATGAAATGTTTGAATGGATGGAATGTATTAGTCCTCATGCCCTTAGATGAGTCGTCGACATCACTTCGTGACAAATGGGGTCTTGTACCGTTAGTAATAATTATGAACTCGTGATGTATGACATATTAGTAACAATTTATCATTCAAAAGATCGAGCCAAATACATGTGAAGGCCAAGGTCACGAAAAACTATGCACAGCTTAAACCATGTGAACGCACGGTGCAGCACGGAAAATAAACACACAGGAAGAGCCGCGTAAAGATGTCGCCCAGGCTGTTGTTTGGAAAATGAAATCAATTACCGATTAATTTAAAACAGTAAACACTGATCATTATTATAAATTGAAGTGTAAATATAACACACAGAGTATATTGTGTTAAATACTAAATAGAAGTGCAATCAAGTCATCGATTATACAGGATGTGCGCATCAGAAACAATAGATTACGCACACACTGTTGCACAAAAGTGAACATTCAGAAAACAACAACTGTTTGTAAAAGTGAGTAATATAATTTAAATTGAGTCATATTTGACAGTTCAAGAATATTATAAGAACAATAATATTGTAAGATCCTAAGAAATAAACCATTGAACTATGCGTCAGAAAGTTAAAGAATCAGAATGTACAATCGGAGATCAAGAATTAGAATATATGCTCGGTGCAATGGTACAGATGTGAAAGAGAGTAGATCTTGCACGAACACTGCGCTGCTATAATTGATAACACTTAAACAGTGCAAATATATATTTGTGAGCATATCCAATTTATCCAAATAAACAGTATTTCAACATAACACGGAAGAACTACACTTTCACATACATCAACGCATAATGACAACCAGGTCAGTGTACACATATTTATTACGTCATTGAGGATTATCTACAACACCGTTATTCAACATTATTTTGGACTTGAGAACACTGATAACATTATGGAGGACATTACAACACCATTATTCACATACCGGACACTTCATCACACGTCAGGACGACACGCATACGTACACTAGGACATATTATTGTTGAAATTGTCGAGGATTTTTCTACCATCGTGCAAGTCAAATCCGTCAATCGAGACCGAACACGAACTCCTCACGTCGTCATTTATGAACTGAATTTACGAATTTCTGAGCACAACGTCAACCTATCAACATCCTTTCCACACCCAACATGGTTGAACACCAGTTGATTTAATCTATTTATTCTACAAGTCAGTACTACCAGCAGAATTTACGCAAGTTCAGAACATGTGATTATATTGATCTACATAAACAATTCATATTCCAGCGACACGAACATTATAACATTATACATTATATAACATGTCGTCAAGAGTTACTCAGTCCTGATGGTTCTGAAGATTTAATATCTTTATTGCAGTTAATGTAGATTTGAAATCTGGACTCAGATCACGATACCATTCACATCATATTCAAGTACAATTCGTCTTCACAGATACAGGAAAATGTAGTTCAACGTGAAATAAGTCGACATATAAACTATTATAGTCATAGTTGTGTTAAAGTGAAGGAAAGCGTACATAAACAGTAAATTATTACTCTTCAAGACGTATGTGCGATAGAAGAGCATGGAAAAAGTTTGGACCATGATGTTGTTCGACGGTATTCGAAAATCTCGACTGTGATCTATGGTATTACTGGTTCATCAGTTGAATCCGTACCGCTTGTTCTCATCGACTTCACATGCTGACCTGGTGTAACAGGCACTTTGAAGGAGACAGCTACCGATTATCTGATAGAAACTCGTAAACAGATGCTAATAACACGGCATCGAACTGGTTGATTCACACGTCAGATTCCGTATACGCCAGTTCACATTTTTTGTCTCAAATACTTGATCATTGAAATGCTTGAACCTATGTACCAACATGTTTGTTGCTACGTCAGAAAAATAAAAAGACAAACAGTTGTTAGTTACAGATATACGCAGTTCTCCGGGAACGTTCGAAAGAAATTTCTTGAAGTACAACAACAGAAATTTTATGAAACAATTCGAAGGCAACGAAATTCGAGTATGCAGAACATTCATAAACAATTCTTGCGTACAGTAAAGCTCAATCTTGAGAACGTTAATACAGCCAATAAGAAGTATCGGAATTGAAGATTCATTTGTCCACCATTATTTATTACATACATTTACTCGAACAAACAACAGATTGGTAGTACTAATAGAGGAATTTACACAACTTCCGAACACCCAATTGTTTTGATTCAGACGAAGGCGTTCATTGACACTATACTGTTACAAAATACTCACTTCAAATAGACGTATGTGGTGTACACAGAATGATACGTCACATGAGAAACAACAGCTGTCAAAGGAAGTTTTATAAGCTACTCACCGAGAACATTCTTAAGAAATTATTTGAACACAAAACTTAAAGCAATATCAAGTACTTTTAAGTTACGAAGCCACATCAATTACGTATAAAAGTTTCGAAGTACATCGAGCTCGGAAAACATCATTAATCATGAATTCTTGGAAACGATGTGTTTTTGGAGGAAGTCAAAGTGATGACAATCAATCAAACATTTGAATGAAATCAAGTGCATCTTGTTTTTAAATCATGAATCTATGGTTCTCAGAACATTCAAATATTCTTCAAGGTTTGAGAAATCTCGTGGGAAAAAATTCGACTACAACAAAATTCGATTTTTCATAACGGTGATAAACGATTCCTATATGCATCAAAAATCAACCTTGAGAAAAACAGAACTTATGGAAACGTACACTAAACGTCATTAAGAAAAATTACATCTTTAAAAAAAAAAATATACTTCACTTGAAACATTGTGAATTAAAATCATAATACAACCAACACTGACTAGTCTACATGCAGTCGAAATTAAGCTAAAATCGTGAGCAGATTTTACTGGTTGCTCAAGGCCGAGATACTCAGTCATTCATGATCAAATCACGAACTTCTTCGGCTACATTTTCAAATCCGAGGAATGTCCATGCATGTTTTAACGTTTTGCCCAAAAACATTGAATCGCCAAACTCGCGGATGATTACTCATCCACGTCCATTAGGTCAACCGTGCTCCTTTATGTCGAGTCCAGAAGAAATTCCGATCAACATGTTTAGGATAGGCGATAACTTTTTGAGCAGGGCCAATCAGTCGTCCGAATCTGTGATACAACGTTTGAGACCTCCTTTATATGGATGCCCAATTACCCAGTCATTACATCGAATATACACGAGGAAGGCTGAATAATAATTTAATTTACGTCATTCATTGTCATAAATAAAAGAATTTCATGTTGTTCTCACGTGAATCCAGCACGTGATTAAGAGTGTTCCTTAGTTTAAGGATAGTAAATTAGGTGAATGGTGTTAATTTATTTGCTTCGTTGGTTATAGTCATTTAACCTGTTTTAATTATGCTAAATTTTAGTATATATATTTATTTTATACTATTTATGTGGTCTTGTAATTTAGTTTTGATTTTGCGATTACTGCTTTGATAACTGCGACATTACTTGATGATGATGATGATGATGCTTGATCATACGCAAATGTTTACCAGTGGTTTTATCAAGGGTAATGGCAACAATAGATAATAAAGGTACAGAGGAAAACACACGTGGTGTGAGGGTGCGGTGAGGTGTGCTGGGATAGAATCAATTCCCCTACGCAGATATAACAGTGCACTAGAATTGTACCAAGATATGCGTTACATCTTTAGACGAATATGGAGGTGTACTGTGGACTAACCAACGTCATTAGACTAAGAGGTTTGGGGAAACTCTCTTTAGGCTGATACGCGAAGGCAGTCTATATGATACCGAGATATGACCGTTAGAGAGTTAAGGATGATTTATGGATACTAACTTATATGGTTAGATCAGCAGTGTACTAGCACCGATGGGCAGATGAAAGCATTATGAGTTAGCTTCTCTGCATACAGATGTGAGCATTGGGCAATGATTGAAGAAAAAGATTTATCCTGCGGGAGTAATGTTTATGAAAGATATAAAGAGGATTAGATTTATCCTTGAAGGAGAAGAAAAGAATAATTACGGAAACACATTTGGTTAATTGATCATTATTTACACAAAGAGAGCTGGTGATATTGTAACATTGCTGGTTTAATGAATTATATGGTTGTATTATTGGTTAGTTAGGTACTGATTACTTATATTAATATGTGAATAAGTTATTGGATAGTTAATGAGTTAAAGTAAGTTAAGTTGTAAGTGGGACAGACAGATGACACCACTTCTCGTTCCTTTCAGGGTAGAACAAGCAGAATAAACTAGCAAAATGTTTGCAACATTTTGAAGGGTAGAGGGGGTGAGTGCCATATACCTGGATCAGGATATGGATTATAAGACACACTTTGCACGGCATTAGTTCAAAAGAATGATAAGTGTGCAGGACGTTTTGGTGCAAGCGTGAAAGCGTCACAGAAAACGTCACTGAGAGAGCAGTGAGACTTGGGCTGCCGTCCTGTTCGGACGCAGCATGTCTTTTGGAGCATGGCTAACAGTATGTTATGCCGCTCTTTGTGTTTAGCAGTGTGTGTGTTCTCAAGTGGTTCTTTGTGGAGCGATTGAATTTGTCCACATGTGACAGGAGTCGGCAGATTAAAGTTTGCAAGATATAAAACCATATCGTCTTGTAAAGGTTTGTTACAGTGGCCGTTTCTTGGTTGTCGTTTTCTATTTCAAGTATAAGGAGCGATGAAATGTTTGAATGGATGGGAATGTATTAGTCCTCATGCCCTTAGATGAGTCGTCGACATCACTTCGTGACTACTGGACATATAAAGATATATAAACAGTATTTAGGTGATTATAATACGCTAGATTCTGTGTAAAAATGCCAAGTTGTTCAGGTGAATGAAAGTTGGGATAGTGCGCGAAAGGAAGACTTATACTACATAAAAGGCAAGGCAGATACTTCATGAAAGGAAAGGCAGATACTATCTTAAAGGAAGACAGATATTGCGTGAAAGAAAAGATAGACACTATTTGAAAGGTAGAAAGATATTGCATGAAAGGGAATGCGGATACTATCTGAAAGGAAGACATATATTGCGCTAAAGAAACGCAGATACGGAGTTAACGAAAGTCAGATACTGTGTGAAAATAAGTCAGGCATTATGCGAAATAAAGCCGGGTACAGTGTGAAGTAACCCGGGTACTTTTGGTTTAATCTGCCGACATATCCTAGGTCTAGGGGACTACTACCATGTCCCTGTGTATTGCGGATCCAAGCATGCAGTCCGGAGCTTCACATCATCGCTAGCGGTGAGTTCACTGGTCATATCCTCATTTCACACTTTATTCACATGTGTACATTTTCTTCAGTCACTGTTTCATCACTGTAAGGTCTTAGTCAGATGTAAATGAGCTAGCGTATGGCAGTAGACGGTACTACTCACTTTCTGTTAGCAACGAATGTTGGGCGGCTCTCATCAAACCCGACACCCCACATTGGGCCAACGTCTTCGGGCGGAGGAGCACAATTGGGAGCGTACAAGCCTTAACCTGGTGCGAGGAAATGCAACCTAAATTTTAAATGCCATGGCAGGGCAGACCTGGCTCTGAGTCTTGGTCGGCAACAGATCTAGGATGGAAGCTTCGACAGGCGGGCAGTTAGAGTATTGCTTTGCTGATCTGGCAGCTTCTGCAGCTTGTCTTGTTCTATATGTATTAGTGTAATCTTTCCTCTTGAATAAATAGGGCAGGCCGAGAGAGGAATCATGCTGCGTGAGCAACACATGGTCTCTATTATTCAGCACAGACTTTCTGCTATGGGGAAGTTATGCCTTTTTTTAAAGCACAATGTAACAAACTATTGTCTGTGAATACAATGTGCCAGTAACAGTAGTGTTTGATTAAAGTTACTGTGATCAAGTGCTTGTATCGTGTCAGAATTCATACAGATAAATATTAGTCATCCTAATCATCTTCATCCTTGTTAACTGATTCGGTGTCGTGTAAAAAGAGTCTTCGTGGCGAAGTGGTCAAGCCGTTTGACTCGGGCTCGGAAGGTTGTGGGTTCGATTCCGGGCCGCGTCCTTCTGTTCACGAGTTCCTGTGGGTCGTCGCTAGAGCTACGGAGTTCGTGCTTTGTGCGACGCTTCCCGCGCTGCGGAAAGAGACCGAGTCATATGAGATAAAAACCCGGTGCAATGAAGTCGACCCTGTCGACTTTTAAGCGACTCTTTTATAAACAGTAGGTTTAGACCAAATATGGTTCACAATCATGTGAACAAGCATTATAATGTAGATGTGTGTTCACTGAGCATTGAAACTGTGGAAAATACAACGAAAGACAACAAGTAATATAATAACCGTAGTACGACGATATATCGTCCTTCTGTTCAAATGGGAGGTCGCATTTGGTGATATATTATCCTTCGACAGTGTACCAGTTAAGTAATTCAGCCCTGCGACTGCTTGTGAAGCTTCCTGACATGTTATGTTTTGTCATCTTATGTAAACGACGTCGCTGGACGTTGAGTATGCCCATGCATGCCCAGTCCGGCGATGCAGCAGCCATCCCAGTATATCGCTGCTCACTGTTTCCATGAAGAGTTGGTTACATCTCCTCACTTGACTTCGAAGGCGGCATCGATGTGCTTGACCAGGCTTCACTTCCAAGTATAGTCGGGCTAGCATCAGAGTTTTGTCAGTATCCACCAGCCTAGTCCGTACATTATTCACCATATTAACCCCGTCAATGCTTCTTCCCGTGTGTGTTGGTGTATTATATCCCAGCTGGTCTGCGCGTTGATGATATTCCACTCCAGCATGCCCGGGTGCATACATCCAGGTGAGTGACGCGAGGCTGTCTAACCATTCGGAGTGGAGACTGCGGGTTGCGATATTTTGTAGCATGTCATTGGAGTCTTATCAGATGATCTGGCGTGTGGTGCCTTGTTCTGCTGTCTATTGCAAGTGCTCTGCAGCCTGCCTTGATGCCCATAGTCATGCTTGATGTAGTTATCTGGAATGCGCCGATGTTGTCCCATATTCGTTTTTCTGTGTACGCCCACGCTGATCTTGAACAGCGCTTCAAACGCCAGTCTGTGTAGCTAACAGTGTTGCCATTTTGACGTTTTTCGCACTAAATTTAGTGCTTTTTCAAATCATTTAGTGCCAACATTTTCCATTTAGCGCAGCCGCGCTAATTTGGTGCTTGTCACAGAACTCAGTGGGTCCGCCTCGTGATGTTTCTGCTGAGGAAAGGTCCGGTGAGACATCAGAGATTCGGATGACGAAAATTTACCAGTGAAAGGGAAGTAACCAGTAATTTGACTCAACCCGACCCGAATCGTTGCTCGCCCTTTAAAATTATTCCCGTAGGTTGGTGGCGGAACAGGTTTACGGGCAAAAGAGACTGCGCATGTCTGACGCAAGCGCAGTCGATTGTCCCGGAACACATGATCAGTTGGAGACGAAGGTTGCAGGACAGGCGGTCGACATTTTGGCCCCAGTGCTACGGGAGAGAGAGCGGGACGCCGTGTCTTAATTAGGGTTAAAGACTTCTGACATCATGTCCAGTTGCAGTGATAACGCTTCTCTTATCCGCTGTCGGGCTGTTTGTGTGAAGGTATGTGTACAACCTTTTTCTTAACTAGTGCGGTGTCGGTGATCCGAATTATGAGATTTCACTAACGCGTGTACTGACCGGCGCGAGAAAGGAGGTCACGTGTGAACATTGGTACGGTTGTGTTTTCTGACTGTAAATTAAGCCTGTGGCAAACGCGTGTTTACCAGCATAGTATTGCTAAGCTATTTTGTAAGTTAGCAGCAGCGCGGCTTATTTACAGCCCCTGTTGATCGGAAAAATCGGGTTCAGGGAAGTGAGACCTATAATTTGAGTTCACACATGGCCAACTTTGTAATCTCGAGCGTCGGCGGGGCCAGCGTGACCGAACCATTACCCGCAGCGCTACGGGAAGTAGATTAAGGAGTCGCTTCGTATAAATCGAGTGATATATCGATGAACTCGGGCAAGTGCAACGAATTGAATGCACCGGTCGGCCGAAACCTCCGAGGTCGTTTCAAGGTCGTACCGGTGAGTCGAGCGTCTGATCACCTGGTGTGTCGACCACTGGCTTTCTTCTTGGCTTTCCTCACATCTGTCTTGTAATTAGTTCCCTCGATAATAATATATAGTGGTGTCCTGAGAGGTTGATAGAGGGAGAAGGGACCATTCTGACAGAATTGTTCATATTGAACATGACACCATTCTAAATGCCCCGACCTGGGACCAGGGAGGAGGGAACGGGGTGTGGATTTCTGCTACAGGGGGAATCACCCTGTATATTTATTTGGAGTTATTGGATTGTGCCTACGGCATGGTACGACATCAGCGTTGGCGGATAACAGGAAGGAGGTGAGGAAGTACTGTCATCGGCCCTCCTCCAGGGACCTTCTATCTATAAGTACAACTAACTCACTAACCACATGTGTTGTCTAGCTATGTTTCAGCAGAGACCCATATCTCAGACACCAACCTTGGCCCAGTCTGGCGTTCGTCTGAGAAAGAGGATGTAGGTGGACAGCTGCCACTTTGGTTCTAGGTCCAGTCTGTCCTCGACCATTTGAGCAGCCAGTGAAGGAGTGCGGCCCTTATGGGAAGGGTCCACACGTCTGAGTAAGGGGGACTTAAGTGTATCTGCTGTGGGTAACTCTGATTCATGGTGCTCTCACTGAGTGTTATCCTCCACAGGTTCTATCTTGTTGAGAGCAGAGCAATGATCTGGGGACGAGTCCAGTGATCCGGACTAGGGCGAGAGCCGGTGTGAACAGCTAGGAAGTCAACCACCTCAGCGAGCAGTACTTACAATCGAGAGTACGTCTCAGGATGGGCTCCAGCTAACTCATCGCCCACTCCACGTCTGATAGCTCAGGTTGATCGCCGTGACAGCACCATATCGCCTTGTTCATTACTTCAGCTGGGCAAGTATCTGGTTGTTGTTAGTGTCCCAATTGTGAGACTGACTGACTGCCTTCATGCCAACTAGTTATGATGTCTCCGCTACCAAGTGCCTGGTACCCTGTGGTGCCTGATATTGTTGAAGAACTTTTGTCTGTTTTGAACTCTATCTAAAGTGCCACGTTTCAGCGGGAGAGGTATCTGTGCTGTGATATCTGCGATATGAGTCGAGAGATCTGCGCGGGTTGCATAGACAGTTAGGACTGCTACTACCATTGAGTGAGAGATCACCCTCTGGCTATACCCGCAGTACCATCGATACTTCCAGACGCTTCAGAGGAGTGTTCTAGTTCCTCAACTCCCAAGAGACAGTCTTTATCCTTACCCTAAGGTGATCTAGATGTCAGGGACGTCATCCACCGGAGGTCCCAAGTACCAGCGAGTCGAGTCGCCAGCCATCCTATCCAAGTGGAGAAACTTATACCTGGAGGGAGGCCTGAGATACTTGGTGAGCGTGTTTGACTTACCCAATAGTGTGACTTGAGGCCCTGATGATGGTGACACTTTCTCCAGGAGGCTACTCGATCCTTGCCACGTCTGATCTCTCATAGATACTGCAAGGCCTATCTCAGAATGATCATCATTCTCATTCATCGATTCATCTTGTATAATACACCATACTGTTAACATAGTTAGCTGCCAGAGTTGCGTCATGAGTTCAGGACGAAGTTTGAAAGAGGTAACGTCCCTTGGTTGAGAGTGAGGGAGATAGGGTTCCAATGGCTGAAGGGGTTTTGTGGACTGAGGTCACCTATGTCCCAGGGCCTAAAGGTATCCCGTTGTTAAAGTGTGATAGCAGGTTCCCCTCACCCCAGGGAGTGCTATGACAGTGCTTCATAATTTTTTTGGGTGCTTTTTGGGTATGTAAACATTATTTTAAAAACATATTTTGGGGACACTAAAAAACCGAATTTGAACTGAGCGAGGGAGTAAACCAGTCTTAGTACATTATCGTGCAATATTCAAGTAATTTAACTCCCTTTAATACGATTTAGTTGAAGTGAGTGACTGCAACGCGCAGGCAATATGTAATGCGTTAAAAGATTGTTAAAACAAGAATGAACTTGAGTTGCAAAGACAAGTTGCACTCGCCACTGACAATGCATCTGTCATGACAGGTGTAAACAATGGAGTATATACAAAATTTAAATCCGTAGTTCCTCATCTGGTACTAGTTAGGTGTGTATGTCATTTCCTTCAGCTGGCAGTGTCACAGGCTGCAGCTGCTTGTCTGCCCAGGATTAGAGAAACATATAACTGGTTTTCTCACTCAAGTCTTCGTCAAGCAAAGTACAGGGAGCTTTTTGT
Source organism: Cepaea nemoralis (assembly GCA_014155875.1). NCBI lineage: Eukaryota > Metazoa > Mollusca > Gastropoda > Stylommatophora > Helicidae > Cepaea > Cepaea nemoralis. The sequence goes on along the minus strand of JACEFZ010011259.1, from coordinate 83,749 downwards.
TTTATTAAATGATGTACAACACCCGCTGAAGGTTGTTAAATTAAGCCAGGCACAGTTGGATGTCCATTCAGTCTGCCATTGTCAGAATATTGCAGCAGTGTGTCGAGCTCAAAACTCATTTTGATGTAGCAAGACTCAACGACCGCTGTTATACAGCAGACCTTCTACATTCTATGTTTAGCGACATGAAAAACTATGTGTATCTCATATTTCTCAAGCATATTCTCGGAGAAGTTCAAAGTATGAATAAGAAATTCGATGCAGGTATACAAGATCCAACAAAACTACTCAGCGATCTTGTCCAACTTACTGATTCTATAAGTTCAAAGATTTCTATTCCTGGGGGAACAAATAACAGAACGTGATGCTATTCAAGATTATTTAGATCCTAATCCCAATCTAGGTTATGAGTTTGAGAAAGAAATAGCAGGCTACAAGTTTCCCGATGAGAAAGAAATTCGTGGAAGGTGCATCCAGTTTTTAATAGAGCTATTGACACAGCTGCGTTTAGGTACAACTGATAACGTTCGAGTGTTGCAATCCATGTCATGTCTTAGTGGAAGTGAATGTCTACAGCCAATGAAGCCCTGTATATTGGATCTTGCTAAAATGTTTATAGAAGATGCAGCTACTTTCACCCGCATCAATTTCCAGTGGCGAAAACTTCATCATATGCAGTGGACACAGACCTCTCACACACTTGGACTGTGGGCAGAAATAGCCTCATACAGGGATGTCACAGATTTAGCTTTAACTGTGTTCATTTTACCTCAATCTAATGCGGACGTGGCGCGTATTTTCAGTCAGATGGGAATTATAAAATCAAAATTCCGGAATAGACTGATCATAAAGAGTTTATTATTTGGTTGTTTCGGGATTTGAAATTTAAATATTGAGCACAACCCACTACTGGCAGAGTGGTGGTACTATAAAGAGTTTGTCAGCTGTTTTGGCTATTAGATATGGAATGAAAAGATATGGCAAATGCTGTCATGATTAAAAACTATCTAAGGATATTCTACGAAAAATTGGATCACAGGAATCATATACACGTTTTTTTTTTCAATCATCATCATCATCATTGCAAGAGCAAACACAGCAGGAAATAGCTACAGAAACTGAAGAGGAGATGTTTGACTGGGATTTGGCAGATCTGGAATAAACTTCATTCTAATATTCAGTGACAATAATAATTTATAATGTGCTACTTTATAACATTTTGAATGAATACCGCCAGTGCTTGTTTTAGTGATTTCTCCAAAAATATTATTGCAATTTAGTGCTTTTTTGGCTTGAGAGTAGTTCTGATTGGGATTTGGCGGATCTGGAATAAACTTCACTGTAATATGAAGTGATAATAATAAATTAAAATTTGCTACCTTGTTACATTTGTAATTAAAACAGTTGGTGCTTTATTTTTTTATTTTTTTTTTTTTTTTGTGCTTTCCAAAACATTTGTGTGCTTTTTAGTGCTTTTTTGGGTCGATTTTGGCGCTTTTTCATCAAAGGGAGATGGCAACACTGGTAGCTAATGGCTATTGATGGCCTCTAGACTTGAATGCTGATCAACCAGTTTCCTTTTCTCGGTGTCAGACAGCTTACCTCGGTGATCAGACATTTTACCTCTGCCGTAACTCCCAGGTGTAATGGCAACCACTGTGTTTTTATTTTTTTTTAGTTATCTACTGGTATTTCAATGCATTCTTTTATCTACGGGTATATCAATGCAGTTTTTAATCTTCGAATATATTAATTAATTCTTTTATCTTTGGGTATATCAATCCTTTAGAAGAGTATAGACTAGACCAAGTCACCAGACCGCTGAACACAATATATGTTACAGGAGATATACCTCCAGAATTATGTAATTCTATATTTATTGCAATCCCGAATAAATCAGGAGCCCTGGAATGTGATCAACATAAAATAATTAGTGTAATGAGCCCACATCACGAAGATTTTGCTAAGAATCATCATTCAAAGAGTTAGGAAGAAACTACAACCCGCAAAAGGAGAAGAACAATGTGGGTTTTCAGAAGGGTACAGTAAACGCTCTATATATGCTGAGAACATTAATTGAACATTCTATAGAAGTAAACACAGACCTACATCTTTGCTTTATTGACTATACAAAGGCTTTCGGTAAAGTAAGACATTTCAACATGATAAAGATGCTCGAAGATAAACAAATTGATGGGACAGAACTTAGACTTGTAAAAAAACATATACTGGAAACAACAAGCTGCCATAAGGATTGGAAATGAAGTAGGTGAATATCAGCCTATTAAGAGAGGTGTGAGACAGGGATGTGTAATGTCTCCGATCTTTTTTTTTTCCGTGTACAGTGAAAATATTTTCAGAAATGTAGAAGATATGGAAGGAATAATCATTGGAGGATGAAACACCAATGCCATTAGATACAGTATTGATTGCAGACAATGAGCAGGATCTGCAACATTTAGTAGACGCGGTAATTGCACACAGTGAACAACTAGAGTTAGAATTAAGTTGTAAAAAGACACACATTATGGTCGTAATTAGGAAGAAGGATATACCACAATGTAATATACAAGTAAATGGTAATATTTCTAAACAAGTGAATCGGTACAATTATCTCGGAACAGTCATAACATCTGATGGGAGTTGCCTTGAAGAGATTAGAACAAGAATCAATGGCGAATGTAGTCTTTTGCAAGATGGAAAACAAAATGACCAATTAAAAGATGGCATTTGCAACGACAAAAAGTGTTGAGGTGCTACATAGAACCTGTGCTTTTTTATGGATGTGAAGCGAGGACAATGAGCAAACAGGATGAAAAACCCATCTGATGGCTGCGAACATGTGGTTTCTGAGGAAAATGCAAAGAATACCATGGACAGACAGAAAAACCAATGATCAAGTCCTATATATATTTTCATATATATATATATATATATATATATATATATATATATATATATATATATATATATATATATATATATATATATATAGAGAGAGAGAGAGAGAGAGAGAGAGAGAGAGAGAGAGAGAGAGAGAGAGAGAGAGAGAGAGAGAGAGAGAGAGAGAGTCACAATTTTTGGTTACGTTATGAGAATAAATCAATTGGAGAACTTGGTGACAACTGGCAAGATCGAAGGGGAGAGAACAAGGGGAAGGCAGAGAAGTAAATTCCTGAATGGCTTAGCCATGTGGCATGGTCGAGACAAGAAGACTGATCTGATCCACGGTTCTGGCTCTGATATGGCGAAATATGACCGCCCATGCTTATCGGCATGGCACATGATGATGATGATTCACCTATGTCTTACATATTAAGGCAACTCTATTCACATATTAAAGCAACTAAATTGACAAATTAAGGCAAATCTATTCACATAGTAAGGCACCTCAATTAACATAATAAGGCACCTTTTTCACATATTAAGGTAACCCTATTGACATATTAAGGCAACTCTGTTCACACAAGGAGGAGCGGCTTGTCGAGAGGCTAGGACATCGGGCTCCCATTAGATAGATTCGGATTCAAACCCCCATTAAGGTGGTGGGGAAAAAAAGACAACCTTAACCTGCACAGTTCGCGGTGACTTCACTAGCCAGGCTGCCTTGGGTCCTCAGGCTCTAAACACTTCCCCCACCCCCGCCACCACCTGTCCTTCTTCTTCTCCGTTCATCTGGAGACTTATTTCGGACGTGATTGTATTGTGTCTGTTTACAGCAGAGCTGCGTTCTTGCGCCGTTAGGCCGACACATCCGACTTCTGCGGGCATTTTTTGACCGGGTTAACCTTCCCTGGGGTTTCTTAGGACGTTTGACTCTCACTGTTATGGTGTCATCCCCCATCCCAGCTGACCTATTAAGAACAGCCGAAGACATCATGGACAGCCCTTAAGGGAAGGCAGGGGCAGACCATGGGCATTCCCAGCCATCCAAGGAGGCTTCCATAATTGCAAAGCCGACACATAGCGCTCTGGTACTGGGCTCACGCAAGGAATCGTCACGTCCTGCACATGGCTGCTTAGCCTCACTTCCGTATATTGGGCCTTCCAGTCACCACAGGCTGTTCCTCCGGAAACCAGGAAAATGCAGTCTGCAGATGACATCACACAGTGGGCTTTTGATTCGGACTTTCCACTTAATGGATTTGCTAGCCAAGTAATATTCCATTTAGTACCACTGGGACGCTTTTTCCACCTTTGATGACGCCCATACAATGAGCTTTTGATTCGGACTTTCCACGTAATGGATTTGCTAGCCAAGTAATATTCCATTTCATGCCTTTGGGACGCTTTTGCTACCAACATACCTGTGGTGTGAAGAGTGGCAGTCTAAGTACTTCTTCATGCACCGTTAGATGTCAACCTGAATGTAGTTAAAGTAAGCTGTGGTCAACTTGAGCTTGTTAATATCTCTATAGAGCTTGTCCTCAAATTAAGCAGGTGTGGGCCAAAATATCTTTCTCTGTTCTGCATATATTGGGCACTCTTGCACCAAATGTTTAGCTGCCATTTTACCAGTTCCACAATTACTTGTGCATTGTTCGGTATCTCCTATCTTCAGTTTATTGAACAAGTGGTAATACAGCCTGTTATGTCATGTGCGGAGTCTGAAGGTTGCCACTTGTTCACTTCGGTCGAGTTTGTAATATATTTGGTTATGTAAGTGCTTTTTATAAACCTTTTTGCCTCATTATAGGTTATGTCTATGTCAGGCTGTGGTAGTCGTCCGCCCTCTTTTGCTAGTCTGTCAGCCTCTTCATTTCAAGGTGGACTGCAATGTTATGGGATCCACTGTATTACAACTTTTTTGGATTTCTGACATAGTCCATAGGGTGCTGCTCATAGGTCAGCTAGTTCTATGCAGTTTTTGCTCATCAGTATTTGGACAGTTGACTTTGCATTTGCTTCTCTTTATTTTCCTCCATCAAGAGCATTTCTGCTGCAGTTTTCAAAGCTTCTACCTCTGCTTTGAAGTTACTTGAAAATTTTCCAGTTGCCACTGACTGTGGGTTTTTTTTTCACTCCAATTTTTTTAATTTAGGAGAATTCCTCCTCCTCCATTTTCTATTGAATTTTTGGCTGATCCATCTGTATATGCATGGGTCAAATTGCTGCTTGTATAATGTTTTTTTTTTATGTAGTTTAGGGCTGTTTTTCTTCTTTCTGTTTCATTCTGATTGTTCTTTTTCTCAATACCAAGAATGTTTTCTATCATCTCAGGCAGTTGCTGCTGTCTTCTTCTTCTTCTTCTTTTTCTTCTTCTTCTTCTTCTTCTTCTTCTTCTTCTTCTTCTTCTTCTTCTTCTTCTTCTTCTTCTTCTTCTTCTTCTTCTTCTTCTTCTTCTTCTTCTTCTTCCTCTTCTTCTTCTTCTTCTTCTTCTTCTTCTTCTTCTTCTTCTTCTTCTTCTTCTTCTTCTTCTTCTTCTTCTTCTTCTTCTTCTTCTTCTTCTTCTTCTTCTTCTTCTTCTTCTTCTGCTGCTGCTGCTGCTGCGTTCATCCGGATTTTTTTTTCGGACGTGACTGCGTTGTGCCTGTTTACAGCAGAGCTGCGTTCTTGCGCCGTTAGGCCGACACATCCGTCTTCTGCGGGCATTTGTTGACCGGGTTAACCTTCCCGGGCTGCTGGCTATAAGCTGGGAAGTTGTGTGCATTGTAAATGAGTTTGAGTGTTGATATGTTCAGTATAGGATCTGCCCTAATCTTTCGTTTTGCGGTTTCTACAATGTTGCTACTCTTCAGTCCTCCCTTTCCAAAACCAATAAAATTTTGCATACATGGGGTGGTCTGTTAATTTTCTAAATTGTTATGCTTGCTGTTGTGCGCTGCAGCTTTTCAAGACTCCGCTACTTTCGCACTGCACGAAATAACAATTCATGACATTTGCGAAAGGAATGCAATTTATTCAGAGCCGACATTTGAATGGCTCTACAAGCGTTAGGTTTATCATCATTACACAATATGAATACATCAACGTGATGATAGATGATGCTAGCATTACACAATCTAAATGAACAGCCCTATGTTTGCCTATGGCCTAGAAAGCTATCGCATTGGTCAAGGATACGTCTGCTCTCTCTACCGTCTCCAGTCAGTCTGTCCACCCGCTACACATTGCGTGGACAAGCACGGACACTTTACTCTCCGTGCAGTCGCTATTATTGCGTGCCTGGTCTTGCCAGCACGCCGGCTGGTGAGATCGAGTAACCTGGCATATCACGGTTACTCGCAAGGACCAGCAACCCAATTGCTTGGGGAAAGCCCTCGCTCATCTGTACTCGTCGACCTCTGGTCTGACGCAAATGTGTCTCCTTGTGCGGTTATTAATAGTACTCGGTGTCTTCCCTGTCTGGTGTCTCTCTACTAGACTAGTGTTAACTCATTACTCCTGTAAGGCCTTATTAGGGATGCTGACACTCTACTATCTCTTCTATCCTGCATTGATTGTAAGCAAGTGATTTTTTTCTAGTTCGTTAATATGCGTTGTCTTCAGGCTTCCAGTTATGATCCGCATTATTTGATTTTGGACTCTACTTATTTTGTTAAAGTTTGACTTAGCTGCTGTTGCCCAAAGCTGCGATGCCATATTCCAGTACTGCCCTCACCTGTCCAGTGTGTAACTTCTTGAGAACTTTCTCATCTGTCTGGTTGCAATGACAATGTAGGAACTTGAGTAAAGTTTTTTGTCCTCAACTGTTGTTCCCAAAGACCAAGTTCCATTTGATATATACCACCACCTGTCCTATACCGCAAGGTACTATAGACAGTAATGACAGTTGGAGACAGTATTCACAAATGCTTATCTGTCTCCCTCAGCTACAACCCAACATCGGAGATCTGGGGCTGGAGTTTGCTTCTCTCTGCCCGGCTGGAGCCGCCACCGACCTCATGCTGAAGGTTGACAATGGCAAGGTCGGCTTCCTTGACGACTTTCAGAATAGATGGGAAAACAACATAATGGAGTACGTAATGTGTGAGTGTGTGTGTGTGAGTGTGTGTGTATGCGTGTGTGTGTGTGTGTGTGTGTGTGTGTGTGTGTGTGTTGCGTGTGTGTGTGTGTGAGTCTTAGTTTCGGCCCTTCCAATCACTCATCTTTCGTTCATCAATTATATATTGTGTATGTTACATTCGCATAATTCACATAGGGAAAAAAAGCATTGTCACATGAATGTTGTAAACATAAACAATGCATATTACCATGATATGAGGCAGGCAGGCAGACACACGTACACACTCACATGCATAAACACATAATACCTGAATACATACTAAAATCATTTACACAAACTCTCACAGTTATACACCCACTTAATAACATACAAATTCACACTCCCTCGCATACACATATACTCACTCACAATCATAAACTCACTAACAAAATTTACGTATACATACATGCATGCGCTCTCTCTCTCTCTCTCTCTCTCTCTCTCTCTCTCTCTCTCTCTCTCTCTCTCTCTCTCTCTCTCTCTCTCTCTCTCTCTCTCTCTCTCTCTCTCTCTCTCTCTCTCTCTCTCTCTCTCTCTCTCTCTCTCTCTCTCTCTCTCTCTCTCTCTCACGCCCATATATCCTCATTGAGAGAGAGAACCCATACATGAGGTGAAAGTTCGATACATGACTTTTCTCGCTAATGTGAAGTTTATTCTGAAAGATGAATGGATCATGATATCCATACTTCCCAAAACTATACTGATGGCATAGAGAAACAACTGAAGTCAATGACTTCTTTCCGCACCTTGAGGTATAGTGGATACATGGTGCTAGTTTCATTGTTTTAGATCAATCGGAACTGGATGATTAATGTGGTCTAAATTGCGCACATATTCACATTATAAGTGGTAATAAATGGAATATTTAAAAAGTATAACCAGGACGAAACAAATAAAAATGCAGTAGAAATTGCGAATATTGTGTTAGCTGCATATTTTTATCTAAACTCGGCACTCTGTGTGTAATGAGGTTAGTATTACATTGACCGCGAGTACTTCCCACGAACACGGATTACAGCCTCGAAGAGTCGCTTGACGTCGTGTTAGGAGGATTAGTGACGAGTAAAAGTAACCGCGGTGACACTGTTGCTTGACGTCGTGTGAGGAGGATTAGTGACGAGTAAAAGTAACCGCGGTGACACTGTTGCTTGACGTCGTGTTAGGAGGATTAGTGACGAGTAAAAGTAACCGCGGTGACACTGTTGCTTGACGTCGTGTTAGGAGGATTAGTGACGAGTAAAAGTAACCGCGGTGACACTGTTGCTTGACGTCGTGTGAGGAGGATTAGTGACGAGTAAAAATAACCGCGGTGACACTGTTGCTTGACGTCGTGTGAGGATTAGTGACGAGTAAAAGTAACCGCGGTGACACTGTTGCTTGACGTCGTGTGAGGAGGATTAGTGACGAATAAAAGTAACCGCGGGGACACTGTTGCTTGACGTCGTGTGAGGAGGATTAGTGACGAGTAAAAGTAACCGCGGGGACACTGTTGCTTGACGTCGTGTTAGGAGGATTAGTGACGAGTAAAAGTAACCGCGGTGACACTGTTGCTTGACGTCGTGTGAGGAGGATTAGTGACGAGTAAAAATAACCGCGGTGACACTGTTGCTTGACGTCGTGTGAGGATTAGTGACGAGTAAAAGTAACCGCGGTGACACTGTTGCTTGACGTCGTGTGAGGAGGATTAGTGACGAATAAAAGTAACCGCGGGGACACTGTTGCTTGACGTCGTGTGAGGAGGATTAGTGACGAGTAAAAGTAACCGCGGGGACACTGTTGCTTGACGTCGTGTGAGGAGGATTAGTGACGAGTAAAAGTAACCGCGGGGACACTGTTGCTTGACGTCGTGTTAGGATTAGTGACGAGTAAAAGTAACCGCGGTGACACTGTTGCTTGACGTCGTGTGAGGAGGATTAGTGACGAGTAAAAGTAACCGCGGGGACACTGTTGCTTGACGTCGTGTGAGGAGGATTAGTGACGAGTAAAAGTAACCACGGGGACACTGTTGCTTGACGTCGTGTGAGGAGGATTAGTGACGAGTAAAAGTAACCGCGGGGACACTGTTGCTTGACGTCGTGTGAGGAGGATTAGTGACGAGTAAAAGTAACCCCGGGGACACTGTTGCTTGACGTCGTGTGAGGAGAATTAGTGACGAGTAAAAGTAACCGCGGGGACACTGTTGCTTGACGTCGTGTGAGGAGGATTAGTGACGAGTAAAAGTAACCGTGGGGACACTGTTGCTTGACGTCATGTGAGGATTAGTGACGAGTAAAAGTAACCGCGGGGACACTTGTTGCTTGACGGCGTGTGAGGATTAGTGACGAGTAAAAGTACCGCGGTGGACACTGTGCTTGACGTCATGTGAGGATTAGTGACGAGTAAAAGTAACCGCGGTGACACTGTTGCTTGAAGTCATGTGAGGATTAGTGACGAGTAAAAGTAACCGCGGTGACACTGTTGCTTGACGGCGTGTGAGGATTAGTGACGAGTAAAAGTAACCGCGGTGACACTGTTGCTTGACGTCATGTGAGGATTAGTGACGAGTAAAAGTAACCGCGGTGACACTGTTGCTTGACATCATGTGAGGATTAGTGAAGAGTAAAAGTAACCGCGGTGACACTGTTGCTTGACGTCATGTGAGGAGGATTAGTGACGAGTAAAAGTAACCGCGGTGACACTGTTGCTTGACGTCATGTGATGATTAGTGACGAGTAAAAGTAACCGCGGTGACACTGTTGCTTGACGTCATGTGAGGATTAGTGACGAGTAAAAGTAACCGCGGTGACACTGTTGCTTGACGGCGAGTGAGGATTAGTGACGAGTAAAAGTAACCGCGGTGACACTGTTGCTTGACGTCATGTGAGAATTAGTGATGAGTAAAAGTAACCGCGGTGACACTGTTGCTTGACGGCGTGTGAGGATTAGTGACGAGTAACAGTAACCGTGGGGACACTGTTGCTTGATGGCGTGTGAGGTTTAGTGACGAGTAACAGTAACCGCGGTGACACTGTTGCTTGACGTCATGTGAGGATTAGTGACGGATAAAAGTAACCGCGGTGACACTGTTTCTTGACGGCGAGTGAGGATTAGTGACGAGTAAAAGTAACCGCGGTGACACTGTTGCTTGACGTCATGTGAGGATTAGTGACGAGTAACAGTAACCGCGGGGACACTGTTGCTTGACGGCGTGCGAGGATTAGTGATGAGTAACAGTAACCGCGGGGACACTGTTGCTTGACGGCGTGTGAGGATTAGTGACGAGTAACAGTAACCGCGGGGACACTGTTGCTTGACGGCGTGTGAGGATTAGTGACGAGTAACAGTAACCGCGGGGACACTGTTGCTTGACGGCGAGTGAGGATTAGTGACGGATAAAAGTAACCGCGGTGACACTGTTTCTTGAAGGCGAGAGAGGATTAGTGACGGGTAAAAGTAACCGCGGTTACACTGTTGCTTGACGGCGTGTGAGGATTAGTGACGGGTAAAAGTAACAAAAGTAACCGCTGTGACACTGTTTCTTGACGGCGAGTGAGGATGAGTGACGGATAAAAGTAACCGCGGGTACACTGTTTCTTGACGGCGAGTGAGGATTAGTGACGGGTAAAAGTAACCGCGGTGACACTGTTTCTTGACGGCGAGTGAGGATTAGTGACGAGTAAAAGTAACCGCGGTGACACTGTTGCTTGACGGCGAGTGAGGATTAGTGACGGGTAAATGTATCAAAAGTAACCGCTGTGACACTGTTGCTTGACGGCGAGTGAGGATTAGTGACGAATAAAAGTAACCGCGGTGACACTGTTGCTTGACGGCGTGTGAGGATTAGTGACGAGTAAAAGTAACCGCGGTGACACTGTTGCTTGACGGCATGTGAGGATTAGTGACGGATAAAAGTAACCGCGGTGACACTGTTGCTTGACGTCATGTGAGAATTAGTGACGAGTAAAAGTAACCGCGGTGACACTGTTGCTTGACGTCATGTGAGGATTAGTGACGAGTAAAAGTAACCGCGGTGACACTGTTGCTTGACGTCATGTGAGGATTAGTGACGAGTAAAAGTAACCGCGGTGACACTGTTGCTTGACGTCATGTGAGGAGGATTAGTGACGAGTAAAAGTAACCGCGGTGACACTGTTGCTTGACGTCATGTGAGGATTAGTGACGAGTAAAAGTAACCGCGGGGACACTGTTGCTTGACGTCGTGTGAGGATTAGTGACGAGTAAAAGTAACCGCGGTGACACTGTTGCTTGACGTCGTGTGAGGAGGATTAGTGACGAGTAAAAGTAACCGCGGGGACACTGTTGCTTGACGTCGTGTAGGAGGATTAGTGACGAGTAAAAGTAACCGCGGGGACACTGTTGCTTGACGTCGTGTGAGGAGGATTAGTGACGAGTAAAAGTAACCCCGGGGACACTGTTGCTTGACGTCGTGTGAGGAGAATTAGTGACGAGTAAAAGTAACCGCGGGGACACTGTTGCTTGACGTCGTGTGAGGAGGATTAGTGACGAGTAAAAGTAACCGTGGGGACACTGTTGCTTGACATCGTGTGAGGAGGATTAGTGACGAGTAAAAGTAACCGCGGGGACACTGTTGCTTGACGTCATGTGAGGATTAGTGACGAGTAAAAGTAACCGCGGGGACACTTGTTGCTTGACGGCGTGTGAGGATTAGTGACGAGTAAAAGTAACCGCGGTGACACTGTTGCTTGACGTCATGTGAGGATTAGTGACGAGTAAAAGTAACCGCGGTGACACTGTTGCTTGAAGTCATGTGAGGATTAGTGACGAGTAAAAGTAACCGCGGTGACACTGTTGCTTGACGGCGAGTGAGGATTAGTGACGAGTAAAAGTAACCGCGGTGACACTGTTGCTTGACGTCATGTGAGGATTAGTGACGAGTAAAAGTAACCGCGGTGACACTGTTGCTTGACGTCATGTGAGGATATTAGTGACGAGTAACAGTAACCGCGGTGACACTGTTGCTTGACGTCATGTGAGGATTAGTGACGAGTAAAAGTAACCGCGGTGACACTGTTGCTTGACGGCGTGTGAGGATTAGTGACGAGTAAAAGTAACCGCGGTGACACTGTTGCTTGACGGCGTGTGAGGATTAGTGACGGGTAAAAGTAACCGCGGTGACACTGTTGCTAGCACGTTTGTCTGACCACCCGGTGTTTATGTATCGGAATACTCCTCATGGGACGTATTTGTTAAATCGACCTGGATTCACAGGTCCACCCAAACTAAAATGGGAACCAGGAAATGTTCTGGAAAGTAAAGGCGATCGGCGTGATTCTGACCACATCACTAATGGAGTGCCGAGTGTCTTAAAAAAACATATGGTGCTAGCACAATATAGCCACTAGGTCCACGTGTGTGGGAAAGGACCTTTTTGTTAAGCTTCATGACCTTGTGAAGCAGATACCTACCGACCTGTAGCTAGCTTCTCTCATGAACTGTTTCAGGGTGTCCTCCGTGGTCAGTGCTTTTCTGGAGCTGCTACAACTGGAGAAGATGAACGGAGCCATCTTGAAGGTTGTTTTCCAAGAGGGAACATCGTTCGTCAAGATGGAAAGTGTGGTCTGTGACTAGGAGATTCTCTCAAAGATACCTACTGCCGTTTTCCAAAAGACATGCCCGTCAGGACAATGGGATTCCAACGAAGGACAAGTTGAATAAGCATAATGAACATGTGTGTATGTGAACATGATGCGTGTATTTGAACATTATGTGTGTATTTGAACATTATGTGTGTATTTGAACATGATGGGTGTATTTGTAAATCTTTCACAATGCTTGATTCTGTGTAGAATATGAATAAAATAACTTGATGATCCGGACTTCGCTGACCACATTGTCATTCTGTCCCTCACATAAAACATGATGCAGGATAGATTCAACACCCTTGATGAGAGGTCGCAGCAATTAGATATTAAAATTACTAAAGGAAAGACAAAGATAATGAGAATACATTAATAACATAATAACCTGATGTACCTTGGTGAAACTTTATATCGGCAGGTGAAATCATCCATGTATTTATGTATAAATGTGAACAAAGAAGGAAGAATACAAAAGGCAAGATGCGCATTCATAGAACTAGGAAACGCAAAGAAGTTAACACCAATTAAAACTAGTACCAATCTTAGAATTAGTTAACACTGACGTTGAATCTGTATTTTTGGACATTGTTGTAATAGAGAGTGCAGAACAATGGACATGTCTTGAATATCAAGAAAACAGTAGCAACAAAACAAATAACACCGACATGTGTTACAACAATAAAAGGCGAATCGCTTAACCGAGTTCATAAATGTACATATCAAGAGGCAATCATAATATCAGGTGGAAGATCATAACTGAGATTAAGAGGATAGTTCAAGCCAAAGCTACATTTCAGTTAATGAAAGATATCTTATGCAATAAGTCTCTATAGGAGAATGTCAGAAAAAGAGTACATAAAGTTATATAGCACCCACCCTATGAACCACAGGGTGAACTAAAAAAAAGACAGTTAAATTCTTACAAGATACAGCTATAGACACATTTCAAGCGAACGAAAGAAGAATGTAGCACACGTTTTGGCAGAGAATCAAGGAACGTGAATGATAAAATGAACATTAAGTTAGAAATAGCGACATCCAAACTCGAGACACTTCTTTTACCTTTTACTGTGTACATCTAATACTAAATTCAATCTTCCTAAAACTTCCTACCCCCAAATTGACGGAGTGGCCATGGGGAGTTCTCTAGGTCACATTCTAGCGCCATCTTTGTGGCGCACTTAGAGGAACAAAGATCCTAGAATATTCAGAATCTAGTTCTAGACCACCATTAAGTAGATGATATATTATTAATGGTAGAGACCAGGCAACAAGCAGAATCGTTCCACTCCACCGTGAACCAAGCCCACAAGAACATCTCTTTGACTACTGACCACGAACACAATGACACCCGATCGTTCATAGGCACCCTAATCCGACGTCGAGAGCATGGCACCACGCAAGGAACAGTCTATCGAATAGAAACATGAACGTATCAATAAATGAATTTCTATATCTGTGCATGTATCCAAACTGATTAGAGAAATTAGACGTAGACAGTCACATTTTGCGCTCACGTTATGAGAAGAAATGACCTGGAGAACTTGGTGACAACCGGCAAGATTGGGGGGAAAAGAAAAAGGAAAAGGCGGAGAAGTAAATACCTGGATTTCTTGACCACGTGGTATGGTCGAGTTAAGAACATTTAGCTGATCCACGACTCTGGAGATCGAGTGAGATGGCGAAACATGACCTCCCTCGCTTATCGACATGGCATATGATGATGATCTATCCAATATTAGCGTGGTATGGTAAAGACCCTGTTTAATCGACCCAGAAAGATTTGCTCCGATGACACTCTCAAAAAATAACTGAACACACTTAATCAGACTGCAATCTATTTGATATCGAGCCGAATTCTTCAAACATCACTGCATGCCACCCAAACCTACCCTTACGGAATCATCAGTCCCTAAACTCATACACGATCGATTTAAAAGAGCAGTAAGCCAAACATTCCTGGCTGCTGAACCAATTGAGTTGAGTTGAGTTGAGCTAAGAACTGACATCACTGCCCTCAGGACATTCCCATACGCGCTCCGTCCCCTCGTTCAACAGCCAGCGAAGAGTCACACTACTAGTCGTTCCAACCGCTATCTGATTAAAAGGTCCTCTGGTCTTCCCTCTCAGTTTTAAGATTCTACCAGAACCCCTGCCGATCCCCCGCAATCTCATCCTTGCCACATACGGGTTCTAAATCTGTTTCCCCCCCCCCCCCACTTCTCCATCTGATCCCACAGGCGCACGACCACCTCTCCCTTGTCCATAGGCAATCTACCACCATGAGGCGCATGAGGAAAAAAAATGTTGACTATCTTGGATCATTAATGACCAACAATAGTGACACGATGAAAAGAAATGAAAAGACGAATATCTATTGCTCTTCAGTTTTTGTAGCGGATGTCGAGGTTATTTCTATTATACTTTGCCTAATGCAGTGTTGGTCACATAGACCAACAAACAAACAAACAAGTATTTTTGTAAAGCTCATGGATCCTCTCTATTACAACCTACGCCTGAGAGATCTAATCACTTGCTTAACAAGCTGAACAAGATCTTTGAATATAAATGTTATAGACTGATTCTAAGAATATCTATCTTGGATACAGAAAAGAAAAAATGCATCCACAGGACAAGAGCTGAATATTGAAGATGGTTGGTTACTAAAGACGCTAAACCAAAGAAAATTTACATATTGTGAGAAATGTTGCCGTTTTGAAAATTTGGAGAAAACAATAATGGAGGAGTGTATGCTCCGGAAGAGAGGAAGAGGAAGAGCAAAGAGAAGATGGGCGAGGAAGTAGCAGATGCTCTCCAGATGAGTGTATCGGATGCGGGACATTATGCTTATGACCGAGAAGTTTTCCGGAAGGTTGATATGAGAGCGAGGTTCTGCAAAAGACTTACTACTGAATGAATGAATGAATGAATGAATGAATGAAAATTTATAGTAATGGACAACTGGGGGATATAGAGAGAGAGAAAGAACGACTGCGAGAGAGAGAGAGAGAGAGAGAGAGAGAGAGAGAGAGAGAGAGAGAGAGAGAGAGAGAGAGAGAGAGAGATGAGCGAGAGAGAGGGATATATATATATATATATATATATATATATATATATATATATATATATATATATATATATATATATATATATATATATATATATATATATATATATATTATCGTTTCTTTACTTATACAGTCTCTCGGTAGAGATTTGTTCGCAGCAGACGAGCATAATCTCCGGCGGGCCTATTCTCGCTGGTTGCGAGATCCGCACAGTGGAAGTATGGGAGAATTGCTTGCAAATAGACAGGCAATATCTCCTGCGGTAGCTATGGCGGGCCTATTCCCGCTGGTCGCGGGGACCGCTATAAGTCAGGTGGGGAGTCTGACGATAGTGCACGCTTTACACAGGTCCGGACACTTGTGATTGACAGATGTGCGCGCCCTCATGGTCCGGGCTCGTACAAGGCCCTCACCTGTGGGACATGGCTGAACGCCTCTAAGCCGGATCCCTTGGGTGTCAGGGTCTGGCCATAACTCGCCACCGGCTCGTGGTATTGAGTTCTCGGTGGATTGACGCTGAGCCGCCAGCGTCTGCAGCCTACCTTGTGCCAGACGTATTGGTTACCCATTCCTCTGGAATACACAAGACTAGGCCGAGAGAGAGATCATGTCGTTTGGGCATCACATGATTCTCTGAAGCTCTGCCCAGACATTGTGATGGAATATTGGCCGCATTCCACTCACATACTTTGGTCTGTCAAGACTGCAAGGTGTCTACTACTATATATATATATATATATATATATATATATATATATATATATATATATATATATATATATATATATATATATATATATATATATATATATATATATATATATGCTTGTGTAATAAAGCCATTGGAATGGGTTTCAAATGAACATCCCTAATATATGATGAAGTCAAAAGACTTAAAAGAACCAATTATAGATACTAAAGAAAATCAGAGCATTCGGGCCACCAGAAACATGATGCCAACTCAACGGAAAAGAACGAGTAACAATCCTCAGACGCTGCATACGACAAACAGCCTGAATAATATATGTTTTATTGAACTACGGATATCTTCTTCTTCTTCTTCTTCGTTCATCCGGAGTTTTTTTTTCGGATGTGATTGCGTTGTGCCTGTTTACAGCAGAGCTGCGAAATGCGCCGTTAGGCCGACACATCCGACTTCTGCGGGCATTTGTTGACCGGGTTAACCTTCCCGGGGAACTACGGATATGAGATACTGATTAAATTAACTGTCTAACTGGTAAAGTTACAGCTAAATATTGGTTGGAGGAGTGTCCAACATAAGCAGTACAGTGAAAACTTTGACAGGAGTGATTTAAAAACTGAACCCCTATAATAGTGTGATTGTGTCAGCAAGGCCTACGCGATCAGAATACATGTGTCAACATTCAGAAACAACAAACATTTAAAACACCAAATGGCCAATAAGCAACCAAGCTTAACAACATTTAATGGTAGCAGAAAGGTGTTTTCTGAGGAACATGCAAAGACATACAGAAAAATTATCAATGTAAACAATAAAACAAAAGCACAGTAAATGATAACACAATAGCAACTTAACTTCACTAACCGCGTCAGTTTATTTAAATTTATTGCTGTGTAAGGGGTATCCTTCTCATTAGACCCCAGCTGAGAGACCCACACACTCACATACAAATGCACGCGCACACACACACACACACAACACAAACACACGCACTACAGACGACATGACGAACCTAAAGGTTGCTTGGTGCCATCAGCGGTTGTAACTTGATATGTTCACAACCTGTCGCAGCCTGGTTGTCTGAATGATAACCGAAGGACCTGTTATCTGTACAAGTCACACACATTACCAACCCTGTCTCTCTACTCCATCCACCGAGTGGCTGATACGAAAACAGTTATATAGGTTCTCAAAATGCCCTTGTGTAAAATAATGTTATTTAACTTAAGACACCGTAGAGGTCAGCTCGGCTGAAAGGTTTGACATGCTTAACGTTCTCTTCTGATGAAGAAAAGAGATCGTTGAAGTGTTACATAGAATTTATACTTTTGGATGTGAAGCGTAGACAGTGAGCAGACAAGTTGAAAAGCATCTAGTGGCATTGGAAATGGGTTTCCGAGGAAAACACGGACAATAAGTAGACAAGCTGACAAACACGTAATGGTTGTGGATTTGCGGTTTCTGCGGGAAAATGCACAGACTCCTATGGACAGATAGACAAGAATTAATGAAAGTGTAAATGCCTGAATTGAGACGTGGTACCTTCTCTGGTCAGGTCAGCGCGTGACATGGTCTCTGTTACAAACACAGCGCTAAGGTCGAGTTGGTGGGTTGCGTGTTGCGGTCAGCGGTTGTAACTTGTGCTGTGGTCTAGGGTAAAGAGAGAGAGGTAGTACCTCACCGTGAGTGGCAGCCATTTCCCAAGGGATAGCCAGGATCCTATTTGGTTCCCATCTCTTTACCTAGCTCATGTAAGGCTCCACGAATACCGCTTGTGTACGGCGGTGGCCACACCACGGACAACAGTCTTAGCTGACTGGCTAAACTACATGCGTGAAGAAGGGGTAATATTCTACTAAGGGAATGTCCATCTCTAGTACACAAAAGACTGGGGCGGTGAACAAGGTGGATGAATCTACATAGATCAACGGCTTCGAATGCGAAACAGCAGAGTGTGTGGCACACACGAGGCGTGTTCAGGACACGATAATGAACATGGCTGGCCATCGTGAAAGAGATTAGGATCTCACCACGTAATATCCCAAAGACTGCAATGGTAATTCAACAACATTGAAAACATCCATTTTCATTACACTACCTAAGAAGCCAATAGCTGTTGATTGTGAGGATTGTTGTTGTTGTTTGTCCATCAAGAATGATGATGACATTTCATTTCATCCGGTGGGGTTGAAAGTATGGACCCGTGAGTTCTAAGATGGCTGATAAGGCCTATTTTGGCTCGAAATGTTCTTTGACAATGTGGATAAAGAATGCTTGACGTTTCTGACGGAGGATTTCCTGCAGTGGGTTTTCTGTCCTGCCTTTTCTTCACAGCTCTTGCAGTCCTAGTTGCCTCACACGTGACTGCACCCTTGTGTAATGATGCACACCACGAATTTCGGTCTCTAGCTGCAGTCTCCCAGGTGTCATGATGACTTCCAAAAGCATTCAGTGAGATTTTCAGTGTCTTTAAAGCGTTTCCTCTGGCCGCTTTGGGAGCGTTTACCACAACGCAACTCGCCGTAAAAAAAAATTCGTTTAGGGAGCCTGTGATCTGGCATGCGAGTCAAGTGACCAGCCCAGCGAATCTGATTCTTCATTAGTAGAGTGTGGATACTGGGCATGGACGCTCTTTCTAGGACTTCGGTGTCTGGGATCTTGTCTTGCCACTTAATCTTCAGTAGCTTCCTAAGGCAGACTTATGAAAGTGGTTTAATTTCCTAGTGTGTCGCTGATAAACAGTCCAGGTTTCACAAGCGTGTAGCAGTGTCGATAATACAACTGCTTTGTAGACTTTAAGATTTGTTTGCAACCTTATTCCATTTCTGTCCCATACATTCTTGTACAGTCTGCCAAAGGCCGCGCTTGCCTTGGAGATTCTTGTATTCACTTCGTCATCAATTGTGGCAGCTTGTGAGACAGTGCTGCCAAGATAGGTGAATTTGTCCACAACACTTAGTCTATGACCATTCACTTTGATATTTGGCACAGTGTGATTATTCCCTGGAGCTGGCTGGTACATAACTACAGTCTTCTCCAAGTTGATATTGAGCCCAACGTTGGAACAGGCATGTGAGAAAGCTGAAACATTGTGTTGCATGTCTGCCTCTAAGTTGACATATAGAGCGCAATCATCAGCAAACAGGAGCTCTCTGATGGTGTCGCTATTAATTTTTGTTTTAGCTTTCAGCCTTCAGAGATTGAACAACTTTCCATCCATGCGGTAGCTAATGTCTTTTCCAGTGTTGTTGTTCTCGAAGGCATTCATCAACATAGCTGAAAACATGAGGCTGAACAGTGTTGGTGCCAGGACACATCCTTGCTTCAACCCATTGGTGACAGGAAAGGGCTTAGACAGTTCACCATTTTCCTGTTCTTTTGCTTGGATACGATCATGAAATAGCCGCACTATTGGGATAAACTTTCGTGGACAGCCATATTTTGCCATAATCTTCCACCGTTCTTCTCTGCTGACTGTATCAAAAGCCTTGGTAAAGGTCAATGAAAGTGGAGAACATTTCGCAGTGAGGATTACAGAACTATTAGCTTAATGAGCCACATAACTAAGATACAACTCAAGGTCATATAAGAAAGAATTCCACATAAAATAGGTGAAGAAGTAGCTGAAGAACAATCTGGGTTCCGCAAAACCGGCGGCACCAGAGAAGCAAATATCTGTTTGAGGATGTTAATTGAAAGATATATAGAAGTTGAAAAAAAGTATATATATTTGTTTTACAGACTACAAGAAAGCTTGTGATAGAGTACAACATGAACGACTAATTACGTGCCTTCATGATATAGGAATAGACGGACAGGACATCAGACTTATTCTTCTTCTGCGTTCATCCGGAGTGTTTGTTTTTTTTCCAGATGTAATTGCGTTGTGCCAATTTATTTGCGCCCTTACGCTCACACATCCGACTTCTGCGGGTGTTTGTTGACCTGTTTAACCTTCGCGGGTGCTTCGAAGGACATTCCACTCTCACTCGGACGTTTTTGCGTTGTGCCGATTCATTTGCGCCCTTAGGGCGACACATCCGACTTCTGCGAGTGTTTGTTGTCCGAGTTAACTGTGAGGAGGAAAATTAGTAGACTAGGATATTGATAAGGGTATCCCGGTTGTGATGGGTTCATATACTTTGTAGCCTTCTTCGGGAAGCGTGGAATTCAGCTCGTTACCCCCACGCGAGGATTACTATAGATAAAGCAAGTATCCTACACGAAATTTAGAAATACAGGCTATTTTGGAAGGTGTGGAGATCACGGAAGTTTGCCACTATCCCTAAAGAAGATGACATCCTCTATACCGAAAAGGACTAGTGTGTGTTTGTCCGGCCTCATGGGATCTCCAGCTGTCTATTACTCAAGTGATGTATACACTGAACATATAATATGTGAACTGAACATACACGGTTAGCACGAGACATCCAATGTGTGAACAGAACATACACGGTTATCACATAATATTCACTGTGTGAGCAGAACATTCAATGTTATCACAGAACATTCACTGTGTGAGCAGAACAAACACTGTTATCACAGAACATTCACTGTGTTAGCAGAACAGACACTGTTATCACAGAACATTCACCAAGAAATCACTCAAAGACTGATTCCAAACACAAAAATATAATGGGGAATCAAAGGTTGGAGTGCGGGTCATTATGTGAAAAAGCTTTATGCTCATCATGGAGGGTCACTTTCTGTGAAAAAACATATTCATAACACGATGTTCATCAAAGGTATAACAATGCAATATATAGAAATAGATGTAGTCACTAAATTAAGACCCCCAAAAAATTCTTTTTATCTCATGGGTCGCTGGTACTGAGCATGGTGGTACATCTCCAGTTCTACCTCTGGACTGGATTGATTGAGTGTCTAAACCCCTAGATGAAGGTCTCTTCCCTGGGGTCAGTTTCTCTTTCCGGGTCCTCTCCCAAGTTGAGCCATGCATGGTCAGGCCATTAGGGCAGTCTTCAACCCCTGGTTCTCCAAGTCGTTGGTTACAAGATCTCAGGTTCAATCTTCTGGAGGACGGGGATGGTGAGGGATGCATTGTAACTGCTGTAATACTAATGGATCTGGTGGAATATGGACATGATCATAATTCTTCTACCGCCTTCAGCAAGTACGTCTGCATCATCTGGACTGAATGAACAGCATTTAATGTGGTAGGCTCATATTGACAGCGACCATCTTCTTCTTCTTTCGTTAGCTTGAAATATGTCTATAACTGCAATGTTGTCTCTTGTATGAATTGAACTGTCTTTTTTTGTTCACTCAGCGGTCCATAGAGTTTATCGCCCACTGTCGTCTCTCTAGGCCAGAAGGTTTGCCTAGATATGTTATATTTTGGGCAGTCTTGGAGTATGTGCTCTGCTCTCTACGACGTCAATTCACATGTGCACATGGCTGATTCACCAATTTTGAATTTTGTATACATGTGGTTGCATATCAGAAAAAGGCTTTCGATAGAGTAGACAGATACAAATTATGGACCATTCTTGAATACTATGGGATACAAGGGCAACTGCTAGAAAACATCATAGCCATGTACCACTCGAGCCAAAGTGCAGTAAGAACACAAGAAGGTATATCAGATATGTTCACAGTCAATACAGGAGTGAGACAGGGATGTGTGCTCTCTCACCTGCTATTCAATATCTACATGGACAGCATTTCCAAAGAAGCAAGTCTCGACAGAACAGATTCAGAAAATTTAGAACTCTTTACTCCAGATGAAACAACTGACCCACAAGGAATAAATGAACTTCTATTTGCAGACTATCAGTGCCTGTTTTACAGCGATGAGGGCAGACTACAAAATCATATTACTAATCTGAGTTCAACCTGCAGCAGATACAATATGAGTATAAACACAGCCAAAACCGAAATAATACAAGTTAGCAGATCGCCAGGCCCACTAAGTATACAGATAAATAACACACCTCTGAAACAAGTTAAAGAATTCAAATACCTTGGAAGTATGATCACAGAAGATGGCAGATTGGACAGAGAAATTGAAATCAGATGTCAAAAAGCTAGTGCACTTACATATCAACTATCACCCTTACTGAAGCATCCAAACATACCCATGTCCGCAAAACGACAGATAATAAACAGCATATTCACACCAACCCTATGCTATCAATCTCAAACCTGGATTTTATCCAAATTACACCTTCGCAAAATCAACACCTGCGAAATGAGATGCCTGAGGAGAGCTGCCAACTTAACAATCCGAGACATTTATTGAAAGACAGAAGATCAAGTGGTTTGGCCATGTCGTTAGAATGCAACATCAGCAACTACCATCACTGGCCTTACATCAAAGATCATCTGCGACGAGACCACGAGGACGTCCAAGAAGAAAATGGATTGACGACATCAGAGACATTGTACAACCACACGGAATGACACTATCCAGTGCCGTCCACCGGGCGCTGGAACGCAAATTATTCCTCCAAACGACGCTTGACGGCAGAAGTGGAAGATGATGATGATGATGATGATGATGATGATGATGATGATGATGATGATGATGATGATGATGATGATGATGATGATGATGATGATGATGATGGTTGCGTAATCTTTTGTGTCCTGTTCTGAGGCGCAGAATAATGACTTGTTCTGATTTGTCCATAATGTGGTAGTCGTCTTGAGCAGGTTTTTGATGGCTTTCTGACTGATTTGATCATTCTTTTCTTTTGGTGGTATAACGGGCACATCAGGCTGTTCATATTTTGCTCCTTCCTTAGCCAATCGATCAGCTCTGTCGTTTCCAGGTATTCCACAGTCGGATGGTATCCACTGTATGGTGACCTTACACTGACTGCTAAGTTCAGAAATTAGTGTCCTTAGTATTGGCAATCTCTTAGATAGGAGCACCTCGAGTACTGATTTTGCATCTGTCATTAGCACCACAGGTTGTGTACCATGGCTGGTATTTAGGAATCTCTCTGTTGCTATCTTGATTGCTTCAATTTCAGCATCACATTTATGGCAATACTTTCCTGTTGGTACTCTGGCCGTGTCCCTAGTATTATTTGGGTATTCTATGTACACTTCCGCTCCTCCATTTCGAACAGCAAGTTGTGCTGACCCATCTGTGTAGACTCGGATCCAGAGGTCATGTGGGTATTCTTCATCAAGGAAGCTGACAGTGGCTGTTCTGCGCTGCACACTGTTCTGTTCTTCCTTGTCAAATATTTCTCTCACTTTTGTCTGGATTTGTAATGATAGTCTATGTTCATCTTTCCATGGAGTTCGCTCTGGTAAAGTTTTCAGGGTGATACCAACTGTGGCCAGATCGGTGGTTTCTCTGCAGAGTCGTTTGGCCTGGTGGATAAAACTGATTCTTTTAACCGCCCCATAGTTAAGTTTTCAAATCTGTTCTTCATAAGGTGGCCAGGCAAACTGAGGAACTTTTCTGCTTGTATTAGCGTTTTTGTATCTCAGCGCTCTCTCAGTCCCTGTGTCCTCCCCAACTTCTCCATCTCCACTATAGGGGTTGATCACATTCCTCCTGTGGTGACTCTAAGTGCTTGATTTTGCACCTTGTCCAGCTCTTGTAGTGTGGTTTTTTATGCTGAACACCACGCAGTTGACCCGTATTCCGGGTGTGGTCGTATGCTCTGTTGATAAACTTTGCTAAGTATTTTCCCACTGGCTCCCCATGTGGTTCCACTTAGTTTTTTCAGGATGGCTATTTTCCTTCTGGCTTTTGCTACTGCTTTGTTGATGTGCTTTCTCCATGTCAGCCCGCCATCAATAGTTACTCCAAGGTGTGTTGGTTCTTTATCTTCTCTAAGGGGTATTCCATTTATCTGGATGATCCCTGCCTTTTGTTTTAGAGAGGGGGTAAATAGCGTGGTGCTGCACTTGTCAGTGTTAATGCTGACACACCATTTATTTGCCCATGCAACAAATCCATCTACAGCTCTTTGTAGCGATCTGATGGTCACTGATGCATGTTCATTTGTGCTCCATAGAACCAGGTCATCAGAGTACATTGCCGCTTTAATTCCATGCGGTAGATTAGCAACAAGATCATTGATGAAGATTAGAAAATGTGTGGGGGACAAGACTCCGCCCTGGGGAACACCGTGGCGCAGTAGTACTTTCTTGCTCTTGATTCCATCCATCTGTACTCGGGCTCTTCTCTTGTGCAAGTATGCTTTCATCCATTTGCACATTCTTCCATTGACTTTACAGTTTCTCAGTGTCTTCGTCAGATCTTATTTCCAGACTTTGTCAAAGGCTTTCTTCAGATATATCAATGCAGCAAGCACCAGCTTCTTCTCTTAGAATGCATCCTAAATTTCTTGAGAGAGGTAGGTTGTCTGATCTTCCGTAGAGTAGCACTGCCTAAAGCCAGCTTGCTGTGGCACAAGGATGTTTTCACTTTCAATGTACCACTGCAGTCTATGATTGATGATGCACTCTATTGTTTTGCAGAGACAGCTGGTGAGGCTAATTGGTCTGCAGCTGGTCTTTCCCTGACTTTAGGAGGGGTATCATGATTACTTCTCTCCAGGCTTGTGGAACACTGCCAAAATTCCAGCTGTTATTGAAGATCTCCAACAGCTTTGCTTTGGCCTCTGTTCCTAGGTTCCTGATCATTTTTACTGGAGATAAAATCAGCTCCTGGTTACTTTCTCGTTTTCAGTTTTGATATGGCTAGTTCCAGTTTGCTGATTGTGATATGTGCCTCCAGAACCTCATGTACTGTTTCATTCTGTCCTATATGTTGCCATTTCTCTCGAAGCTCTTGTTGTTTCTCTGGACTAATGTCAATAATGTTATCCTGTGCGAATGAGTCCGCAAAATGGTCAGCTGCTTACTTTCCTGTTAAGATGTTTCCGTCTTTATGTAGTGTGTCACACGTCGTTCTTGATGATAATATCAATGTTCTTGATGATCTTTGCTTGATATTGTCGTGTGATGGTCGTTGTCTAGGTAACGATGTTCATGGTGTGTCAATTGAGCTATCTAACTGTCTCTTAATCCAACTCACCACAGAAGTGCACCTTCACCAGTCATGAAACAAGATTGAGTTGGCGCACATAATCATTTATTCCAGAAATAAGACGGACAGACGGAACATGTTTATACATCCAGAAAATAATGTAATCCATAGAATATCAATATCCTCCTCACAATTTAACCAGCACACATCAATGCCTTCTCACGGCCTGCTTCTTATCACATCCACAAGACAGGTAATCCAGCTACTATCCACGGCTGGATCTCCCACAATACAACCCACACATTGGGTTGGAGCCACTGCTCAACTATCGAACCCACTCTGGTTCAGGCCTGTCTTCACAACTCGGAGAACAACACAACCCCGTTGTCCGTGGACTACCGACTTCTTCGGTATCTCAAACTCAACTCCCTGAAGTCCCTTGACTTCACACACAAATACACTATCTCTCTCCCCATCCGCCCTAGGGGTCTTTTCCTCTACCCTCACTATTTTATTTCTCAGGACTGGCTGTTTTCTCATAGCCAGGTCAGTCACTTTACTGTCTCCCACTCTCATCTCCATTCTTCCTCCTGCCCGGTCACTCACCTCAATGTCAATGACCCAGGCTTATGTCATCACCCCCCTCTTAAAAGAAAACTTCGTTTTCAAATATTGGGAGACTAAAACTTACTAAACATGTGACTCAGACATATAGCCTGGGTAGACCTAAGTATGGCTCCACCTCACTTCAGCTACCATCCTAAATACTACATCAAATGCTCATATTACACTCCTATATTCATCACACATAAATACAACCATCCTTCTATCTTGTGTATCAATGCATGAACTGATACATCACATAATAATAATAATACATCATAGAAAAGCATTATACTTATGTACCCACAGGTCTCTTACTACTTCACGACCACACATTACTATTTGTGTACCGACCCTATATCAGGTGGTTCTGTTCTTGCATTAACCCTCCTCTGATTCCTGTCGATGCTGTGTCTACCTTTCATGTACCCATGACTCATGGTACCTCTACAATTACAACATCTGTTTGCTATCCCTAGCCCTGGGTCAGTAATGTCGCGAACACTCTTTTGACCTGACTCAACTTTCCTATCTGCATATTGCATCGTTACACTTGAGTCTCTGTTTAGTCTGAACTCTTTATTCAATCTTGGCCCATATATCTGGCACCTTGCTTTCTGCTGCATACGCCTTATGCCTATGTGCCCTGCCCATGCACTATCCTGAGCTGTTCTAGTATATCGGTCTCTATGTGCTAAAGGTACTGCTCCTTGCCCACGTGCAGTTCTGCTATCTGAAAAGCTGCGAGTGAGAACATTGTTCTTCCTCTCGAAGCACCATCTACCTTATTTTTGACTGCCTATGTTCTACTCTCCTACACCCTTGGGAACATTTGTTCAGAGTAGTATCTTGTCTCTGGGATTCACTAGCACTATATTTGGGATCCATTCTCATCTGCTCAGCTGTACTATCCTTGTCCTGAGTTCCTGTGTCTACTTCAAGTGCCTCTTCTACCTCAGCTATACTGTCTAATTTAGGTTCTCTTGTGGTAACTACCTCATTACTGCTTACACTATATTTTTGGTCCCAATAAACTACTTCCTCTTCTTTACACTCTTTAACTCCTATAACATTTCCTATGATCAAATCAGCCACTGGTGAGTCCAAAACACACGCTGTCACTCTTCCAGTGATATATGGTGTTTTTACTGTTATTATGGCTACTGGGTAGAACTCTACTGTGCCGTTGAATGTTATGCATCTAATATTTTTCCCTGTATAATCCGAGGGATCTATTAAACTTCTCTTCACTCCGATAGACGTACATCCGGAATCCCTAATTGTTAACGCTGGTCTATCATTAACAAATCCCTGATGCAGCTTCAAACTGCCTCCTTCATGCACTGCTGATCCTGCTTTCACTGTATGACCACATATTAGGACTGGCTGACTGTCTTTTTCAAAAAGAGGTTTGCACCCACTACAATCTTCATTGTTCAGCGTCTCAATTACTTGCGCTGCATTTGAGTGCTCTGTTTCTCTCATCCTACATTGATGGCTGATATGCCCATTCTTTCCACATTTGAAACAAGTAATCTCCCTTTTAGTGTTGTTCGTTGGTCCATCTGATGGTTGTGCATCACACTGTGCTGCCTTGTGTCTCCAGCTCCCACAATTCCAACATCCGGCATAATTTTGACGTCTCTGGAAGTTCCCTCTTCTATATGGGTACCGTCCTACTCTACCAACATTGTTTCCTCGGAAACCATTATCTTGAAGTTCTTGCTGCTCACCTTTCTGTGCTGAATCCACACTTTTCGCCCTTGGTCTGATGACTGGATTCTGGTCCTGTTTAGTGTACGCTGCACAGACTATTTCCTCACTCATTAGTTTCCCAATAGATACGTTAGGATGTGCAGTCATGTAGTTTTGCCCTAACTGAGACATTGTGTCTATGTCCTTTGGCTTCCGTTCCTCAAAGAACGCCACTAAATTAGAATTGCATGCAGATACTACCTTGTCTCTTAACATTAGATCTACTAATTTATTAAAATCTTTCCCTACTTCTGCGAGCTCCATCCATTTGTTAAATGTATTCTTTACTGTGTTAACAAAGTCTGTGAAATCTTGATTTGTCTCTGGCACTAACTGTCTAAACTTTGTCCTATATCCATGCTCAGTTAGTTGGAACTTTGTCAGCAAACGTTGACGTAAGATAGTGTAGTTGTTTCTTTCTTCTACAGGTAAATTGAACATGGTGTCTAGTGCCTTTCCCGTTAGAAGCTCCCCTAGTCTAATAGCATACTGTTCTTCTGGGATGCCTAACACTTTCGCTGATGCCTGATATCTGTCAAGATAAGATTCAAGGTTGTCTCGGTCCGTAAAGTATGGCAGTTTTAATCTCTGTGACGACTGCGAAGGTCTTCTGCTATCCTCACTTTGACCCTTCGAAGATAGTTCTAGTTTTCTTAACTCGATTTCAGTTTGCATCTGACACTTGATCTTCTCTTTCTCAATTTCCATTTTCATTTGTGTCTCTTTCTCTTCCTGTAGACGCTTGTTTTCTATTTCAGCTAACTTTACTTCCTGTAGACGCTTGTCTTCAGCTACCTTTTCTTCCTGTCTCTGTTCTCTTTCAGCTTGTCTTTGGTCTCTTTCAATCTGTTTCTGTTCTTTTGCTTCAGCATACTCCTGTAACTCTTTACCTTTCAGGCCTATTCGTTCCCCTGCTTCAATATATTCCATTAAAGTAGGCATCTTGTATTTGTGGACACGTTGCTGTCTGTCAGCCAACTATAAATGTACAGACTCTGCTGCTAGTCTGTGTCACTTCCCTACGTACGCCAGCACTCCCTGTGAACGTAAATTCGTAGTGCTAAAATATCACTCTGTACTCACCCAGTCACTCTATAAGCACTAGGTAGTGAGGGGGAAGTATCACCTATACTCCCTTATATCTATATATCTATGACCACAAGTTCATGAAGTCCCTGGAAATATTGTTAAACATACATATAAATACATATACAAACAAATGGATGATAACACTAAGTGATGACTATCCAACGCTAGACTTCACAAGCTGAGTACACGGAGACGATGATCACACAGAAATAAACCACAGTAACAACCACAAGCTTGTGTAGAGACACCCACAGTGCGCGTAAAATATAAACTGACTCAGATACCACTAGATAGTAGACACGACAAAAGTTCACAATAATAACATATATCCGAACACAGCAAATATCATATGCAAATATTATGAAAAGAAAGAGAAACAAAAACAATTTATAGCATCAACATATACACAAATCTGACGTCAGACAACTCGGCTCTAGATATTGGTTAAGACTATTTCAATGCCACTGCACGACACGTTAACTCATTAACGTTTTTCTTACAAAAATATCGTAAGCACCAGAAAGAATATAAATTTGTGTGCTGTATCCCGACTCTCGAGAAACACCCCAAAAATCCCCTACACCTGACAAACACCGGACCACATACAAGTAATAGCTTAACAACCGAAAACAATATTTATAAGACAATGAGCAGCAAACAGAATGTCCAAATCGTTGGCCGATAAATATGTGCCCACTAATCCGTCGCCACAAGTTCTTATTTTGTTCGTGTTAATAGTTATTCGCAATCCGCTGGAAATGTCTACGACGCTAGATTTCAAACCGACTTCTTGTTTTGTTGAGTGGTTATTGAATTCACGTGGTGATCACAAGTTCCAACTGTCGACAAAAGTTGAAGATGATAGTGATATCCAAACTGTTCTGTCTCGACACAGTCCGTAACGTTATTGTACTTTCTCTGTACGTGGTGGCACCACAGTAATAATCCAAAGTGTTCTTTCGATTGTCGTACGAATTGAAGATGATGGTAATTGTCCCAAAATGTTTTGGATTGCCGTTACCCGACAAGATTCACCAAAAAGAAAAGGAGAATGGCAGCCAATGTTCAGCGCTTTAAATTTGGATATATAGATCCTTATTGGCAAAGAAATACGACAATGGTTGCGATGACGATAAGTTAAAACTGTTTGCTCATAACAGAATAATGATGACAAAGGCTTGAACAAAGACGAAACATCAAGTCTGGCTTTCTTTCAAAACAACCTTGTTTATCCCGATCTCCTGTGGAAATTCCCAGTAACTTTCCACTGTCCCTAACCTTGACCTTGCCGGACACCTCAAGTCAGTACCTCAGTCTTCTTTGTCACAATAATCCACACTGACTGTCTGTAAAATGACCGGACACTTTTCCGTCATTCAAAAAACACTTTCCACCCAACCTCTCAGCCCCGACACGGCTGCTCTTTTGACTCCGTGGAAATTTTCTCAGTAACTGCTTACTGTTAAACAGCCTTGCCTCCTAAGGTCAACCTTCTTTCTCTTTATCACTTTCAGTGGAAAATACACTTTACACCACTAACCCGCCCCAACTCTGGCGGTAGGGGCACTGTTTCCACCCACTTTTGTCACCCCTCCAGGTGAATACGCAAATGTCAATTCTGTGTATCCTACACATCCATGATAACTCTCCTTCCCGAGAGTTCACTGTCCTCAGTACTTTACCTGTACTGTGCACTGTCCTCGTAAACAGCGCTGACCCTCTCTCAACCCGGCCTATTAACTGCGTCGACAAATCTTGACCAGTCAACTTGCAACAACACAGTGCGCTTGCCTTCGCACACACACACTTGTCAAATATCTTTGGTTCCCAATCCTGTCATTATCACCGCCAGCGATGTCCTACACACACACACACGCTGCCCTCGCCACTCTGGATTCAACACTGGTCTTTCATCGCCGCGTCTGCTAGTTTCAGCACTCCTGCCTGGTATCAAATTTACCTGTCACCGTAATGGACTCTCCCGGTCGATTTGTACTGCGTTATTTCTCTGACACCCCCACTCGCTTTAGCGATATGGTTGGTTCCAATTCACCTGTAGTGGACTTGACGTGAACTGTCTGTAGCCAGTTCCCGCACGGAGAAAAACTCAGTGTTTATACGGTGGACACACTCCGCTGTCCACCCTCTCTCAGCGAGGAGCCCACAAATATCTCAGAATGACAACACTGTCTATAATGTTCTTGATTAGACGTAGCCCTCAGATACTCCTTACTAAGCGACGAGACCCCAGATGTCACACGTCGTTCTTGATGATAATATCAATGTTCTTGATGATCTTTGCTTGATATTGTCGTGTGATGGTCGTTGTCTAGGTAACGATGTTCATGGTGTGTCAATTGAGCTATCTAACTGTCTCTTAATCCAACTCACCACAGAAGTGCACCTTCACCAGTCATGAAACAAGATTGAGTTGGCGCACATAATCATTTATTCCAGAAATAAGACGGACAGACGGAACATGTTTATACATCCAGAAAATAATGTAATCCATAGAATATCAATATCCTCCTCACAATTTAACCAGCACACATCAATGCCTTCTCACGGCCTGCTTCTTATCACATCCACAAGACAGGTAATCCAGCTACTATCCACGGCTGGATCTCCCACAATACAACCCACACATTGGGTTGGAGCCACTGCTCAACTATCGAACCCACTCTGGTTCAGGCCTGTCTTCACAACTCGGAGAACAACACAACCCCGTTGTCCGTGGACTACCGACTTCTTCGGTATCTCAAACTCAACTCCCCGAAGTCCCTTGACTTCACACACAAATACACTATCTCTCTCCCCATCCGCCCTAGGGGTTTTTTCCTCTACCCTCACTATTTTATTTCTCAGGACTGGCTGTTTTCTCATAGCCAGGTCAGTCACTTTACTGTCTCCCACTCTCATCTCCATTCTTCCTCCTGCCCGGTCACTCACCTCAATGTCAATGACCCAGGCTTATGTCATAGTGCAATGTCTGAGTTTCTCCCTGTGCCCTCATCGTTAAGTTGTTTTATTAGCTTCCAAAATTTCCTTGTGTCTCTTTCAAAGTTGAGAAACTCTGATTTCTTCTGCCAGCTTTTCCGTCTAGCCTGCAGCTTAACTCTTTGAAATTTGGCTTTTGCGTGCTGGTATTAATTGTGATGCTCTTGGCTGGGTTTGGCCTCTGCTTGCTTTCTACACACTTCCACATCATTACGCAACTGTTCCAGTTGAATACTCCAGTAGAATTTATAATGTTTACGGCCTCCTCTTGGTATTGTTTCTCGTGCTGCCTGTGGTATGCATTTCACAAACTCCTGAATTACTTTATTTATGTCTTTCTCAGTGTTCAGGTTTCTAACCAGTATGGGGTGCTATGCTTGTACATTGCCTAGTCTACTTTCTTGCAGTTCCACCTCGAGAGGGTGCTGATTTCACTTACAAGCTCATTTTCTACGGCTAGAAAGACTGGCCGATGGTGATTGCCACCAAGTTGTTTCCCAACAATTCGTGTAATGTTCCACTCCAGGTCTGGTGAATGAAAAGCCAGGTCAGGTTTAGTTGTAGTGTGCCATGATCTCGAGTAGAAAGTATGTGGGTCGGACGGCTTATTAATCAAGATGAATCTATTCTCATCCTGTCAGTCTTCTAGTCTCTCTCCTCTCTGGTCTATGTGATCATAACCCCAGCTCTGCGAGTGGCTGTTGAAATCGCCACACACAATCATTTTTTTCTTTTAATGGTAGTGTGTCCAGTGCCTGTGGGCGGTCACTTGGACAGTAGTAATTGATCAGATGAAGATCTGTATCGCCCGTCTTAAGTTTAAGCGTCTGATACTCAACCCCTTGCATTTAAACTTCAATTTGAGAAGCAGTGGTGTTATTTTTTACAAGGGTCAGTATCCCACCCTTTCGCCTGTCTTTTCTGTAAGATCGGTAACACTGGTAGTCTCTGATTTCGAAGGCTATATTTTCGTTGAGGTGAGCTTCTTGCAAGCAACATACGCTTACTTTTTCTTGGTCCAAGATGTTTTCTAGTTTTTTTTTTTTTTTTTTTTTTGCTGACTCCCTCTGCATTCCAGTGCATTATTTTTAGTCTTTTTTTTTTTTTTTTGTATGGCCAGATGCTCTATTCTCAGGTCGCCTGGCTCCACAGGAACGAAAGAACGAACGAACGAACGAACGAACAAACTTTATTTTCAAAGGGTTAAGAATTGGGCACGCAGGCCCGTCTAACATTCTGCCCTTCTATCACTCTCTTTCATACATTATTTCATTCACACATCATTCAAGGCTAACAGAGAACAACAACAATATAAAGGATATCTGAGGACATCTGAGAAGGACCTCTAATAGCTGTGGTTGGACCCTTTCGAGGCATAAGGCCCGGCACTGCACCTGCCTTGGGGTCCAAAGTTGGGCGAGCACCATAACATTTAGCAGCAGTCGACATATTTCATTACGTGTGATTGCGTGGCATCCTGATTTCTGTGCTGCGCCTCATGGCTGGTTGCCTCCGTCTTCAGCACCTTTCCTTTGCTAGAGCAGACTCTGGTCTTACTCGAGTTTATGTGTGTAGGCACGCACACACGTGTCTGCGCATGCATGTATGTGTATACACATCTAGAGCGTTCTGGTTATTTACTCGCCGCCGCCCCTTCTCCTGTTAGTTAAAACAGCTCCGCCACGAGAAGGCCAGCAGTTGGACTTTTGCTGCATAGGTGATGAATGCACGAGCCATTGGGGTATTTATGCAAGGTTGGGCGCTCACCCCCATCCCCACCCCGGCTACATACAGCAACATTTGGAGCCACCGCCCAACTGAGTTCAGGCAAATTACAAATTTCATAAGCATTTGACAAAAATCATATGTCATGATAACATAAACATGCAAAGGGAAAATAGGAGGAGGAAGGAGAGTGGTTCCACTCCATGGTGAGATCACTACCCTCTTCTCTCTAGATGGAATTCATTCCAACATCTGATGCTGTAAGGTCATGTTATGATCAACTCTTGATGAAATCAGGACAGTAAGATAAGATAAGGTCATACAGATAAAACCAAATTGTCCTGTTGTGACAAAGTCATGTTGTGATGAAGGTATGTTGAAAAAAGGCATGTTGTGATGAAGACATGTTGAGACGAAGGCATGCTGAAGAGAGAGGATGCCTGTTGAGACCGATGCAGGTTGTGACAGATGCACGTTAAGTATCTTGAGACTGATGCCTGGTAAGACAAGGTATGTTGAGATAAATTCATCATTATAATATCTCATCCTCATATGTCTGTGATGTAAGATTGGTCTTCATTCCTCTGGATTAGACTTGGTTCTCAAATGTTTCCTATCATCATCATTACTACTGTATTTGCCTTTTCATTTCTGGGTACAATTTGAACCTTTCCTCCTTCAACAAAAGTGATGATAATGAACCAACATTAAATGTACAACATTCACAAATGAAAACATATCACTTATCTCATGAAATTATGCTATGGCCTTTAGATAGATATGCATTCAGCATAAGCACTTGTTTGAACACAAACGCATATTGTCTCTCCCAGATTTCTCCTCTGAGCAAGGGGGTTTGAGGACGAAGTTTTCAAACCTACCCACTGTTGCAAGTAATATTCGTGCACAATATTAAGAAATGGGCTTGCTTTAGTGTAATTTTTCAGAACGCAATTGGCAGATCCCTGAACGTAATAATCACCCAGTCATCAACAACATTTGTGTGAGGCTGGAGGTGCGTGCAACATCTAGCAAACATTTGGGTATATGGTGCAACTATCTTTCCTTATTAATGAGCATTTATTCTCATGACAAGAACATGGCGAATTCGCAAATCATATTCATGAAAAATGTGAACAGAAGAATCACATAATACATATTCAGAAGGGTGTGAGCCTATGTACACGGTTTTTAAGAGATGGACTCTTAGCAACATTTTCTCTGCAGAAGCATCATATCCTAGAATGTGCATTTACAGAGTGTATTTCCAATGCATTGAGAAAAGTGTTTATATATAGATGCATTTAGGATGCAATAGCATCTGGCGTTTAGAATGTCTAGCAGAAAGGTTTTAACATGGTAGATGCAGCGATGAAAAAACATGGCGCTTGGCTGCATTTCACTCTCGAACAAGAGCATTGATTTTGATCATTTTTAAGAAGCTTTAACATCACATTGACACAATTAAACACAAACACCGTGTTACCATAACATCATGGATCATCTTAGCACGCATCTATGATCAAGCTCACCTGAGGTAGCCCAGAACACCAGACGCTTTCATTGCCTACAGAAAATGCTAGTGGCCATCACTACGGTTTTGCGTGGAATTACTAGTTTTTCACCTCCAATTCTGCCCCAGGGGTTCTGGCGGGTGCCTCTGGTCTTACAGACCAATCGTTTCTCTCATTTTCAAATCGTCCACTCGTTCCCACTTGGTTTTGAAACGGCCGATGAGATATTCTCCTATATGGTGTTCCATCCTGGTCAGTGTGACAAATATCGGAAAATGATGATGTGACTGGAAAATATATCACATTAACCTGCCGGGGTGTTTCGAAGGACTTTTGACTCTCACTGTTGTGGTGTCATCTACATCCCTGCTGGTCAAGTTAGAATGGCCGAAGACATCACGGTCAGCACTCAAGGGAAGGCAGGTGCTGACCATGAGCAT
Organism: Cepaea nemoralis; assembly: GCA_014155875.1. Taxonomy (NCBI): domain Eukaryota; kingdom Metazoa; phylum Mollusca; class Gastropoda; order Stylommatophora; family Helicidae; genus Cepaea; species Cepaea nemoralis. The sequence continues at coordinate 48,293 of JACEFZ010011259.1, read as the reverse complement.
TTCCCGCCATTCAAGGAGGCTTCCATAATTTCAGGGCCGACACATTGCGCTCTGATACTAAGCTCATCCAAGGAATTGTTACGTCCTGTGCATGGCTGCTTCACTTCCTCACTTCAATATATTGGGCATTTCGTTCGCTACTGGCCGCTCCCCATGCAAACCAGGAACGGTCAGCCTATAGACGACATCCACTCAGCGAGCTTTCGGTTCAGACTTTCCGCGACTTCTGTGGGCATTTGTTGACAAGATTAAGCTTCCCGGTATTTCGAGAGACATTTGACTCTCACTGTTGTGGTATAGTCCACATTCCAACTGGTCAAGTTAGAACGACAAAATACATCACAGTTAACCTTCAGGGGAAGGCAGGGGCATACCATGGGAATTCCCCGCCATCCAAGGAGGCTTCTATCATTGCAGAGCCGACACATAGCGCTCTGGTACTGGGCTCACCCAGGGAATCGTTACTGCGCATGGCTGCTTCACTTCCTCACTTCCATATTTTGGGCATTTCATTCGCCACTGGCCGCTTCCCACACAAACCAGGAACGATAGTCTGCAGACGACATCCACTCAGTGAGCTTTTGGTTAGGACTTTCCACGAAAAGGGTTTCAGCAATATTCCATTACGTTCCCCTGCGACGCTTTTTCAACCTTTGGTAGCGCTCACGAGGTAGGCTGCAGATGCTGCCGGCTCAGCATCTTACCTCCATGCAGCAGAGAGTGAGTAACCGCCAGGCCCTCACATCCGGGGGCTATTGACTTAGAGGCGTTCAGCCATATCCCTCAGCTGAAGGCGGTAGAACAAGTGTCTGGGCCAAGCATGTAGCAGGCTCAGTATCTCACCTCCATGCAGCAGGGGGTGAGTAACGGCCAGGCCCTCACATCTGGGGATATTGACTTAGAGGCGTTCAGCCATATCCCACATCTGAAGGCCGTAGAACAAGTGCCTGGACCAAGCAATTTATTGAGCCTTTCGCGGTTTCACCGCCATCGACATTTGATAGAGCAGACATTTGAAAGTTGCGTCGCTGGCACATAAGACCATGCGACCAGCACTAAAGTTATCCAGAGTCACCATTGAGAACGCCGAGCCCCTCCAAGGGCAACGACGATTGGTTTTGAACTAATAAAAGCGCTCTTTCAGCTTGGTAAGCATGTATTAGCTCGAGTTTTGCCACAGTTATTTCAGTAGGATCGTGTCATCTAAGGAACCTCGACTGATTTAATGAGCTATTTGTGGTTTCAGCGTGAAACTGTGTGAACTTAGATATGCATGGCTTAATCTTTGAGACAAGCTTATGGCTTCTTGCAGGATCAACCAGATATCTATCGCACAGACGGACTATTCACGCACACACAGACCAAGAGTAGCAATCGCTGAGCGCACTCCCTCGGTATCCGGTGATACATGCAAAACCACCTGGCGGCGCCTACTGACGAGCTTTCAAGCTACGCCAGGCAGGACTGACCTAACAGTTATACCAGCTTACTGACTGATCGAGAGAAAATGGACGCTTATCGAGATTTTGACGAACGGTGGTACAAAAATTGCTCTTTCGCCCACTCAAACCACGTCACCGGCTTCGCGCTACTGTCACAATTTCGAAACGCCTGCCTCGCTAACTTGCGTCGGCTGGTTGATTCCGCGGGTGAGTTCTTACACACTCCTTAGCAGGTTCCGACTTCCATGGCCACCGTCCTGGGACATCAGACTTATTAGTAATTTGTAATGGGAACAAGTGGCGTCTATTAGATGCGGAAATAACAATTCGTCGTCTATATAGATAAAAAGAGGAGTACGGCAGGGATGTGTGCTGTCCCCAAGCCTCTTCAACCTATACACAGATAGAATTTTTAAATAAATTTAACTGTCTGGACTCAACATCAATGGAAGAATCGTAAACAAACTTAGGTATGCTGACGATACCGTGTTACTATCAGAAAGCGAACAAGGGTTACAAGACCTAGTGGAACAAGTAAACAGGCATGGTGCAGAATGTAGTTTAGATATTAACATCAAAAAACAAAAACTATGATAATTAGCAGTGGAAAGGAAAGGTCATTAATGAACATCACAGTAAATGGGAGATACTAGAACAAGTAGCAAGTTTCTCCTATCTTGGACATATGATGGCACAAGTGAAATAGAAATCAAAAAGATAATAGGAATAGCCAAAAATGCTTTCAACGGGCTGAAATCAGTATTAACATCTAAAAAGATTAACAACGCATTTTAAATGAGAATTGTCAAATGTTACGTATATTCAACTGTATGGCACGGTAGCCTTGACATTGAACAATCAACTAGAAAGTCATCACTTATTCTGGGTTACTTTAGTTTAGACTCCCCAACCCTCAACTTACCTTTGCTGCGGTGTGCGGCCCTTGCAAGGCGCCTTACACTACCATTAAAGGTAGTAGAAGTTAGTAAATGTAGAGGGCTCATTTTCCACACGTCATGAAACGCGTTGGTTATATGGTCAGGCGCGTTGGTTATATGGTCAGGCGCGTTGGTTATATGGTCAGGCGCGTTGCCTGACCGTTCCATCTTACAAAGCAGAGTCCCACAGATCTAATTTTTTATACAATACAGCTATAGTTATTTTCAGCACCACAATGTACGCTTATGCTTGATGTTTCAGAACAAATTAATGCGAAAATTAGCATTGACTAGCACACATGTGAAACAGCATATAACAGGTCATGGTTTTCGCGGCACATTTCTGTTGGTTTTTGTCGCCATTTGTTCGAGTATTTGTAACATTGAGCTTGTCTGTTTATACAAGTAACACCACCAGATTTGAGACCGTAAATTTAGGCTGTTTTATTTGATTATTGACATACTTTGTAGTTGCCATGGAATTATCTGGGAAAGTTGTTTTTATCACAGGGGCGGCTCAAGGGCTGGGGAAAGCTTATGCAGAAGCCTTGCTGGAGAGGGGAGCAAAAGTAAGCTATATTAGTTAGTTAGTTAGTTAGTTAGTTAGTTAGTTAGTTAGTTAGTCGGTCGGTCGGTCGGTCGGTCGGTCGGTCGGTCGGTCGGTCGGTCGGTCGGTCGGTCGGTCGGTCGGTCGGTCGGTCGGTCGGTCGGTCGGTCGGTCGGTCGGTCGGTCGGTCGGTCGGTCGGTCGGTCGGTCGGTCGGTCGGTCGGTCGGTCGGTCGGTCGGTCGGTCGGTCGGTCGGTCGGTCGGTCGGTCGGTCGGTCGGTCGGTCGGTCGGTCGGTCGGTCGGTCGGTCGGTCGGTCGGTCGGTCGGTCGGTCGGTCGGTCGGTCGGTCGGTCGGTCGGTCGGTC